>JAMPIV010015229.1:97500-343861 GCA_024509875.1 Oreohelix idahoensis
TGCTGCAGTTTTCAAGGTCTCTGCCTCTGCTCTGAAGTTGCTGGAGAATCGTCCTGTCGCCACTGACAGCCTTTTTTCTGCACCAGTGCTTAAGGTCAGAAAGACACCCCTACCTCCATTTTCTGTTGCATTTGTTGCTGATCCATCTGTGTATGCATGGGTCCAGGTGTTGCGTGGGTAATGTTTCTCTATGTATTTTGTCGCTATGGATTTTCTATCTGTTGCAGTTTTGCTCTTTTTTCTTTCAATTCTTGGAATGTTTTCTATCATTTTAGGGAAACGATTTTGTTTCCAAACTGGAAGCTTGTGTGCAGTGTAGATGGGTTTAACAGTGAATATTTCATCTATGGATATTGCTCTCATTTGTGGTTTGGTTGATTCTACAAAATTGCTTCGTTTGAGTCTTTGCCTTCTAAGAGCATTTATTCTATGGCACATTGGGTTTTCTGTTAAGTCTTGAATTTTTCGGCATGTTGCTGAGCCCTGCAGTCTCTTCTATCTGTCATTGGCTGGAGGCATGTAATCTCTTCGAGTTCTTTTTTAGGTGCTTACTTCATGCCTCCCGTTATAATTCTCATTGCTTGATTTTGGAGTCTGCTAATTTTATCGAAGTTTGTCTTAGCTGCTGTTGCCCACGCTGCCATGCCCATATTCAAGGACTGGCCTCACTCGCCCTGTGTACAACGTCTTAAGCACTTTCTCATCTGCAACCCAAGTTGTTCCAGCAAGTTTTTTCATAATTGCCATTCTTTGTCTTGCTCTCATTCGATTTCTGTCAACCTGTTTTTTCCAAGTCAGACGACGATCAAAAATAATGCCTAGGTAGTTTGGACTTTCATTTAAATGAAGATTTTCTCCGTTTAGTACTAGTTGGAAGCTCTGAGGTCTAATTGAGAAGGAAAATACAGTGTACGTTGTTTTCTCTTCATTAATCTTCATGAGCCATGTTTTGATAAGAGTTGTAAATAACATTTTTTTTAAATGTAGTTGTCAATTGTGTATATGTCTGTCCACGCGCCTGCGATAGTGTGTGTGTGAAAAGGGGGGGGGGGGGAGAAGTTTGAATATTTCTCTCAAGAGAAATATATATATATATATATATATATATATATATATATATATATATATATATATATATTATATATATATATATATATATATATATATATATATATATATATATATATATATATAATTGTTTCCATTTGACAAAGAAGAAGATAAATTACATCACTTTAAAAAAGAACATAAAAAAAAACATTTCAAAATGTTTAAAATAACTTAATTCAAAATCAATAAAATTAGTTCCCCAGTCTTCTAAATGTGCTGCAAATGCTGGAAGGTTAAGACGTCAGTTTTAGTACTTTCAAGGTCATTATTTTGATCTGTATATTTACTAGTCAATATTATATTCTCTGCTGAAATATCGGAAAGATAAAAAAAAAAAACAGTAGCTGGTTATCAGAATCGCGACAATTGTCTGATGAGATCAAAGAAATGGATGGATATCAAAAGAGGTCACGTCCGACACAAAAATCAGAATGAGTTCAAATATGAAGCCAGTCCTGGTGTATGACTCTGAACATGAAGACCAACGAAAACAACAGACGAAAAGCTCAAGACTTTCATTAATGGGTAAAAAAAACAAAGAAGGAATTTCATAGCTGCCGTAGAGGAGTGAAGTGTTAGAGACTTCACAATACTAGATCAAGTAACCAGTTTCCTCCCCCCCCCCCGACGCTGCCTTTGTCTTTACTGACCTAAGAGCAGAGGTGATTATCCATTTACAGATGATAGATCGTAGCGTGTCGCCACCGTGGTTCCAACCCGCTACCTTTGCCGCGAGAGTTCTGCGCTTTAACCAAGGATGCTCTCATAAATATGTAAAAAAGGTAAAGGAACCCGTTACACGCCCATTGAGGCATATTGGGAATATGGTGTTAGGCCCATATTATCTTGACCGTCGGCACACTAGGGGTGATGTGGTCGGCATCACGCCGGCCGCCTTAACCTTCCCAGAGTTGCTCTGGTACCCATTTGGGGCTGGGTCGACCCAGGAGCCGTTTGTGGCCTAAAAAATTCCCGCCTCATCCGGGGATCGAACCATAGACCACTGCGCTAGGAAGCCAGTGCACTAACCACTATGCTACCGCGGCTCCCTCATAAATATGTGCTTGGCTAAAATAGAAGGATTGTAGTGCTATGACATGATCACTAATGTGGCGTTTATAACACGAATCAGACAAGTGTCAGATAGGACAGACATTCAGCTAACCTAGTGATAGATTTACCAGGCAGTCTTTGTTCTGAAATCTCCAGGGTTAGGCAGGCAGGGGAAGACAATCGAACATAAAGAGAAGAGAACTGAAGACATACGTGAAGGGGATAAAGAAGAGATGGAAAGACCTTGAGCATATGCTCCTTAGGGAGCTGACAGGTGATGATGATGATGATGATGATGATGATTATGATGATGATGACTAGGTAACTAATTTAAATTCGATTGCGTTGTTGCTTTTCACAATTACCAATATAATTTTTAGAAAAAAAAAGGGGGGGGGGGGAGAAGAGATTTGTGACGTCATGTAAGGGGAGGCATCTGGGTTTTTGTGATGAAATGTGACCCGGGGGGGGGGGGGGGGGGGGAAAAATGGCAAAAATTGCGTGACGTCTTATGCTGACGACCCCGTGCACCTATAGAAGTCAGGTCACGTACCCCCAGGAGAGTGCATACACCGTTGGTTAAGAAACACTGTTCTAAACTGAAGGAATCTTTCAGGTTTTCAAAATGACCTAACCGTCTCCCTGCCATGAGCACATCCGGTTTATTTTTATTTTTCTTCTTCAGTTTGTTTCCCAAACAACACTTCAACTTTTTATTTTTCCTCTTTCTTCAACTTCCCGCCCAAACGTCACCCATTAATATTTTAAATCACATGCTGGCCGATAAATGTCAAGGTCGCTTATGAAACTGTGTTTGTTGTGATTCAGCGCAGTTTGTTTCATAACTTATTTGTGGCGCAGAGATTTTCAAAATGTTCAAGTGGGTACAATAAAAAAAAGTGAATTTACTGGAGTCATCAATGGGGACTGCATTAAGAGATAGAATCCCATAGTGATTATTAATAATTGCTATTCATGTTCTCCCCTTTAACTTATTCCCCCACCCCCCGCTGTTTTTATTTTTAATATTTAGGAAATCCGAAAATTACGAGAACAATATGAGATGCTTAATAAGGATTATCTAACATGCAGCTGAGAGCGTATTATAATCATCATCACCACCACAATCATCATCATCACGACCACCACCATCATCATCACCAACTTCCTCATCACCACCACAATCATCATCATCACCATCATCATCATTATCATTACCAGCACCATCATCATCATCATGATCATCACCTCCACCATCATCATCGCCATCACCATCATTACCATCACCATCATCATTATCATCACTACCATCATCATCACTATCGCCATCATCAACATACCACCACCATCATAACCATCATAATCATCACCACCACAATTATCACCACCACAATCATCAACACCATCACCATCACCATCTTCACCACTATAATCATCACAATCATCATCATCACCACAATCATGACCACAATCATCATCATCACCACCATCATCATCACCACTCGCATCATCACCACTGATGCGTGATGCCATATGATGATGGATGGTATCCGCATGTCTGGTTTTGTGTAGTGTGCAGATGTGTTCAGTCAAAACAATGTTCATACAAAAATAACAGGGCAATCCACATAGGACGTCAGTAAACTCACGACGTATAAAGTCAATGATTCTTGAAACAGCCGTTGACGTTTTTCTTCATTATTTATTGTGGACGCCACAGTGACAAAATGGTTACGCAAATGTGTAGGCACATCAAACAGTCATTATCACAGCAACATTCAATACAGCAATAGACGGTAGACAGCATTACAATGATGAGTCAGATGCATGTTATATTTCAAAGTGCTGTAAATGTAGTCAGGTGAAAAAACTCCATCCTTTTCTATAACAGCCAGGAGATAACCAGATGTATGAGATCAGTTCACTCTCCTTAGTTTGACTTCAGCAAGACAGACACGTCTGCCGAAGTATAAATAATGTCCACAAAAATATCCTCTAGATAATAAAGGTTTTCCAAACCTAATTCATTTAACAAAGTAGCCAGTAATGGTCCTTGGTACATGCATCAACCGATGCAGTACAATGCAGCGACATGTGAGCTGGGAAAAAAACATCTCGTGGCGACGACTTTCGGAGACAGGCTATGAATCGAAATCGCTCACGACCCAAAATCGATAGAGTTAATGAAAAAGTCAATTTACCTTGCTTTCATGAAATACACAGAAATATCACGCCTCCCGACATGTGGGAAAACACTAGAGGTATTATCTCGAATAAACGAAATATCCATTAAGAGGACTACACATCCCTGACAGAACAAAAAAATAGCGGAGATCCCCTCTTCAACGAGGCATCTCTTTCGCCATTCCAAATCGCTCACTCCACTAGTCGTGGGCGGAAACCGATCGACCAAACAACAAGACAAGTCATGCGCAGTCCAGCGCAAAAATGACCACAGCTCAAACTTAACTGCATTCGATACCAACGCGAGAAGACAAATGCTTACCGAGAAAAGTGACTATAAATTCCAAGCAGTTGTTGCCCTTGCGTTATAAAACAGACATTGAAACAAAACGATGTTGCGAGAATTTATCACGCAACATATCACCACCTCCTCCCGATAAAAAAAAAAAAAAATGTGGAACATATTTTTTTTTCAATATCAAAGAGCAAGCGATAAGCGGCTCAAAACGCACGAATTATGCGCTGATAATTAATTAAATTGCCAAACAATAGGCTAATTATAGAGTGTCTGGTGAGGATATACCTCAACAGAAAAATAAATATGTCTCAAAAAATATTCACATCGGGGAGGTGTCACCAACACACATCACGTTAGCATGTAAACACAATATACGTATGCAAGTTACTATAATCATCATTAAACAGCATACTCTAATATTGTCTTTAAAAATGGATGTACAAATCTGATAGGAAAATTTAAATAGTACATTCTTTGACATGCAATGAAATAAGTACATAGTAAAGTTAAACTACATGACGATCCAGGATATATGCTCTGGTATTCCGAGGGTAAGTACACAATCTAGAACTCGTAAGGTAAGTCCTCAGCTCAACAATGACATTCTGAGAAAGTACAAGCAATATAATGCTAATTAATAACTAATATGCTTCATAAGGTACAATACATTATTAATAATTGTGGCTGTTTAGTAAACTAACGGCCCTTATATTAACTACTCAGTCCTCCTCTATCATCTTAAAAAAAACGAACAGAAGAAGATGACAACAAAGCACGATAGTGTGTACATATAAAGTAAGTACAGATGTGCTAATCTATTGTAGAAATATAGGTGTGTTATGACTCTGTAATATATAGAAATATAGGACAGAAGTATTAGTTGGAGTCATGTGGGCATCTAGACAAAATGTCAGCCATCACATTATCCGCACCACGGATAGCTCGTACCGTGAAGTGAAAAGGTTGAAGAGCTATAGCATATCGAGTGGATCTCGAACTCTTCAAATTCTTAGTCTGAATAGCTGTAAGAGCTTTCTGATCAGTCTCTAGAATGAAATGTGCGCCCAGGAGGAATCTTTGTAGCTTTAGAATTGACCAAACCATCGCTAACAACTCACGGTCTAAAACCGAGTAGTTCCTCTCTGCCGCATTTAGTTTTCTAGAAATGTACATAACAGGATGCAGAGTATTTGCATATTCTTGCATCAGTGCTGCTCCAATCCCAGTGGATGAAGCATCACTCCGAAGAACAAAAGTCCTATCAAGAGTAGGTAATCTTAAGATGGGAGGAGAAGAAAATATATTCTTGATTTGGTCTAGTGAAGATTGGCATTCTTCAGACCAACGGACCAGATTAGGCGAACCTTTCTTCAACAATGTTGAGAGAGGTGCCATGATCGAAGATAAATTTGGAATAAATCTCCCATAAAATTGAATTAAACCTAAGAGACTCCTAACTTGTTTCTTCGTTTTAGGAACAGAGATGTTCAGTATTTTGGAAGTATTGTGGTCTTCTGTCTTCAAGAGACCATGACCAACACGATGACCCAGGAAAGAGATTTCACCAAAACCAACAAAAGCTTTAGAAGGTTTTGCTGTCAAATTATTCTCACGTAGAGTGGACAGTAAGTCATATAACCCTAAATAGTGATCTTCCCAGGTATCACTGAAGAGACAGATGTCATCTAAGTATGCGATGACATCCGAACGATGTGACAGAATTCGACGCATCATGCGAACGAAAGTGGCAGGGGCGTTCATGAGACCAAAAGGCATAACATTCCATTGAAATAGACCCCTAGGTGTAGAAAAAGCAGTAAGAGGTTTGGCATGCTCTGCTAAAGGCACTTGCCAATAACCTTTAGACAAGTCAAGTTTAGTGAAGAATCTAGAATTAGAAAGTCTAATCAGTAGATCTTCTAACAAAGGCATCGGTTCAGCATCGAACTTTGTGACCTGATTCAATTTGCGATAATCAACACAAATTCGTATGTTCTTATCCTTCTTCCGGACAATAACCATGGAAGAAGAATATGGTGAAGTCGATGGTTCAATTATATTTAATTGAATCATTTCATCCAATTCCTTTTCCACTTGCGACTGAAAGTGTATAGGAATAGGATACGGCCCTAACCCTAATTGGATTATTGTCGGTAAGAATTATGTCATGTTCTATGACATCTGTGTGTCCAGGAATGTCAGTGAGAACATCCTGAAATGTTTGTAACATCGACGAGACTTGTCGATGTTCGTCACCAGAAAGATTAGGAGAAACCAAAACGTTTTTCCAAGATTCCGTAGAATGTAATGGAACCACTGGAAGGGGAAGGTTGACATCAGAGAAGGTAGCTTCCTCATCCTGTATGACAGACAGGGATGAATAATGACCGTGAGGTGCAGGAGCATCATCCGTTGCCTGGAAAATAGGCAGCAAATAGTCCGGACGTTCGTGAAATTCCGAAAGCATGTTTATGTGGAAAGTTTTATGCTTTCCATCAATATCGACCACATAGTCAACATCGGAAATCCGAGAGACTATTGCATACGGACCTTTCCATGCAATAAGAAGTCTATTTTCCCTACTGGGGAGTAGGACGAATGCTTTGTCACCTGGACAAAGTTGTCGTAGACATCTATTCTTGTTAGCAAACTGTCTTGCCTTCTCTTTAGCAATTTCTGATGAAGCAGTTGCTAGCTTACATGCCTCAATGATCTTTTGTCTAAGAGCAATGACATACTCATATGAGGATTGAGTTTCATCGCTAATATCATCGGCAGTGATGAGATCGTGTAATAAAGACATAGGGCCGCGTGGACGCGCGCCAAAGACAAGTTCGAAGGGAGAAAATCCTGTGTGTTCATTAGGGACTTCTCTATAGGCAAAGAGAGCCGCGGGTAAAACCCTGTCCCAATCTTGAGGATGATCTTCAGTTATCTTACCAAGCAAAGTCTTGAGCGTTCTATTCAGACGCTCAACTAACCCATTAGACATAGGATGGTAGATACTACTGAGAGATCGTTCAATATGTAAGGTAGACATTACCTGTGACATAGTGTCAGATATGAGTTGAGTGCCATGGTCTGACAATATTTCTCTGGGGAACCCCAAGCGAAAAATATCAACCAAAGAGCATCTGCGATATCTGTAGTAGATATGCTCTTAAGAGGAATAGCCTCTGGCCAACGTGTGCACATATCGACACATGTAAGGATAAACTGATGTCCTCTGGCCGACCTGACCTTAAATGGGCCAATAATATCTATGGCCATTTTCTGAAACGGCCGAATAGGAATGTCAGCAGCCTGGATAGGCGCAGCATGTCGTGGTCCTCTAGATTTGACCTCCTGACATACCTTGCATGATCGGCAGTAAATACGAATGTCCTTATTGACAAAAGGCCAAAAGAAAGCCGCAAGGACTCTCGACTTCGTACGGGCAAAACCCATATGTCCAGCACATTGCGAGTCATGAGCATGTTGTAATATTTGGACTCTCATGCTCTTGGGAACAAGAATTTGCGAATGTGCCGACGTAGTCGAATCTTGTACCATACGTACAAGTACGCCGTTTATCATTGCAATCCAAGATTTTCTATTTGTATCCTGATTCGGATCACCTTTCTTCGCAAGAACGAAGAATTTTTTTAAAGAAGGATCTTCTTCTTGCAATTTTATGAAAGAGTCACGAGTAATCACTAAGTGACTATCTTGGCTATCAACTTCATTATCACTATTCAGTGAAGTTTCGGGTGTTTGTAGAGCTTGTGCTCTTGTAACTACTGCATTTGTAGCTTGCATGTTATTATCTTCCCAAGCAGCAATCTGCTGTGGGGTACACTCCCTAACTCCGTGAATACGACCAATAATAAGGTCCGCAATAGGATTAGGTAAGAGACAAGCATGCACATCTCCAGTAAAGAAAGGAGTGGCAATGCGAATTACAGCAGTAGGATATTTTTCTAGAGTGCCGCCAAATGTGACACATTTAATAACCCTTCCTGTAGCACAAGATGGATCTACAAGCGATTGTCTAACACCAATAGTGGTGCATCCGGAATCGAAAAGTAGTGAGACCGGAGTATCATTAACAAGACCCTTATGTAGGATTAAAGAACCCCTCCCGTCATGCGCAACAGCAGCAGGAAGAGCGGGAAGTGGGTGACCACAACTCAAAGTAGTTATGGTACCCGGTTCGAATAAAGTACTGCATTGGGGGCATTTGTTTGCTCTCTCAAAGTCAAAAGCAGAACTAGTGACAGCGTCAACGTTTTTACTATCAACAACATGATTACAGGCTCCCTCAGTTTCCTGTTGTACAGCATTAGCCTGCTGATATCTCTTTTTTTTTGTGTTGAGATCTACCCCGACTATTATTACCTCTGAAGTTATCAGAGTTATTATTATCTCTGCAGTTATTATTGTCTCTATTGTAATTGTTATCCTGGTTCGAATACCAGTTTCCACGATTACTATCATGTTCACATTGATGCGAACATCTATTTGTTTGGTTTTGAGGTCTTCGGCAGGAATAACCTCTATTACCATATCCTCTTTTGAAATGCTTATAATTATTAGGGTGATAGTAACGAGTACTATCAGGTTGTCTCCAATTCTTCGAAGAAGAATCACCATGAAATTGATTTCCATGATTTTGACAGAAATTACCGCTACCCTTTCTATCAAAATTTTGTTGGGATCTACGAGCAAAGTTTTGACCATATGGAGCTGCCGAAGCAACTGGTAAACCTTCTTTCACCTTAGAGTTACCCATGGTTATGTGTGGGTGCGCAGTTACGTATTGGCAACAGAAATCTTCCATTTCTTTTATTGTTTTAGGTTTACGTTCATGAAGGAAAGCAAGGAAAGACTCATTGACAGACGACATGACTTTGTCTCTAAGTATTAAGTCCATAAGTCCTTCATAAGTTTTTTCCGTCTTAGATAGTTCAACCCATCGTGAGAAAGTAATGCGTATTCTTGCAATAAAACTCGGAGAATTCAACTCCATTTTCAGGTAACATGTTTTTAAATTGTAGACGATAGCCGTCTTCGTTAAGCTGATATTTCTTTAACAAAGCGGCCCTGACAACCTCATAATTGTTCTTGTCAGGTTCATCCACCATATTTAATATACTTAGAGCTTTACCTGTCAGTATCCCTGATAACTGATAAACATATTTTGCTTTGTCTATGTTATGAGCTGTACATGCTTGTTCAAATCTGTCCAGATAGAACATTATGTCATCACTGGAAGGACTAAATGTTGGTAACTTAATCTTAAAAGTATCATTATTAGCCTTACCAGAAGATGAACCCTTGTTTGAATCATTACCATTACTCATGCTCGTCAATTTCAATTTTTCCAACTCTAAAGCTAAGACCTTTTCTTCATGTTCCATTTTTGCTTTCTCTTTCCTCTCATCAGACTCTCTCTGTAATCTTCTTTCCTCAGCCTGAGCCTCTTTTTGAAGTCTTTCATTTTCAGCTTCTTTTTTCAAGTCTTTTATTTTCAGCCTCTTTTTCAAGTCTTTTATTCTCAGCTTCTAGCTGTAGCTGGAGTTTCCTTTCCTCAGCTTCTGATTCCCTTTTTTGTTTTTCCATTTCCATTTGGAATCTTTTTTCATCCACCTGCATCTGCAGTTTCTTTTGTTCAGCTTCCATATGCAGTTTCTTTTGTTCAGCTTCCATTGCTTTATCATATCGAGCAGTTGCAAATTCTTCTAACTTATCACCAGTCTTGCCAAGCAATTTACCCTGCTCAATAAAGTGCTCAAATGTAGACATGTTGTCTAACATATGAGTCCAAAACCTGAAATAATTAACTAATTTATTTCAAACCTAAGTGTAACAAGTCTTAATTAAACACTTGTATATTCACATCACCTTATATTATCCCAGTCTCTGTGGGAAACAAGTCTCCAATCAAAGAACTTGTATATGAAATATCAGCACTCAATTCTTGATCATAAGTGCACTTCTCATTCAATAGTGCACGACACTATTCATCATTCATTTATCATCAGTGTAGTAGTAACAGTGCATTAGCATAGCCCATTAACTAATTACTATAACTGTAAACAATGACTATGTAAACACATGCAGAATGTAAACATTGAAAATGTAAACAATACAAACAATGTAAACAATAACAATGTAAACAATAACAAAGATCAGCAACAATACAAAAACTTTCGCAGAAATCAACTAAAAATAAAGCAGAAATTAATGAAATATCACAAAAAATGTGACGATATCTGCGATAGAATTAAACAAAATACATGACACCACAGTGTATAAACAAAAATGTTGTATGAAACTAAATTATAGACAAGAGTAGGCTAACAAATACAAACAAATCAAAACAAAACTAAAGAATGCGAAATAATAACGAAAAACAATATTAAAACATGTCATCACAGCTAACATAAATAGCAACAGAAGTCGCTTAGCAAATTCCAGTATCGGAAATTTGCAAACCCTACAGAAAACGCTCACAATAGACGACCTCTATGACGTGGCATAATCTAACGGAGACACCACCCAACCGAGAACCCGCTGAAATATAAACATATAAATATACAAATAACATATAGACATATAACATATAGAATGAGATGATACACAGAAGACTCAGCAGAAGTATAAGGGCACAGTTTACATACAAACAGGCCACTTAACTTATAGGCTTCCAATCGTCGAACAGCAGAAAAACGGATGTCAATCAACGTCCTAAAGAGCGAAGCTCCAACGATGATGGCACATCTGAACTGCTTCCACTGCTAACACGATGGTACAAGAGCTTCTGAAGTACTGTGTGTTGAGTTGTTTCGGCACTTGACCTTCTAATCCAAAAGTAAGTTGATGGAAATCGGTACTTGGCCTTCTTCAGAAAACAACCCGTTTCAACCGGCACTTGACCTTCACAAAAACGACAGCACTGGAACCTTGACAGCAGCAACTTGCTTGACTTGCGTAAAAGATAACAGCAGTCCGAGTTATCCGGCAACATGTAACAACGCCGGGTACTGTCAAATTCTTGTTTCCGTCAAAAAATTGAAATTTTGACTTTTACCGGGCAACGCCGAGTACTTTCAAAATTTTGAAGATGTTGACTGTATTGAAGAATGTTAATTTCTTGAAGGATGCTGATGAATTCTTGTTGAAAATGAAGTGGGTAAGGGACCCCGTGTTTGCTAGTACCAGAATCAAACCAGCTTATGGCCACCAAATGATGCGTGATGCCATATGATGATGGATGGTATCCGCATGTCTGGTTTTGTGTAGTGTGCAGATGTGTTCAGTCAAAACAATGTTCATACAAAAATAACAGGGCAATCCACATAGGACGTCAGTAAACTCACGACGTATAAAGTCAATGATTCTTGAAACAGCCGTTGACGTTTTTCTTCATTATTTATTGTGGACGCCACAGTGACAAAATGGTTACGCAAATGTGTAGGCACATCAAACAGTCATTATCACAGCAACATTCAATACAGCAATAGACGGTAGACAGCATTACAATGATGAGTCAGATGCATGTTATATTTCAAAGTGCTGTAAATGTAGTCAGGTGAAAAAACTCCATCCTTTTCTATAACAGCCAGGAGATAACCAGATGTATGAGATCAGTTCACTCTCCTTAGTTTGACTTCAGCAAGACAGACACGTCTGCCGAAGTATAAATAATGTCCACAAAAATATCCTCTAGATAATAAAGGTTTTCCAAACCTAATTCATTTAACAAAGTAGCCAGTAATGGTCCTTGGTACATGCATCAACCGATGCAGTACAATGCAGCGACATGTGAGCTGGGAAAAAACATCTCGTGGCGACGACTTTCGGAGACAGGCTATGAATCGAAATCGCTCACGACCCAAAATCGATAGAGTTAATGAAAAAGTCAATTTACCTTGCTTTCATGAAATACACAGAAATATCACGCCTCCCGACATGTGGGAAAACACTAGAGGTATTATCTCGAATAAACGAAATATCCATTAAGAGGACTACACATCCCTGACAGAACAAAAAATAGCGGAGATCCCCTCTTCAACGAGGCATCTCTTTCGCCATTCCAAATCGCTCACTCCACTAGTCGTGGGCGGAAACCGATCGACCAAACAACAAGACAAGTCATGCGCAGTCCAGCGCAAAAATGACCACAGCTCAAACTTAACTGCATTCGATACCAACGCGAGAAGACAAATGCTTACCGAGAAAAGTGACTATAAATTCCAAGCAGTTGTTGCCCTTGCGTTATAAAACAGACATTGAAACAAAACGATGTTGCGAGAATTTATCACGCAACAACCACCATCATTATCATCGCCACCATCCTCATCCCCACCATCATCATTAACAATAACATCAGCAGAACCACCGCCATCATCATCATAATCATCACCGCTACCATCATCACCAACACCACCATCATCACCACCATCATCACCACCATCATCATAACCATCCCCATCATCACCACCATCATTATTAGCACCACTATAATCATCACCACCATAATCATCACCACGATCATCAACATCCCAGCATCACCATCATCACCACAATCATCATCATTACCACCACCATCATCATCGCCATTATCACCACCATGATTATCATCTCCATTATCATCATAATCATTATCATCACCGCCACCATCATCATCGTTACTATCATCATCATCACCACCATCATCATCTTCACCACCACCATTACCACCATTATCATCATCACCATTATCATCGCCACCATCATCATCATAATCATCATTACCATCATCATCATCACCCCCATCATCACCACCATCATATTACCACCGCAATCACCACCGCAATCACCACCGCAATCACCACCACCACTATAATCATCATCACAATCATCATCATCACACCACAATCACAAACATCATCACCACCGCCATCATCATCATCACCAGCTTTATCATCATCGCCACAACCATCATCTTCACAACCATCATCACACCAGCACTACCATCATCATTACCAGCATCATCATTAACATCACCATCATCATCATCACGACCAATACCATCATCCCCACAACCACCATCATCATCATCATGTGACAACATTATCACAGCCATAATCATCACCACTGCAGTTATTACCACCATTCCCACCACCATTATCACCAGCATCATACCACCATCATCATCACCACCACCATCATAATAATGATCATCACCACCACAATTACCATCACCACCACCATTATCTCCATTACGACCATCATTGGCACCACCATCATTATCAACACCAACATCTTCACCGCCACCATTCTCATCATCACCATTCCCACCACCACCGTCATCATCCCCACCATCATCATCACCATCATCATTATCACCATCACTATCGTCACAACCCCCATCACACGAACCATCACCATCACTACCACCATCATCACCACCATCATCATGACCACCATTATCACCACCATTATCACTGCCACTATCATCACCATCATCACAACTATCATCATCACCACCATCATCATCACCAACATCATGACCGCCATCATCATCACCATCATCACCATCATCACCACCACCATCTTCATCATCATTATCACCACCATCACCGTAATGATCATCATCACCACCACCATCATCATCATCAATACCATCATCATCACCACTACCATCACTACCATCTCTACCACCATAATCGTCATCACCACCATACCATCACCACCACTGTCGAAGAATGAAACTTACCGTGGAATCGCCTAGTAGTGTTTCTGGAATAGCGTCCAATCAGATTCGTGCATTTTGTGCAAGCTCGGCGACAATTCGATTCCTGACTTACACTGGAAATTTGGCAGCGAATTCATTTGTGTTAGGACTGCATCGTGTCAGTGGAAGTATTATAAAACTGATGGACATATTGAAATTCTACTTAATCTTTTTGTTCAAGGAGGAGACAACGTATATGTAGATATATTACAAAGTGTAATGCCTGTTGTATTTTCAGAGATAATAGCAAGTAAGTGTGTCAAGTTGTTATCAAATTGGACTAAAGTTCACTTTTGCAAAGCATAGCAAATCGAAAGCTGAATAGCTTTGGAAAAACTATACATGGAAAGAAAGCTTCACTTCAGCTAGATAAAAAGAGATAAGGATGGAAACAATAGCTGATATAGGAGATGAGCACGACGAAGAACCGTGGGGAATGACATGCACAGATGTCCAAAACGTACCAGTTCAGCCAAGTAAAATCTCACACCAAAGTCTGGTGACGTCACAGTTCTAACGTACGCCGGATGCAAGGCTATTTAAGCCGCACTAAATTTAAATGTGGACACAAGAAATCAGTTTTTGCATGACGGACAGAAGGAAAGAATAGTCACGACTACTTTCACTATTTGAGTTTTGTAACACCCTGCCTTGACCAAGTCAATTGTCCAGTTGTGCAATTTCTGGGAGCTAGAGGGTTCAATTCAATTCAGTTCATGTCAGAACATAAGATCAAACTGGATCTACGTCAAGGAACTCTGAAGTGGGAACTCCTAATTGTCGTAGATTTTTGATAGGAGAATTAAGACTTGGGTTGGTCCCTTCTGAATAGATTAGAATGAGTGATAGCCACAGTGAGAGATGATGGTAAAAAATAGATTTCCACGAGTGAGATGGTAGAATGTGATAGAGGCTGTCTCTGAGATTGAGAACTCTTCTCTCTCTCTCCTATCTTCTACGACAGATTTAGAGGAGTCAGACAGTCTAAACATTATATATATATATATATATATATATATATATATATATATATATATATATATATATATATATATATATATATATATATATATATTACATATATAGTTCTATCCACTCACGTGCACGCACATACAAGACGACAGTTAGACGTACAGACGTGGGAAACCTATAACAAATGATTAAATATATATTTTGGAACGAGCTGACCAACGCGCTGATTACTTTCAAGAGAAATTTTAATTATCATCTAAAATGTCATCACAACACATAGAAATTACATCAAAGCATATACAAATAGTCATAAAGTCAATAAAAATGATACAAGAATGATAGACCTACAGTATGATCTTATCCCTCAAGGTATGCCCACAGTCCTGTTAGAAAAAAGTGATAGCCCAAGGAATCAAGGATACATATGATTAGGTCTAATATTTCCCCCCCATTTAAGATATAGACAGACTTGATATCACTGCTCTATTTTAAGGGAAATATGATTAGCAGTACTTGCATACATAAAGTTAAGACAGCAAAATGGGTGCCAAATTACAACAATAAAGAAATCACTCCGTCCTGCATTCACTCTATTCATTCAGCAGTGATCACGTGCATTTGTTCATACTCACAGCTTTGATAGCAACTTCTGGAAACACAATTTTTAGGACATTCACATACAGAATCGTCAAAGGCAGTCTTTGACCAAAAAATCCCCAGTTCCAAAAAGACGGGATGAATTCTCTGCATCAGGGAACGATTCCTTGGGTGTTCTTATTTTTCGGATGTCTGTTTAGGTCACATTAAAATTGTCCAGGCACGAACATTAACAACGAGCACAGTGTCAATAGCTTAGGTTTCTAGAATTGAGGAATGTCAGATCGGTGTCTACTTTCAGGAAAGGACTCTATTTTGTCACCACACCACTAGTCAAAACTCCGTCGGAATGTTACTGACGTTAATATGTTACTTGCCACAAGGCTAAAAATGTACTTGAGTTGTTTCTCAGGAAGAATTTAAATATGGCGCGATAGGCCTGTTACTTCATTTACCTTTTAAATAACTTGTAAAGATTCTGCACCAAGGATTTTAAGGAAAATGTTTTAGTTCTTCACTGATATCACTCTTCAGTACTTAACGCTGGCAAAGTTTTGGGTTAACCCCAGTATTCACCGAATAAAGAAAAAACACATATGAAATATTTTTCCTATTATGTACTCAATATAACTTACATTATGAACTGCAAGCGTAGAGCTTGACTTGACGTTTAAACTTTCCCATAAAATAAGTTATATACATAAAATCAATCATCATAAATTAGGAATACTTACGTATCCCGTCAATACTCACTGATGTAGCATTTCAGTTATAAGTTAATTTTAAAATATATTATTTAGCAGTAAAATTTAATTCCTTAATAGCCGACTGAGTTTAAGCTAGAAATTATAATTTCTGTTTTCCACTGTAACTCGTCACTATAAAATAATACAGACTATATAAATTAAGCACTCTGCACAAAATCTAACTAGTGAAATATGAAATAAGCGATTATCACTTTAAACACTTCACAAAATATTAGATACTTAATATAATATATTTACCTCAACACAGAACTACAGGTAATCGCACACTTTAGAATTATACGCTGATATATTTATTTGAAGTCTAGAAACTCGGCAACTTTCCGAGCGAACTAAGAGCTTCGCTATACAGCTTATTCTATTTACGAACAACCTGTCTACTGCGAATTAGGAGAACGAATGAAAATCTAGTTTCAAACTCCGGTTAATATCTTAAACCAGGACAAAGGGGTCCCAACTTATTTCGCAAAACGAAATAATCTCCCCTTTCCGTCTTAACACCTACGTACCTTAGACGCATGCCGTAACTCCCAGCAGTGCGTCTTTGACGACTACGTCAAGAAAATGGCCCTTCTGAGCGAATGCGTGAGTGTCATGGAAAAACCCAGACTATATGTCTCATTCCAGCACACTGCATGAGTGTCTTATCACACTTCACTCCGAGTGACTAGCCTGAAGAAACGCTGTGTCCGGTGGAAATGTAGACGGTACGTCCCCTTAGGTGGCAGTTACCACACTTCACCGAGCAACTTAGCCGTAAAACTATTTGTCAGATGGAAATCTCCAGACAAATGTCTGCTCTGAGCGAGCCTGTCTGGCGCGATTCACACATTCCTCGAGCAACTCAGCCAAGGAAACTCGCGTGACAGGTGCAAATGTAGACAATTTGTCTGCTCATCATGTCTGATGGACTGAAATCCCACCTAAAATTATCTCGTGCAAGGGACTGACGCGTTAGGTAATCTACTGCGTTCCTAAATGGAAAACGAAACCGGCAAAGTGAGAATGGGAAATAAAATATTTCTTGCAAACGAACGAATGCGAAAAATACAGGAAAAAGGTAAAGAGTGATAATAAATAGAGGACACGGGTGGAAGAAAGGAAGAATATATAGAAAATTTAATGATCATAAAACTCTCTGTGACACTAATGTTATCCTGCTTAATTGTCAAGGATCACTGCAGTTGACCACTCACATTCACTGTTAACTCTAATATTGAGAAACACCAGTGAAGAGTGTCATCATCATGTGTAACCCTATCAACTCTGGTCTGGAACACTGCAGTCTAGCAGCCCAAGAGACTCTTAAGATAAGTTCAACACAACATGAACTATTGTTGCAATTTAAGTGCGAGTTGTCAATGAAGAAACGTTATAGAATCACAGAACAGTTTGCAGGAAATCTGTTATTCCAGTGACACTTTATAAGTGTAAATATAATTGGAAACTGTGAATTATTATGTAACATATACCATCATATAAAACTCATTCTTATTTATTCTGAAGACAAGAAGAAAAGAAATTACATATAAATAATTTGATTCATTAATTGTACCTTGGTACTTTGTAAATTCCTTTTTGTTCAATTTTGAATTTTTAAATTGGAATTACATTACTGTATAAGCATAGGGTAGTCTGAACGAGAGGGCACCATAGGCTCTTGATCTGCTACAACACTATTTGGACAAGAGTACTTTAAAAAGCCTGACTATAGCCTGTGCCATCCATACACCAGTGCTCTTTTCTGAGACTGGGTTATTTCTTTTAGTCCAGAATTCTGGTCTGGCTCTATCACCTAGAATCATCTAGATACACTTATATTTACCATCTCGTCACAACCACCATCATCATCATCATCACCATCCGCATCACCATCATAACCAGCACCATTATCAACTCCACTGCCATCACCACCACCATCATCACCATCATCATTATGACCACCATTATGACCACCATCATCACCAATATCATCATCACCACCATCATCACCACCATCAAACCACCATCATCACCACCCCCATAATCATCATTATCACCACCACCATCATCATCACCTTCATCATCATAATCATCATCAACACCACTACCACCATCATTACCACCATCATCATAATCATTATCACCACCATCATCATCATCACCATCATCATCATCGTGACGTATAATGGAAATATAGTCTACAGTATCTGGCAGTCTTTCGTGACCTCGCAGCGTTCTATAATTTGCTAGCAAAAACATACATTTTTCTGCCTGTCTTACACAAGCTTATTCTTCATCCACGCCTCCTTTCCTTGAACATAAACAAACGAAGTTGTTTACCAACTTTCGCGACCTGCCAGTCATAACAGGGAGCGAATCAGGTTTGTTTATCAAGTTTCTCACGCGAGCTGATCTTTCAATCATCGGATAACTGACAGACCGCACGTGAAAAACACCGGACCTTTTTTAAGTAGCGCTCGGGCAAAAATATTACACAGAGAGGGGAGTTAACTCTTTGATCTTCAGATACGGGCAAAATCTCCGAGGACCCCAGTACACGGTTTTAAGTCTCTGATGTCGATTAGCAACGCCCGTCAGAGCGACCGTGAAAAACTTTCATCTGGGGGACTCATGCTTCGGTTTCTCTGCTACGCACTATAGTGTGAAAAGTAGCTTCGCCTAGAGATCAGATAAACATGATGATATATAAACTGTGTCTTCCGAAACCAGCTATCAGTTGTCACTCATAATTTTTCGGATAGTCTAAACACGTAGTCTAGAACCATTGTGGAAGATGTGTTAATAGTATTCGTGGGGATTGTCATTCTGATGTTCTGGTAATAGAAATTAGTGCTTAAATGTTAAAGTGTTAAAGCTTTTACCATTTTAATTCACTTAGAGTTCTAGCTGTTACAACCAGTGAAATAATAACGAGTAGCTGTTCTATACCAGATGTTTCAGGTGTAATGTTCCCATTACCACCCGCTTTCTCACGCAAGAAGATACGGTTTAGCTGACTGATATTATATGCTAGGCGCGACTGATAGTGGAAGAAAAAATTCACGTTACATTTCATTCTGAGTAATTATAGTAAGTGACTATTATTTAATACCATACGATGACCAACAAACGCGGACAATTTAATAGCTATTAACGACAGGCGATATTTATATAAGTGCGCGTAGGGACAATTAAATAATAATTGACATTGTACACTGATCGTTAAATAGCGCGTACAGGGCGGGGGAGGGTTGCATACCTTTATCCGACCTGAAATCGCCGTGCTAGCGAAACGCTGACCGTATAGGTGTAAAGGAAGTCACCGTGTGCCTTTTAACTTTAATCAGGACTGACGGAGTGGATAAGCGATCGTCTTGTCCCCGTCCGTGTGTATATAGGATAGTAGCATTTTTTTTTTCATAAATGTTCTTTATTCCACGCAGACCTGATCACAAGAGCGACCAGCGGTTTCTTTTTCGGTCTTTTTCATCATTTACTGATCTCGGTTTCTACACTAACCATTCGAAGTGACATTTGTCCATCCAGGAATAAACCACCAAATTAGGCGTCCACCTTATTAATATTATTTATTAGGGGATGGATTGGGGCCAATTTGGAAGATAAAACACTGGCAATTTTATATTCAGGATAATTATATTCCCAAGAGATCACCAAGAGTAGGTAAGGAGTGAATGAGTGGCCACGTTTGACAGGGAGAGTGAATATTTTTCTTAGTTACAGAAACTGTACCATCATTGATTTTGCTTAAAAACTGTTTACTTACTGGGTAGCATTTAGTAGGAACTTTGTATTTCTTTACTGTATATTCTGTAACATAGTGCTAACCTTTGACCTTTGGGGTTATTAACTTGTTGGGTTCTTTGTTCTCAATAAGGGTAGGACACAGTTATTTTTCTATGTATGTAAATCTGATATTATTTGACATTTCTTTAGATATTTGGTGTTGTCAAGTTTAATGATAATAAACAACAAAAGAAACTTAACTTTGTGTGTTGGTCAGACCCATACCCAATTAACCATAGTTTTTTCACGTTTGTGTGTCTTGTTGTCACATAGTTGTATGCGTGTGTAGTTAAACTTATATTTACATATATGAGGAGGGAAAGATTGTCTTGTACTAAATTATAGTCGTATAGATAGGCTGGACTAGAGAAACTTACTCATTCCAGAGACAGATCATCTCCTTAAACTATTCACCGGTGAAATCTATTTCTCGCACCTTTATTTCTCACGTACGATCACCATCCACTCTACTCAGACGGGACCATAAATAACTTCCAAACCTATCGGTATGACAGAATGGGTGCTCGTATCCAGGATTTGATCTAAGTCTGAGTCTTGATACATGACTAACGTCTGTTATTGTATCTTAGTCTAACTCTAGATAGAGTGTGTTGTGCGTCTTGTGTTGTTAGTTAAGAAAAGTAATAATAATCATCCCCTAGACAACGTTCTTATTTACTGGGTTCTGACCACACAAATTAGAAATTTGTTTCTTTCCACATCATCTTAGAGTTTACATACAGTTTGATTTTGATGGTGATCTTTGTTGGAGATATGATACATAATAATTTTGTACAAAAACACGGCTGGTACGCGTGATTGTTTAACAATCACAATTATATTGGAGCAGTGGAGCGTGAGCATAGCAAAGGAAGTGCATTGGGCAGTCGCCAAGTTAATCGCCTTCCTTAACTCCTAACTGACTTCAGGTGTGGACGAGTGTGATGGATTAAAAATAAGGAAATTTTGCTGTCCCATAATTTAAATTTTATTTTCCACAGTAGTAATAGTAGATTTTCAGTTTTTAGCCTGATCTACCATCTCTAAGGTTTAATTCGTCTGCGTTAGGAGCCTTTTTGCCAGTTAACAGCAGCGATAGATTAGAAAACTGAATAACAGGGAGGAGGAAACACATAAAAAAGAGAAATCTTTTTTGGGTATTTCTCTTAATTGGTTAGGGAGCAGTGTGTATCCTTTTCTTCTTTCTTTCTCGGGTAATTCGCAGTTAGTTATTTGCTATTGCTGAGCGAGTAAAACTTAGAACAATGCTAAGAGAAGAAGCAAAGGAAATAGGATTACAAGGAGAAGAGTTGCTAGCTTTTGTGAACGAAGAACTAGCCAAATCTGAAGCGGAGAAGAAGGAAGCAGAAGCTAGGGAGATAGAGCAAGCAAGAGAAGGGCGACAATTGGAAAGTAAGAAAACTGAGGAGGAAGTGGAAACTCGCAGACAGATGGAACGAGAGAAAGAGAGACAATACGAGGAAAGAGATAGAGAGAGACAACATGACGAAAGAGAGAATGATCAACGACGTCAGCACGAATTGGCGCTTAAGACTTTAGAACCAGGAGAACAGGAAGCAGAGTGCATCAAATATTATAATTGATTTGACATGCTAAGACAGGATGGCTTTTCGCAGATTAAAAAGCAAGGAAAATGTATGTAGGTTTTTCCTGTAGACGAGAATTTAAAGAGTTTGAACGGTCATGCAGAGGCTATTGAAATTTAGTTGGACATTAACCTATTTGATAAAATGAGAAACTGGATTGATTCATTGAAACTTGTGATCATGCATTTATTCGCAAAATGGTCTTGTAAGGAAAGAAATTACTAGGAGTTGAATCAGAGTGGCTCATCTGAAGACAGAAGCCTCTGCTGTATTATTAAGAGAACAGAAATGCATTGATGGATACATAAAGCATGCATGCTATTACTCTATATGTTTACCTGTAAAAAGATGCTGTTAATAAAAGTTTACGTTGATACCAAAGGCAGGTCGTCTCTCATTTACTTTGCCACATATTTATGAGAGGAAGAAGGGGAATGTTTTGCTGGTAAATAATATTAATGAACCAATACTGCTCTAACCAAATACACCATAGAGGATCATCCCAGAACCTGGAAAACTCCCGTAAGACTGCAGGAGAGCAATTCCAAGCTCTAGCGGACAAGCTAGTTTAGAAATCTAACACTCTCTGTACAAACAGCAACACCCAAGTCCCTGCCCCGGCCACAGTGTAATTATAGTAAGTGACTATTATTTAATACCATACGATGACCAACAGTCGCGGACAATTTAATAGCTCTTAACGACAGGCGATATTTATGTAAGTGTGCGTAGGGATAATTAAATAATAATTGACATTGTACACTGATCGTTAACGCGCGCGTAAGGGGCGGGGAAGAGTTGCATACCTTTCATTCTTTCTTTCTTTGATCCTTAGCCGCCGACCGTCAAAGCAGTCAGTGACCATCACGCCTTGTGGCGTCTTGTAGGGCAACAACAAATTGATTCCACTTTGCTCGGTCGGTGGCCATCCTTCGTACAGTGCCCCAACTCTGGTTCATTCTTTGCATCTCAGCCTCCACAGTCCTCCGCAAAGTTGTTTTTGGTCGGCTTCTCTTTCGTTTTCCTTCAGGGGTCCATAGCATAGCTGTTCTTGTGATGGCATCGGGGTCTCTTCTGAGGACATGGCCAACCCAGCTCCAGCGTCTGCCAGCTATGATGGTGTGCATGTCCTCTTGCTTGCTTCGAGTAAGCAGATCTTGGTTGGTGATGGTATTCGGCCAAAAGATTCGGTGAATTTTTCTTAGGCATGTTGTGTGAAAAGAGGACAATTTCGACATTTCCTTCTCTGTAACTCTCCAGCATTCCGCACCATAGAGAAGCACAGAAAGCACACAGCTCTGATATAATCTTAATTTTGTGCTTGTGCTGTACTGAGAGGACTTCCAGATGTTGTTTAGACTAAAAAAGGCTGTTCTTGCTTTGTTCATTCTGTTGTTGATGTCTTTGCTTGATCCGCCGTCTGGTGTTACTATGCATCCTAGATATGTGAAGGTGTCTGTCTGTTCCACCTGCTGATTCCTTGGTGATATGGGCTCAGGGTTGCTCACATTGAGCGGCATGACCTCTGACTTCTTTAGGTTGATGTTCAAGCTCACCAGCTGGCTATACTTATTAAGTCTATTCGTTTTTTCCTGGATGTGTTGATGTGAATGTGCTAGTAGTGCAATGTCATCTGCATATTCCAGATCTTCCAATGTAGAAAATGTAGTCCATCTTATTCCTCTTGGACTGCCCTCTGTTGTTTGGCGCATCACCCAGTCTATGACTGTTAAAAATAGAGTGGTTGATAAGGGGCATCCCTCTCGTATTCCTGTCTTCACCTCAAAGGTTATGTTGCTCTGCCCAACGCTACACGTAAAGTTGGCAGAGAGGCTTTTTATGATTGACACAATGCAGCTTGGAATTTCATAAGCCCTCAGTATTTTCCATAAACTGTCCCTATGTATACTGTCAAAAGCCTTTTCAAAATCAACGAAATTAATGTACAGCTTTCTTTGCCATTCTGAGCACTGCTTTATAATGTTCCTGAGGGTAAATATATGATCTACACATCTTCTGTTCTTTCTAAATCCCGCTTGTTCTTTCCTCAGTTTGTGAGAAGGGTGATTCCTCTCCAGTTATTGCAGTCTGCAAGGTCTCCCTTCTTGGGCAATTTGACAACTATTCCTTTGTTCCACTCCGTTGGTGTTGTCCCTGTTTTCAAGACTTGTGCAAATATTGGTTCTAATAGTTCTGCTGCTAGCTCAGGGTCTGTCTTAAATAGCTCTGCATTTAAGTTATCTTGACCAGGAGCTTTTCCATTCTTTAACCCTTTGATTGCTGTGATGATTTCTTCTTTTCGTGGAATGTCTGTATTAACATCTAGATCATTTTCAGCCTCAGGAACATTTAATTGTGTCTCTGGTGGTTCCTTGTTCAGAGTTTCTCTGAAATGCTCTGCCCATCTTGTTTCCTGTCCCTCTGCTGTCGTGATGAGATTTCCTTGCTTATCTCTTACTAGTTTAATATAATTTGCACCTCGTTTTCCGCTGATGAATTGTTATTTTGTATACTGTACTTTGTTCATTTCTCAGTGCTGCCTCTTCTGCCTATCTTGCAAAGATCGTCTCGGAAATTCCTTTTGTTGGCTCGGGTTTGGCGTTTAACTTCCTTGTTCAGCTGACTGTATTGTTCGCTATATAGTTGCTTTAACCCGGGGGACTTCGCTTCTGTTTTCTTTCTTTTCATTTCCTTTCTCATCTTTATGGTGTTTAATGTTTCTGGTGTTATCCAGTCTTGCTTCTTCCTTTCCTAGAATCCCAAAGCATGATTTGCTGCTTTCCTTATATATTGTTGAAATGGTGTTGAATGTCTGGTCTATATCATCAGTCGATGTATTTTCCTGACTTATGGCAAATTGATATCGTTTCTTTATATCAGCTGCAAAAGCTTTTCTTGTAAGCGGGTCCTTTAATTTGCTGATGTCAAATTCTTTTCTGTGTAGTTACAGTTGGTCGAGCCGTTCTTAGTTTAACTTTCAGTTTTGCTACTACTAAATGGTGATCACTTCCCACATCTGCACCTCTTCTTACCCTCACATCCTGTAATGCATGTCTCCATCTACCATTAATCATGATGTGATCTATCTGGTTTCTGTCCCGACCATTTGGTGATTCCCATGTCAATTTGTGAATTTCCTTGTGTGGGAAGAGTGTTCTTCCAATGACCAGGTTGTTAATGTTACAGAAACTTATTAATTTATCACCATTTTCGTTTGCTGTTCCGCTGCCACATTTTCCCATTACTCTTTCATTATATGTATTGTGTGTTCCAACTTTCGCATTGAGGTCTCCCATTACCATGATAAGATCATATCTAGGTGTGTCTTCCATTTCTTTCTGTAGTTGTTGATAGAATTCATCCTTGACCTCTTCATCGCTGTTATTTGTTGGTGCGTGCTTTGTATTACTGTAGTGTTGGTGAATCTCCCTCTCAATCTTATTCTTATCATTTTGTTGTTGATGGGTTTCCATTCCAGTAATGTCCTTTCTATTCCTTTCTGCAGAATAATGGCTACACCTGCTTTGTGCTGTGCATCCTCTCTTCCAGAGTAAAGTACTGTTTCTCCTGTTGCTGTTTTAACTTTTCCTGCCCCTGTCCATCTGCTCCTGCTTATCCCTAGAATGTGTAATCTATAGTTTCTCATTTCTGCTGTGACCTGTTTTAGTTTACCCGTCTCGTTCATTGTCCTGACATTCCAAAATCCTATTCTTGTTTCACGTTTTGCGGTCAGGAAGTCCGTTTTCATGTCAGTGGCTTCCTTTCGGCTTTCACCACTAACAGTCATACGAGCCTTAGATTCCGGATATCCGTCACGCGGCAAAGTTTGTTCATTTGTTGCTGTTTCCGTAACTTCATTTCTTTTTACATAGACAGGGGTGTCAGCCCTATGCTAAAACCCCCAACCTGGAGGACCAGGGTGTCTGCTTTAGTCTGACCCCTGCCCCCTCAAACCTGTCCAGCTTGGTAGAACCTTCCAGGAGTAAAACTCCCGCTGGCATAGCTCTGAGGGTAATCAGGGTACGCAAGCCGCCACATCTCGACATTGTACACTGTTCGTTAACGCGCGCGTTAAGGGCGGGGGAGGGTTGCATACCTTTATCCGACCTGAAATCACCGTGCTAGCGAAAAGCTGACCGTATAGGTGTAAAGAAAGTCACCGTGTGCCTTTTAACTTTAATTAGGAATGACGGAGTGAATAAGAGATCGTCTTGTCCCCGTCCATGTGTATATAGGATAGTAGCATTTTTTTCATAAATATTCTTTATTCCACGCAGACCTGATCACAAGAGCGGGCAGCGGTTTCTTTTTTGGTCTTTTTCATCACTTACTGTATTTTTCTTAGCTTGTGTGTCGTCAAGTTTATTTGTGAACAGGACTGGCCAAAGGGACAAAGAAACATTTTAAATGATAAATTTAACTGGACGTATAAAGACCAGCAATATTTTCTTTCAATTATTATCAGCCCACTGGGGTTGTACAGAACAATAACATTATCTGACGACTGACAGTCGTATTCAAGTGTATCATCCAGAATTACGCTGTTTCAGAATCGGCACTCACCTAGAGCCAGCCGATAGGATTACCATCATTTATCAATTGTAACAGTTTTTAGCGACCAGATGTTTCCCAATACTGGAAGTATTTTTCCTCTGCTTTCTGTGAACCCAAGATCTCGGTTTCTACACTAACCATTCGAAGTGACATTTGTCCATCCAGGAATAAACCACCAAATTAGGCGTCCATATTATTAATATTATTTATTAGGGGATGGACTGGGGCCAATTTGGAAGATAAAACACTGGCAATTTTATATTCAGGATAATTATATTCCCAAGAGATCACCAAGAGTAGGTAAGGAGTGATTGAGTGGCCACGTATGACAGAGAGAGAGAGAGTTAATATTTTTCTTAGTTACAGAAACTGTACCATCATTGATTTTGCTTAAAAATTGTTTACTTACTGGGTAGCATTTAGTAGGAACTTTGTTTTTCTTTACTGTATATTCTGTAACATAGTGCTAACCTTTGACCTTTGGGGTTATTAACTTGTTGGGTTCTTTTTTCTCAATAAGGGTAGGACACTGTTATTTTTCTATGTATGTAAATCTGATTTTATTTGACATTCTTTAGATATTTGGTGTTGTCAAGTTTAATGATAATAAACAACAAAAGAAACTTAACTTTGTGTGTTGGTCAGACCCATACCCAATTAACCATAGTTTTTTTCACGTTTGTGTGTCTTGTTGTCACATAGTTGTATATGTGTGTAGTTAAACTTATGTTTACATATATGAGGAGGGAAAGATTGTCTTGTACTAAATTATAGTCGTATAGACAGGCTGGACTAGAGAAACTTACTCATTCCAGAGACAGATCTTCTCCTTAAACTATTCACCCGTAAAATCTATTTCTCACACCTTTATTTCTCACGTACTATCACCATCCACTCTACTCAGACGGGACCATAAATAACTTCCAAACCTATCGGTACGACAATCATAACCATTATCATCATCACCACTACCACCACCACCATCATTATCATCACTATTATTATCACCGTCATCATTATTCATCATCACCATCATCATCGTCATCATCAATCATCATCATTATCCTATGCAGTCCGAAGCCATGACTACAGCTGGTACCTAGAAAGTCTGCAACAAAGTATTAATGGGCGGCTCTTACCTGCATTTATTTCTGTAGTAATTTATTTCACATGTTGAGATTGGGTTCACCGTACACAGCCTCATATTAGTCGCTACTTACAGAATGCTTGAGTGAGCAGTAATACTATTCTTTCTGCGTCTCCTCAGAGACCCCGTGATCGAGGCGGAGCAATGATTATAGAATACCTGATATTTTTGACATGTTTTTTGACGAAAGAAAAACGGAGAACTACAAAAATAGCAATTAAAAATCGACAGACATTTATCCCATACTATTCCGTAGAATAGAGGGATTAAAATGGTATGACAAGGTCACAAGTGTGGATTTTTTTACAAGAACAGGATAAGAGTCAGTGGAACAAGAGATGAGAAGAAGACGCTGGCAATGGATAGGACACACATTGAGGAAACTTGTTGATAGCATTACAAGGCAGTCCGTGTTCTGGAACCCCCCAAGGAAAGAGAGGAAGAGGTAGACCAAAAAACACATGGAGAAGAGAACTGGAGACAGAAGTGAAAAGGAAAAAGAAAACGTGGAAATAGCTTGAGCTGAATGCACGTGACAGGAGCACGTGGCATGTGTTGAAGGTCTATGCTGCGTGGGGAGCTAAAGGGTATTGACTTATTGATGGCAAAAGAAACTAATCTGAATCTAGTCTCAGATGTCAAGTGAAGAAAAAAGTAATAGGGAAGGAAAAAGTTAAGAAAGAGGAAAGAGAAGTTGACAAAGAAAAAAAAAATAGTAGATAAAGAAGAAGACGATAACAAAGACAAAGAAGAACAAAGAAGAAGAGGACATTAAAGAACATGATGACAAGGAAAAAGACACAGACAAAGAAAAAGTTGAAGACAATGAAGAAGAAAGACGAAGAGAACAGTGTAGAAGATGATGACAAGGAACAAGGCGAAGAATAAGACGACGAAGACAAAGAGGTAGACGATGGCAAAAAAGAAGAAGATGACAATAAAACAGACAAGTAAGAAGACTTGAAAGAAGATGAGAGAGATGATGACAAAGAGAAAACAGAAAACGACCAGAAAGATGTAGACAAATAAGAAGTTAGAGGCAAAGAAGAAAATAAAGGCAGAAAGAACTAGACAACTGATAAAAGGTAAAGTAAGAGAAAAAAGCAGAAAATAAGAAAAATGTACGCAGAAAAATAAATGAAGAAAGAAAATAACAGAATGATTTGGAGGAGGCAAGCGGCGTACGAGATTTAATCATGTAGAAAACAACAAACTGTTGACAACAAACATAAGCCAGTGACAGACGAAGTTTCACACGCGCTCACTGTTGGTTTCATGTTAAGTAGCCGTTATTCGTTATTTAAAGATAGTCACGTGGACCCACACGAACACAAAACATGAAACCACCAAAATTATTTTTGGTCTGTTCAAGTGGATCATAACTTGACCATCCTTGAACAAAGTGAAGGTCACTGTCTCAGATAGAGTATTTTGTGTGTAATCTATAAAACAATCCCCACACGTCTATGGAATAGCTCGAAATCTGATTTCGAAGTAAATGAGAAGTTCAAAGTTCAAAAGTCTGATTGTTACCTTAATTTTTGTCGCTCTTTCTTCTAAAAAAAAAAAAAAAAAAAAAGGAATTAAGTGGAATAAAATTTTAAAAAAGCCCTTTCATAGATCACTCCATAATCCGAGAAAGTAACCCATCAAACAATGACGGATTGGGATTACAGAGTGCCCTTTTTGCTGTTTGTCCCGATAATATCACTAATTCTTCTGCGGTTATTTCATTCCTTTACATTCCATTTTATCTTTATTGGACCTTTGTCGTCAATCTTTTCTGGATGAACTGGACATGTAGCCGTCGAGCAACCTATAAAAAAATGACATGGGAAGAAACGAAAAGTAAACAATAAACTGAAATTTGGCTAATTAATTAACAGCTCTTTTATCACAACATTTTGTAAATGTACGGGTATCTGTGAAATCTTGCCGTGGTACGGAAAAAACAACAAGTCCAAATAAATGTTTTATTACCACATCTCGAAATCATTATTTATGGGCGAAAAGGCTTGGGCGACTAAATTGGCCAACGTATTAATAATAATAACCTCTACACCTCACGGTAGAAGGGGAACGACTAAGTAAGTATTAATAATTATTTGAACGAAATAGGACATTAGTCCCTCTTAAATTCTTGAGTTAGAGAAGAGAAAGGCAGTGAGGAGATAAACTGGTCACCAGGGCCAGTTTAACCATAGGGTTAAGAAGGCAGTTGCACATAGACGGCAAAATGTGGGTGTTTGTGTGTGTGTGTGGTGGTGGTGGGGGGGGGGGGGGTGGTGGTGTTGGTGGGGGGTGGGGGGGGGGGGGGGGGGGGGGGGGGGGGGGGGGGGGGGGGGGGGGGGGGGGGGGGTAGGGAGGGGGGGAGGAGGCTGAAAAATCAAGTCAACTGAAAAAAAACTCGGTATAACGAAAATAGTGATAATTTCAAGAAAAAAAATGTCATTTTCTGTTATCCTTCTACACCGGTGAAAATAAGCATATACTGTCGACATAATAATTGTAATAGCACAGGTATTTGTATGTTTAGTGAGCAATATACATTAATGGGCCAATTACTCAGTTTGCTAAGGGCATCTCTAGCACTGGCCCTGCAGCTCACTCTATCTCATAAAGCTGCATCTAGTAAGGTGATGTCTCTAACATTTCACATGCCTACGGCGGTATCTGCTAGACCTAGTATGGTGAGGTCTCTAACGCAGATACCTTCAGATGCACGAAATTGGACATTTGAGCAGAATTACGGGAAATAACTTTAATAATATGATCTCTTAAAATTGTGTATATTATCTCCCTTCAAACTGGAACAATGTTGCAGCAGGAATAAAAATTGTAGTTGTTGCAATCACAGTGTTAAAATAATTTCGCTAATAATTATTTCCCTCCACCAGCATTGCTGGAAAATGTTTTGTGCGTGTTTTTAAAATTCCATTTAAATGTTAATAATATTTAGTATTCGTTAGAACAGTGTTCCCGTTTTTTTTTTTTTTTTTATCTCGGCCACACTTTACGGAATGAAAATTTGCTCGCATGTCAGAGTTTTGTTATTGATAAGAAATACATTCAAACCCCCCCCCCCCACCCCCCCCCCCCCCCCCCCCCCCCCCCCCCCACCCCAAAAAAAAAAATCACCTGCTAGCAGTGCTTTATTCATAACACAGAACATAACTACTTTATAAAATGATCATAGGACATCCAGAAAGTATAAAATAATAAAAAGGTAAAGATAGTGTCTTACTGCCGTAGGGGAGTGAAGCGTTAGAGACCTCGCCATACTAGGTCTAGCATTTAGAGGTGAGGTGACCAGTTCCCTTCCTCGCTGCCTTTTCTTTCCCTAACTCAAATAGCAGAGTCAGGTACTCATTTACAGCTGGGCAGACTGGAGCGTGTCGGGACCGTGATTCGATCTCGAAACCTTTGCCACTAGAGACTAGCGCTCTAACCACTCTGTCAATCGGACTCTCATAAAGCCACACAATAACATGATTCATTCACAAACTATACAAATTCAATGAGAGGTGTGAGCTTGTTTTTTTAAGGTAGTCGCATTTATATTAGGTCTTATTTGAGACAAACAAACTCTCATCTCAGTATCACAAAAAAGCCGTTCTTTTTTCTGGTCGGTGATATTTGTCAGACCTGAAAATCACTGTTCACAACAATATGTCGTGGAAAACTGTATCTATTTGATATAAGATAAATTATATTACTAAATAAAAACTGGAAACTTCTGGAAAATTCTACGGGTTTCTATACACTTATTGCCCATATAAAAGGAAAAGGTAAAGGATCCCGTTACACGCCCATTGAGGCATATTGGGAATATGGTGTTAGGCAAATATTTTCTTGACCATCGGCACACTAGGGGTGATGTGGTCAGCATCACGTGGCCGCCTTAACCTTCCCAGAGTTGCTCTGGTACCCATTTGGGGCTGGGTCGACCAAGGAGCCGTTTGCGGCCTAAAAAATCCCACCTCATCTGGGGATCGAACCATAGACCACTGAGCTAGGAAGCCAGTGCACTAACCACTATGCTACCGCGGCCCCCATATTGCCCATATGAGCAAAATAAATCTGTTTATAAATTTTGTGTTTGTACAACATAAATAAGATAACGACCTTCATATTTTTTTTTTTTTTTGGCATATGGATTGTTTGAAAATCTCTCTAAATCTTTGAATCTTCCGGCCAAACCTGCCATACTCTCTCGCCACACCTGCCATACTCTCTCGCCACACCTGCCATACTCTCTCGCCACACCTGTATGGTGCGCCACACCGCTTGAGAACTACTGCGTTAAAATGATGAATTGCAGTAAATTTATTCATAAAATTCCCAGGTACAAAAATTAACGTTGTCAAATATTATTGAGCACATTCTGGTTCCTGGTGGGTTTCCTGATGAGATGAAGAAATAATGTAACTACTGCTCCCTCAGGCATGTCGTACCAGGCCACTAATATGAGGTTTGCATGAGGCTGGCAACCTCACCATTTAAAATAAATTGATACAGAAACCACTGTTGTAAGAGCATGTGCATGTTTGGTGCAGGCTTCCTGTAAGGTGACCAGATGTGGTGGTGGTTCTATCATCTATAACAAGCTAATAAAGAAAATAATGATGAATGATGAATATTACTGACTTAAGAAAGTAATAGTAACTGTTTGTAATAATTTTTTGAAAAGTATACAATTTTGCCTCGTTTTGCCTAGGCACGTCCCGTTCAACCTAGTCGGTTATATTAGGGCGTATGTCCAAATATAGTCGACGTTTAGGTAAAATTGTTTCTAATAAATAATTTCGCCAGCCTTCCTAAGAGTGGTTATCACAGTTATGCCCCTTCACTTAAACATTCTGTTAAAACTAAAGACAGTGGACTGAATTTGTTTTCTTTTTTTTTTAACTAAACAAAAATTTAAATGTAAAAAATCATCGTCATCACAGGCAGTAATTAAGTTGGACTAGTTTCCATTGCACACATCAGTTTAGTCAAACAAGCCTTCCTGTCATCTAGAGACGTCTCCAATTTCCGGTGATTTCAGCTTTTAACATGACAAGCAACAAATCACAAGGGCAATCATTTAACCATACAAGTGTATACTTACCAGAACCAGTCTTAGCTCAAGTCAGCGGTATGTAGAGCTCATGCGAGGAACAACCCAAGCAATTTGTAAGTATATATTCAGGTCACGGGCTATCAAAGCAACAATTTTAAAAATAACCACACATTTAGACAAAAATTGTGTGGTTAAAGAGCTGTTACGTACATAGTCAAAGTACACTATGTTTACATGTTCCAACTTCTCAGTCTTTTAAATGTGCTAAGATGCTGGATTTAAACGCCCGGGCTTGAACCTTGAACACCAGATCGCCAGCGCAATGTGGTAACCATTACACCAGCGCGGCTCCCCATATATATATATATATATATATATATATATATATATATATATATATATATATATATATATATATATATATATATATATATATATATATATATATATATATATATATATATATATATATATATATATATATATATATATACTGTTCAAAAAAAAGAAACGCATAGCTACTGAAGGCACACACATAACCATAATTTTGACATTCAATAACTTTTTTAATTTAATGAGTTAATTGTTCAAATTGCACACAAGAATACCTTAGGGTTCAACCAATCAATTGACAGTTGTTTTGCATCTGGGTCACGAGAGGTTTTTGGCGTACGGGCTTTCCCGTTAGTATGGTGTTTGGCCTCCTCTTGCATCGATCAGCGACTGGCATCTCCTGGGCATGGATGTGATCAGACGTCTGATGTGGGCCTGTGCGATGACTGCCCACTCTTCCTGGAGTGCCTGGAACAGATCACGACGATTGGCTGGAGCAACGTCTCGGCGACAAACATGTCTATGCAGCTCCTCCCACAGGAGACAGGGATGGCCAGGGAAGGGTGAGAATGTTGTTGGCAGTGAGGAACTGCGTTGTCAACCGTACACAAAGGGGTCTGGCGTTGTCCTGTTCAAACACAGACCTTTGGGCAGCCAAAAGTGGAAGGACATGAGGTCGAAGAATTTAATTGACGTATCGTTGCGCAGTCAAGCCTCCTTCAATGTGCACCAATTGACTCCTTCCGTTGTAACTGATCATTCACCATACCATTGCACCTCCACCACCGTGCGGCGGACCTTCATCAACGCAATTTTGGGTAAAACGTTCATTTCGCCTACGGCAGACCCTACGCTGTCTATCATGACGCTGCAACAAAAAGAAAGATTCGTCACTAAACCAGACACGTCTCCATTGATTGTCAGCTGCCCAGGGACGATGCTGGTTGGCCCAAAGAAGTCGATTTGGCGATGGCGGCGCGTAAGGACAGGTCCTCGGTGAGGTCGTTGTGCCCAAAGTCCAGCGTCGTGCAGTCTATTCCGGACAGTTCGATCAGACACATGACGTCCTGCAGGCAATGACTGGGCAGTTGAGGAAGCTGTTGTAAACTTGTCTCTGAGGTGACGAAGCTGAATAAAGCGATCCTCCGCTGCTGTTGTCACTCTGGGTCGTCCACTGCGATGCCGGTCTTCAACTGAGCCAGTGGCTTGGAACCGGTGCCAAAGTCGACTGATGGTACTATGATGCACGTTTAGAAGCCTGGCAACCTTACTTTGACTTTCGCCTGCATGCAGTCGGCCAATAGCAATGTTCCTTAAATTTATCGATAGAGACGCCATGAATGTCTGCTTGAAAATGAACTGAATTTTTTTTGTGTAGCTGTCGCAGAGTGAAGATAATTTGCCTGTCCATCCTGTATATTGCTTTATTTTCTGTCTATCCTAAGTTTCTGGAAAAAAAAACTGTTTCTCACGCACCTCAACTCAGGTGAAATTTCGGTCAACCCGTTCGTTAGGATTTTTCAGACTCGTCTGTGTAGAAATTTATGGCCTGTCTTCTTCCTCATTGTTAAAACTTCTGAGCTCGGAACCACCGCACGTACAAGTGACATTCAATATGTAAACTAATTTGCGGCGATACTTTTGGGCTATCGTGGGAACTTTAAAAAATGTAGCGAGTAAATCGAAATTAATTCTTTCTTTAAGAAACTAGTTTTAGACTTCACTTGGTGATAAGAATACGGGAAGAGTAAGACGCATTTCTAAGTCTTGTAAAGTAAAACTGTGCATAGGGAGACTTGAGTTAAACACCCAAAGTGCCCTTTAACTTAACAGACTAAATTTCCGGAGCGGATTTATGCAGTGCAAAGTCTTGTCTCGTATTGCTGAAAAGAGGTTACCTTTGGCCAGTGGCCATATAGTCCTCGTCCACCAGTCACAATAATTCCCTTCAATCATTTCAATCATTTCAATTACTTCAATTACTGCAATTATTGCAACGATTCTCAACACCAGATATTACCCTTAACAACCATCACCCTACCATACTCCACCCATTTTAACCCTCCATCCCACCTTTGGAAGCAAATTCGTTATCTGTGGATATCGCATCAACTGTGGATACGTTACACCTTTCTTGGATTTATAAAAATCGTGTTCAGATTCTGTGCCCTTTGTGGATACCTTATTCGAACAGTGAAGTTAATTTCAAGCATTGGATTACGATATATTTTTCCAAGAGACCCCCAGGATATAAGTTGTTTCCAACGTTCACACCAAAGGAACAAAGGAACAAACATTCATTTACACACAAACAGTATTTCACATATTTTCCAGCAAAAGCCTATCAGGCCTGCCGGGAACTTTACTAACACAATTCATGCATAATCCTTGTTTTCACTATTGGTGTAATAATTTTTTTTCTTCTTTAAAATCATCAAATTGTTGTGAGTTTGTTTTCTCGTGATAATCTTTATTATTATTTGCTGTAAAAATCCTTATTGATTTATTTACATTTCTAAATTGAAATAAATTGAGTTAACCTCGATAGGATTGTTCGTTCAGTTCAGACTACCAAATCCTCAATCTAACTTTACTTCTTTACCCTACTATTTGTGAGTGACACAGTGTGTGCAAAAGAGTAATATTGTCGCCAGAGAAAACAAGAAGAGCTGTGTGTGTGGTTTTTCTTAGTGAAGAACTCACTGACTCAGCCTGTGCCTTCTGCCTATCTCTCTTGCGCACCACTATCACACGTCCGTGTGCACTATTGTCCATCACGTCTATACAGCTGTCAAGCTTTACCTACTATTAATTATATTTTCATGCGACAATTATTGGGAATCTCGTCCTTGGATTTGAATTTCTGGATTCTTACTTCACAGTGACTATAGGGAATCTTGTCTTTAAATTGTTCTGCAGAAACTGTAAGGAATCTTGAACTATTAGTCTATACTGTGGACTATAATTTTATAACGCCCTAGACAACGACACTTCTGGTAGTATCTGAACAGAACAATTATAATTTTAAAGTAACAGAACGTTGCTGTCACAAATTTAATTCAGGGTTATTTAATTACGTTAAATAGTTAACTAAGGTAATTAAGTGGTACATTTAACAGGCAGTAGAGTGTGTATGTGTGTGAGATATTGAAGGGAATTGTTTATACTTGAGTATTACTCAAGTGATGAGATTCAGCAGAAAATAAGGATTGTCAAAAATCCAATTATACTAAACCTTACATTACTTCACTCCCTGGGGCAGATTAAGTTAGTTGTATTGGTTTGTTGTATTACAATACTTCATAGAATATTAGTAATACCCAGAAAACTAGTGTAACATACTGACAACAACCTGCACTGAAATATAGAAAATGACTAATTTACTAAAACTAAGGATGGGTCTTTTAAAATACACTAAAGAGGTTGGAATGAGTGAAGAAGAAGGTAATGCATTCATAGAGGCCGAAATAGAAAAACAAAGAGAAGAAAACGAAAGGATACGGGCTCATGAGTTCCGGCTCAAAGAACTAGAGGTTCAAAATCGTCCCGCTTCTCCCACTAACGCTTCATCACCTGACAACGCCTCTGCTGGTCTAGCACTCAACTCACCTGCAATGACTTTCCCAATGGAAAAATTTTGCGAGCGAAATGAACAAATTGATCTGTTCTTGGATAGATATGAGCGAACTGCTTCATCGTATGGCCTGCCCAAAAGCATGTGGAATCTTAAACTTTCTCAAGGATTAAGAGGGACGGCTTACGAAGTTTTTACAAAATTAACCCCAGCAGAACAGAACGATTATGACGCTCTCAAGCAAGCACTGTTACGGCGTTTTCAGCTTACAGCCGACAATTACCGAAAGCGTTTTCGCCGATCTCACAAAGAAGGAGGAGAAACATTTGGCCAATTTGCTGCTAGGATTGAATCATATCTCGAAAAGTGGCGCGATTTGGAAAAATTTCCTAAGACTTACGAAGGATTACATGAACTCTTCCTGGTAGAGCAAATCAAGGAAACAATGTCACCTGAGATGAGAAAGTTCCTAGTGGAGCACGGGGCAGACCGACTCGAACCAATCCTTACGTTAGCAGAAAGGTTTCAAAATGCTATAGCAGAGACTCAAACCTTCAAACGGAAACCTGCCGAACTTCAACCTAAACCAATCACCCAGCCCACCCAAAACCAGCGATCACAGGTAAACGCTCCAACGCAGGATACACGCAGAGACCGGTCAACTAACTCAAACACGAAAAATGCACAGGAAAACTCCCCTTACTTCATGAGGAGGGAGAGGAAATATTGTCATCATTGTAAGCAGACCTCGCACAATACAAAAGAATGTAGAAATCGGCCCAGCCCGCACTTGGCGGCGTGTTTACAAGGAGACGCACCAGAACAGCGTCAAGACAGAACAAAATGTAGTAAACCAGAACGGAATTCTGTAACGGATCAGATTATCGCAAACGGGAAATTTGTGCGCTGTCTTTATGACACAGGATTACAGTTTGACTGTATAATCGCTTCACATTTGGTCACACCTGAGCAGATAACCTCGGAGACAGTAGATCTGTGTGGAGCCGTGAAAGGAGACACTCCTATGACATTGAAAATAGCAAACATTTATATCGATTCAAAATTTGTTAAAGGATGGATTCGAGCTGCCATTATGGAGAATCCAATCTATGACGTAATTCTTGGATGTCGCTATGTGTTCTTGGGGGAACCAAGAAAACCTCTGATAGCTGCAGCAGTAACTACAAGAGGTCAGGCGAGGACAGAACAGGAACCAGGACCAGTGACAAACCTGCTACCACGGGAATTGAAGGATGCTCAACACAAGGATCCAACACTGGGACCATGTTTTAAGAAACTGCCACTTGCCAGTAACCCGCTGAAAAAAGGAAACTTTTATTCAAAATCGGGATTACTATACCGTAGGTCGGGCAACACTGGACAAGAACATAGCCAGTTGGTTGTTCCAACTACTTATAGGTCACAAATTTTAGAGATGGGACACACTCTTCCTTTTAGCGGCCACATGGGACAAAATGCTACCATGCAAAGAATAGCAGCGCACTATTACTGGCCTGGGATGAACATGGACATCATCCGATTTGTGAAATCCTGTGCGCAGTGCCAAAGGGTGGCACCAAGACACTGGACACCCCCTGCTCCATTGGGGGAAATGCCTATTGTCGGTACGCCATTCGAAAGAGTAGCTGTAGATATAGTAGGCCCACTCTTAAGAACAAAGCGGAGAAATTGCTGTATTTTGACTCTAGTCGACACCTGTACTATGTGGTCAGAAGCAGTGGCGCTCCCTTCTTCTGATTCTGTGCATGTCGCAGAAGCGCTCGTGAGTATTTTCACAAGGCTCGGATTTCCACAGCAAATACTCACTGATAATGGATCGCAGTTTAGAGGACATCTGATGGAAGAAGTCTTTAAGATCTTCCGTACTCAGCATATCCACACCTCACCCTATAATCCACAAGCAAACGGACAGGTAGAGAGATATAACGGGACCCTCATCACCATGCTGCGAAAATTAGCACAAGAAAGACCCGAAAACTGGGACTTATTCTTGCCGGCTGCCTTATTTGCCTATAGGGAAGTGCCGCATGCCTCCACTGGTCTACCTCCTGCAACATTATTATTTGGACGGCCAATAAAGGGACCCCTGGAAGCATTGCTTAGGTCTTTAACCGACCAGAAAGCAGACGAATCTATTGTATCGGCTTCAAAATATGTGCAAGAACTAAAGGAAAGGTTAAAGATAGGTTGGGAATTAGCCAACACTAACCTCCGACAAGCTCGTGCCAAGCATGCAAAACGGTACAATAAGACTGCGAAGGAAAGAGTACTACAACCTGGAGAGAAAGTACTGCTGTTACTCCCAACAGGGAATAACAAACTTCAGATAGGATGGCAGGGACCATTTGAAGTACTCGAGAAAATCTCTCGAACAAACTACAAAATCTCCATACGAGGGAAGGAAAAGATTTATCATGTTAACTTACTTAAAAAGTACATGGAACGCCTCGCTGCTCCTCAAGCACATCTCCTGACCTTAGCGGTTGCAATGGAAGCGGATAATGACCCCCACGAATATGCTGAATACCCGCTAAAACAGGAAGAATCACACACGGATGTGAAGCTCTGTGAAACATTAACTGAATTGCAACAGCATGATGTCAAACAACTGTTAGCCGAATATTCAGAAGTGCTCACCGATAAACTGGGACTAACCAACCTCTTGGAGTTTGATATAAAAGTATTAGATCCTAAGCCTGTCAGGACTAAGATTTACCCAGTTCCATACGCTAAAGCCAACGCTTTACGAGAAGAGATTGACAAGCTACTGCAAGATAACATAATCTCTTAATCGATATCCCCTTACAGTTCAAGTGTCGTGCTTCTACAGAAACCCAACGGGGAAATTCGGTTATGCATCGATTATAGGTTACTCAACACTGTAACAGAGTTCCAACCAGAACCATTACCGAGCCCTAATGAACTCTTTACAAAGCTGAGCAGAGCAACCATTTTCTCTAAAATAGACCTTAGTAAAGGCTATTACCAAATTCCGGTAAAGGAAGAGATTAGACCATTGCTCGCCTTTAGTACCAGTGACGGACATTACACGTTCAATGTAATGCCTTTTGGATTACATAACGCACCTGGAGCTTTTACCCGGATGATGAGAAAACTGTTACACCCTTTACAAAGCAATACCATTCATAATTTTATGGATGATATTCTCATCGCAACGGCTACATTTGAAGAACATGAAGAAGCGTTAGCCCTGCTCCTCAGGCGGCTCAAGGAAACTGGTTTAACAGCACGCCCAAGCAAGTGTCTGATTGGATTCAGAGAACTTGAATTTTTAGGACATACGATCACTCATGGTTGCTTGTGGCCAGTAGAGAAAAACGTTGACAAAATCCGAAATGCAAAGCGACCCATAACGAAAAAGGACACTAGGTCGTTTTTGTCACTCTGTGGTTATTATCAACGGTTCATTGAGAACTTTAATAGTTTGACTGCACCGTTGACTGACCTCACAAAGAAAGGTCAACCTAAAAAGGTAACATGGACGGCTCAATGTGAGAGCGCCTACACCACACTCAAAGAAAAGCTGACGACGAAGCCCATATTACGCCTCCCTGACCTCACAAAGACATTTGTGCTAAGAGTAGATGCCAGTAATCTTGGAATAGGATCAACGTTGCTTCAAGATGATGAAAACTACCCGGAAATGCTTTTTCCCGTGGCCTATGCTAGCCGAAAATTAAACGCTGCAGAACGCAACTATTCAACAATTGAAAAAGAATGCTTGGCTCTAGTGGCGGGAGTAAAAAGGCACCACGAATTTCTTTATGGAGTCTCATTTGTCGTGCAAACGGATCACGCACCCTTCACGTTTCTAGCAGCTTGTAAAAGCCAAAATGCAAAAGTAATGCGATGGGCTATTTTGCTAAGTGTCTATTCCTTCAGGGTCGAGTACATCCCCGGTCCTGAAAATGTAGGAGCAAATTTTTTAAGCAGACATTCAGTAGAGGAACTCGCCAGTAGTGCAGAAAATCATCTTTTAACGCCAGCAGATAAGAAACAATCTGAGGGAACCTCGGAAGAAGGAACAGAGAAGGAACTAATGGACGACACCGGGAATGATACACACTAGCCAAATTATCATCTCTCTCTGATTTAGTTGGGCAACTAACTTAAGTTCGGGGTATCTGTCGCAGAGTGAAAATAATTTGCCTGTCCATCCTGTATATTGCTTTATTTTCTGTCTATCCTAAGTTTCTGAAAAAAACTGTTTCTCACGCACCTTAACTCGGGTGAAATTTCGGTCAACTCGTTCGTTAGGATTTTCCAGACTCGTCTGTGTAGAAATTTATGGCCTGTCTTCTTCCTCATTGTTAAAACTTCTGAGCTCGGAACCACCGCACGTACAAGTGACATTCAATATGTAAACTAATTTGCGGCGATACTTTTGGGCTATCGTGGGAACTTTAAAAAATGTAGCGAGTAAATCGAAATTAATTCTTTCTTTAAGAAACTAGTTTTAGACTTCACTTGGTGATAAGAATACGGGAAGAGTAAGACGCATTTCTAAGTCTTGTAAAGTAAAACTGTGCATAGGGAGACTTGAGTTAAACACCCAAAGTGCCCTTTAACTTAACAGACTAAATTTCCGGAGCGGATTTATGCAGTGCAAAGTCTTGTCTCGTATTGCTGAAAAGAGGTTACCTTTGGCCAGTGGCCATATAGTCCTCGTCCACCAGTCACAATAATTCCCTTCAATCATTTCAATCATTTCAATTACTTCAATTACTGCAATTATTGCAACGATTCTCAACACCAGATATTACCCTTAACAACCATCACCCTACCATACTCCACCCATTTTAACCCTCCATCCCACCTTTGGAAGCAAATTCGTTATCTGTGGATATCGCATCAACTGTGGATACGTTACACCTTTCTTGGATTTATAAAAATCGTGTTCAGATTCTGTGCCCTTTGTGGATACCTTATTCGAACAGTGAAGTCGTTACCCCAGTCTTGGATTTATAAAATCGTGTTCAGATTCTGTGCCCCTTTGTGGATACCTTATTCGAACAGTGAAGTTAATTTCAAGCATTGGATTACGATATATTTTTCCAAGAGACCCCCAGGATATAAGTTGTTTCCAACGTTCACACCAAAGGAACAAAGGAACAAACATTCATTTACACACAAACAGTATTTCACATATTTTCCAGCAAAAGCCTATCAGGCCTGCCGGGAACTTTACTAACACAATTCATGCATAATCCTTGTTTTCACTATTGGTGTAATAATTTTTTTTCTTCTTTAAAATCATCAAATTGTTGTGAGTTTGTTTTCTCGTGATAATCTTTATTATTATTTGCTGTAAAAATCCTTATTGATTTATTTACATTTCTAAATTGAAATAAATTGAGTTAACCTCGATAGGATTGTTCGTTCAGTTCAGACTACCAAATCCTCAATCTAACTTTACTTCTTTACCCTACTATTTGTGAGTGACACAGTGTGTGCAAAAGAGTAATATTGTCGCCAGAGAAAACAAGAAGAGCTGTGTGTGTTGTTTTCTTAGTGAAGAACTCACTGACTCAGCCTGTGCCTTCTGCCTATCTCTCTTGCGCACCACTATCACACGTCCGTGTGCACTATTGTCCATCACGTCTATACAGCTGTCAAGCTTTACCTACTATTAATTATATTTTCATGCGACAGTAGCGTTATCCTTTTATAGGGTTTCAGTTGCGTAGTCAGTGAATAGTGTTCACCCCAAATTTTGTTGCTTTCACGTGCGCGCAACATGAGCTGTGGTCAAAAATTGCGTCATAAACACTATTGACCACTGCGTTGTAACGATTACAAAAACGAACGCAATTCATGTCAACACGTGCATTTGACACTGTAAAGAACATTTGAGGCTGGTTTTTATATACCCTAGCACCAAATTTTACTTACAAACTCATAAAAACGCGCCCTCGGATAGCTATGCGTTTCTTTTTTTGAACAGTATATATATATATATATCCACAGCTCTTAGAAGCACAGGAGTGTTCATCTTTAACACCCCCCCCCCCTTCCCATTCCTATCACATTTCTCTCCGTCGAGTACTCTTTACTTACCATCCTCAGTTAAACGACATCGTAATCTTCTCTCCGTACAGAAGAAAGCTTTCACTTAATGCGTACGTTCCTGTTGTCTGCACACCATGCTGGTCTGAGTCACTCTTTACTCTCAAACATTCTCTTTATCACAGTCACTACACTTTTCTCTGAACTCCTCCACAATTTGTTTAGTCTTTCTCACTCTTATACTTCTCTACTTGTACTTTCTTCTTAGATTAATACATTTTTCTTTCTCTCTCTTTTCTCGCTTTTCCGTTGTATGTTTTTGTATTTCAGTTTGAAAACAAAATCGTTTCCCTGAAATGATAGAAAACATTCCTGGAATTGAAAGAAAATAGAGCCAAACTGCAACAGATAGAAAATCCATAGCGACAAAATACATAGAGAAACATTACCCACGAAACACCTGGACCCATACATACACAAATGGATCAGCAACAAATGCAACAGAAAATGGAGGTGGGTTTGTCTTTCTGACCTTAAGCACTGGTGCAGAAAAAAGGTTGTCAGTGGCAACATGACAATTCTCAAGTAACTTCAGAGCAGCCTTGAAAACTGCAGCAGAGGTTATATTGACAGAGGAAAGCACAGAGAGACAAATTGCTTTCTTTACTGATGCACAGTGAGTAATTCCACTCTGATGGACTGTGGAGGTTGAGATGCAAAGAATGAACCAGAGTTGGGGCACTGCACGAAGGATTGCCACCGATCGAGCAAAGTGGAATCAATTTGTTGTTGCCCTACAAGACGCCACTAGGTGTGATGGCCACTGACTGCTTTGACGGGTCGGCGGCTAAGGATCAAAGAAGAAGAAGAAGTGAGTAATTGCAACGTTGAAAAGCCAAAATAATACAGACCTGGGTGATCTCAGAATAGTGCTCCACAAACTTTGTCAACGATTCAAAAGTGTTGTGATCCAATGGATCCCATCTCATTGTAACATCACCGGCAATGAAGAGGCTGACAGAATGGCAAAAGAAGGTTCACATCTACCTCAGCCTGATGCAAGCATAACTTTTGAGGAGGCAAAGAGTTTTATCAGAATCAGTTACAGAAACAAATGGAATGTAGAACATCCAGGGCACACACAGAATGATGCTTACTACCTGCTCCATAGAAGAGAACAAGTGGTGATCTTCAATCTCCGCACTGGCCACAACAGATTGAGATACCAACTATTCAACAAGCTAAAGATACGAACTACCGATCAGTGTAACCGTCACTGATAAAATGACTGCTGAACATCTGCTTCAAAGTTGCCCCTTATATGCGGTACAGAGAAAGCGCATATGGCCGACGCCAGCTCCTTTCGTGGAAAAGCTTTACGGGGATTCAAATAGCCTCAAACTGACTACTGCTTTCTTTGAGAACATTCAAGTGGACGTCTGAGAGTGTACGAAGAAGAAGATGAAGAAGTATTTCATTGCATCTTTTTCTCATTATTTCTTGCCTCCCTCTGTCTGTCTCTATATTTGCTCTCAAGAAAACGCTGGCAATGGACGGGGAACACACTGAGGAAACCTGTTGATAGCTTCACAAAGCAGTCCTTGTTCTGATATTACCATGGTAACAAAGGTAGAGGAAAAACGGAAAAATAATTGTGAGAAGAGAACTGGATACAGAAATAAAAGGGTTGAGGAATGCATGGGAACGCTTTGAGCTGACTTGGCATTAGGTTGATCAAGGCCTATTCTCCCTGGGGAGCTGAAGGATGATGAATGAAAGCCTATTTCTTCTTCTTTGATCCATAGCCGCCGACCGTCAAAGCAGTTAGTGGCCATCACGCCTAGTGGCGCCTTGTAGGGCGGCAACAAACTGCTTCCACTTTGCTCGGTCGGCAGCCATCCTTCGTGCAGTGCCCCAGCTCTGATTCACTCTTTGCATCTCAGCCTCCACAGTTCTCCGCCAATTTATTTTTGGTCGGCCTCTCTTTCGTTTTCCTTCAGGGGTCAATAGCATAGCTGTTCTTGTGATAGCATCGGGGTCTTTTCTGAGGACATGGCCAACCCAACTCCAGTGTCTGCCAGTTATGATGGTGTGCATGTCCTCTTGCTTGCTCCGAGTAAGCAGATCTTGGTTGGTGATGGTATTCGGATAATTTTTCTTAGGCAGATTGCGTGGAAAGAGGACAATTTCAACATTTCCTTCTCTGTTACTCTCCAGCATTCCGCACCATAGAGAAGCACAGAAAGTACACAGCTCTCATATAATCTTAATTTGGTGTTTGTGCTGTACTGAGAGGACTTCCAGATGTTGTTTAGACTAACAAAGACTGTTCTTGCTTTGTTCATTCTGCTATTGATGTCTTTGCTTGCTCCGCCGTCTGGTGTTACTACGCATCCTAGGTATGTGAAGGTGTATGTCTGTTCCAGTTTCCGATTTCTTACTGTTATGGGCTCAGGGTTGCCCACATTGAGCGTCGTGACCTCTGTCTTCTTTATATTGATGTTCAGACCCACCTGCTGGCTATACTTATTACGTCTATCCGTTTTTTTCTGGATGCGTTGCTGAGAATGTGCGAGTAGTGCAATGTCATCTGCATATTCCAGATCTTCCAATGCAGAAAACATAGTCCATCTTATTCCTCTTGGACTGCCCTCTGTTGTCTGACGCATCACCCAGTCTATGACTGTTAAAAATGAAGTGGTTGATAGGGGCATCCTTGTCATACTCCTGTCTTCACCTCAAAAGTTAGGTTGCTCTGCCCAACGCTACATGTAAAGTTGGCATAGAGGCTTTTTATGATCGACACTATGCAGCTGCATAGAACGCCTATTTAGTCTCACTCTATCCCACAAACACTCTGTATTGTCTGGTATTGCCTTTCACACTTTCCATCATACACTACCTCCCGCTGTCTCTATTCTCTGATTATGCCACTGAGTTTTATCCTTTGTCATTTTTTTGGTCTGTAACACCACATCTTTGTTACCTCCGGGGATTTTCTTGCTTGTTTACTAATAGTCCATGACTAACTTCCATATGTCAGTATTGGCTCTACATAATACTGAAGAACTTTGTCTTACTTCCACTGACAAGAATTTGTTGTGTAAAATACTTTCCATTTTATAGTCAGCTGCTGGGTCTACTATTCACATCTGAGACGCATCATCAATTTGATTTTATAAATGTGTTAGTGTTTCAAAACTGTTCCATTTTCTGTTCTGATGCTTTCTAGAGAAGTCATTTATTCGGAGATGACCAATACTTATGTTTATTTATTTATTTTTGCTGGTTGGCTATGGCCATTATTTTGACTTTCTGGCACTATGATCACTGTTGTGCATTTCGACATTACATAATTTCAAAATCGATAAACTCGCCACAACAGTGTATGTTCGTAATGTCTGCACAACTTGTTTACATGATGTAAAAGTTCACGTGGACACTGAAAAATATGCGTTTATTGTCCAAGTTCAACCTAGTGATTGCTGATAGACTTCTGGCATGATTGAAGTGACTAGTTGCAGGTTGATGACCCCATTATCTGGCTGTAATTAGTTACATGCTGTTTGCTATGATTTTGCAATAAATTTTGCGTCTTGTCTACATCGTTAGTGTGACAGTGAGGTTTGTTACCTCGGCATTATACGTGCCAATGAGATAAGGTCATACATTTTTAGTAGACCAATCAAAATCATTGACGGTGACAAGGGCCCACAACACCTGTCGGGCTAAGGAGAAGTTAACATTATCATTAGGGCAGTTCCATCTAGACGACCTTGGGGAAGGTTGTGTTTCTACTGGAGAGCTGATGAGAAGCCATGTTTGAGCTGTCTCATTCTCGTAGAGCCACGAAGACCTGTTCTAAGTTGAATTTTCTTGAAGTGTTTTCAGAAAAAGAAGTATATTGTGTGTAAAGGTTAAATGATATCGTTTTATTCAAGACAGAATATAAGCGCAGCTATATTTGATTCTGTACTGGGAGGATAGACTTTGTGTAGTAAGACTCATGTAAGTACAATCTCGATTTATATTTCAGTCCACGGATAGAATTGATTTTTATATTGTACTAGGAAGGAAACCAAGAAACAACTACAGATGTAGTGAAGTCTTATCATCGGAAGAAATTAGCATCTTTAAAATATTGAAGGTAAAAGGCGCAACCACCTGAACTGGAAAGTTGTGGAAGAAGGTCAAAGTGACCTAGATAGTGAGTTGCACGAGATGGTTGAGTAACTCACGCAGTTACGGAGAACGAAAAGGAAAATATGGTCAAACTACATTCACGACAAAGAATAATTGATTTGAATTTCGTCTGAAATTGTTTATTTATGAATTCCTGTAAATAAACTTTGTTTATACTATCAGTCGAGTTATGATAGCTGATTTTAAGCACTGAATGAAAAGTTACCAGAATATTAGTAAGTACTACCACAATAGCACCTTCACAACATCATTCGAGAGAAGAACGAACCTACAAAAGCTCCACAAGAATCTACAACTCTAGCGGTCGGCTAGTCGAAATAACTTGTTGGATAGAAGCTAAAAAATAGTACTAAGAATAATTGGTACCGTACCCTGTCACATATAACCACTAATTGGTACCGTGCTCAGCTCACTGTCACATAAGATAAATCAGGACAGTATACGGTCACATTAGTGGTTAGTAGATCCCTTCTGTCATAACTGACTATAGGAATACGCACTGGAGGTGATAGCCTTCAGCTGCTGTTTTTAGCTGATGTTAATTTCAGCGAATTCATTTCTCTTCTGTTTGTTGTGAGAGCTTCTCTTTGCTCAATCTGCGATCGGCAGTTTCATCCTCCCAGGTTGCTGGATTTATGTCCAGTGCCTTCATGTTTCTCTTGCACACTTCTTTGAACCTCAGCTACGGCCTCCGGCTGTTCTGTTGCCATCTGCCAGTTGTCCGTAGAAAGTATCTTTGGGGATGCGACCATGTTCTATGCGGCGGGCATGGCCAAGCCAGCGTAGTCTGCGCTGTCTAAACAGTGTATACATACGTTGAATGCCAGCACGTGACAGCACCACGACATTTGTCACTTTATCCTTCCACGAAATACCAAGGATGTGTCGTTGAAACTGTAGATGGAAAGTATTGAGCCTTCTTTCTTGCTTAGCATAGTGTGTCCATGTTGAATCTGTATTTCCGTTCTGTCCAATTTGTTTGGTCGGTGTTTGATGTCATCGCACAGATCATTCATATCGTTCACGAAAATGATCCTCTCAGCGGTTCTTTTTTTGTTTTTTTTTGTTTACTATTTCGCTGAAAGAGGGTATTTGGCAGTCAATAGGACTACATGTTGTGTGACCTTGAACTTTAATTGTTTTCTCTTTAGTACCTCAACGGCTCAGGCCTGTCAGTAGCTACTACGTCTGACGGAAAAATGTTAATCCATATAGAACAGAATCTGTCTGAAGCATTTCTTCTTCGATGTCGGAATTTTCCCTTCCTGTTTACCAATGAAAGTTCAAACATCACAAGCGTAAAAATATAGAGAGATAACAAGTGCGTGCATTAATCTAATCTTTACTTTGGTTACTTATAAAAGTCATTATTTTAAGATTATAGAATTTTACTGCAGCTAGCAACATGAAAACAGCTAGAATTTGTGGACAGCTCTAATTTCCATTTTGGCATAAATATTACTGATTTCGAATTATTCGTCCTACTACGTGACTTTAACATTTTATATGTTATGCTTCTGCTAATAGACTTTCATGAGTGACTTTAAAGTGGTCTGTTTTTTTTCAGTTACTTTTGTATCGTTCCAATCAGGTCTTCTAATAACGCCTTCTAATAACGCCCTCGGTCACGGAACTGAAATTATTATAAGTCAGCTGCAACAGTTGATTCATTTTGCAAAAAAAGTGAAATTGCACCGGACGCTGTTTTCTCCCGTTTAATAACCGATGGCGTTGCGAGTCTAAAAATTACGTTACAGACAAGAGTAGTAAGTGATTAAAAGTTGGATGGGGGAACATATGAGTACCACAATCTAAAAAAAAAAAAATAATAATAATAAACTTGCCGCGAGCAGACACTGGGACAGGAAGAAGACGCTAGGTGCAGACGTGAATTTCTTGACAAGAAACGATGCCATTGTCTGCAAGTAATAACTGATCATGTCGCTGCAAAGTTCCAAAGCAATTAGCATTTATAGAATGTGTCTGTTAGCGGAAGAGGTAGTCTTCTAGCAGGAAGACGAGAATCATGAAGAAATGCCCAGAGCGAGGCTGATGGTTGTGAGGGTGTGTTGGGGAGGAAGTAGATGGATGTATGAATGTTCTTTGGGGACGATGGGTATGGCTGAGAGACAGAGAGGCTATTTCTGAAGAAAGACAAAGATGAAAGGTCATGTTGTTAAAATGTATGAAGTAGTGACACGTGCGGTAGCTGTGACAGGGAAGATGTTATAACGTGGATTGGATGTTATACTTTATGATAGTCTAAGCCAGAGTGTCGATAACCGGTCGATCGTTACTACAGGTAGATCAAAGAAGACGATTTGGTAGATCTACAAGTGACGGTGGGGGAAAGGGGGGGAAGAAAGAATTTGATAGCTAGGAAAATTATGGACTAGCCCTTTCTTTCCAGCACTTAAAGGTACTGTGTCCCCAGGTTCGAGGCTACATTTTCCGCGTTCCCAGTTAAATCGCACAAGTTAGCTTGCTAACATTTATTTATTTTATGTGAACCGCATCAGATAGAAAAGTGGTGTTTTTGTTTAAGTAACGTTAACAATTTTGTTAGCTGAAAGTGAACAGAAGTGACAAGAAGTAGTGAAGCAAGTAATCAGCTGAAGTCACAAATATGGACTGGACACCATTACTGATAAAACGAAAACAATGATAATTAGCAAAACAGACGATAAGCCAAAATTAAAGATAAGAATAAGTGGGAAAATTCTAAAATAAGTCAAGAGTTGTTCATAGTTTGGTCATATGATAACAAAAGATGACAGATGCAAAATAAAAATCGAGAACAGAATAGGAATGGCCAAACCTACATTAAACAACGTGAGATAAATACTAACATCTAAATAACGTGAGATAAATACTAACATCTAAACAACGTGAGATAAATACTAACATCTAAATAACTTACTGACGAATTCAAATTGAGAATAGTCAGATGCTGTTTATATTCCTCATTACTGTATGGTGTCGAAACATGGGCAACGAACAAGTAATTAGAAGAAAGAATTGAGGCTTTTGAACTGTGGATAAAATAGAAGAATGGGGCACATCTCATGAAAAGAGACGAAAACTAATAAAGACGTCCTAGAAAACCTAGACATGAAAAGAGAATTAGTGAAGAGGATCAAAATTAGAGAGGTAAAATATTTTGGCATGTAAAAAGACATAACACCGTACTGGATACCATAACAGAAGGCAGAGTTGAAGGCAAACGTGCAAGGACAGCGTTATAGGGGAGAAGATAACACCAAGAGATGGACAAGAAATAGTCTTTCAGGGTGCGCCATCAAGACACGAGACAGAAGACGTTGGGAAATGCAACCTTCGATGTGAAGATGGCACCTGACGATGATGATAATGATAGCATTAACATTCGGTAAATTATCATTTAGTTTAAATGTCCCACCGCTCCGACCGTCGATAGAAAAACAGGAAGCTGATTTTCGGGGAGATTTACAAAATGTATTACATCATCATTTCTCTTTTCACTCTTTATGGAGTATTCTTCTTCTTCTTCCTCGTTCGCCCTGAAAAGGACGGTGGTTGCGTTGTGTCTGTTTACGCCTAAGCTGTGATATTTGCACCTTTCGGTCGACACATCCGACTTCAGCACGGCATTTTTTAGTGACCGGGTTTGCCTTCCCATTGCGATCCGCACTCGCTCAGCCAGACTGCACTGCTGCAGACTGTTTCCAGGACCACCACGTGGAGGTGGAGTGCGGTCTTGACCAGCTCTAGTTCGCTGGTCCTGATGCAAGCAGTATAGCTATGGGTCGCTGACTGCATTCACTATTGCTGCATCTTGGAGCATGAGTATTTATGGAGTATAGAACCACCACTACAGCTGGTCCCCGAACAGAAAGTCTACACCAATCATTAACATGCTCGTGCAGTGGTTGTTTCTATAGAAATTTAGTTTACATGATGAGGTTGGAGCGTCCGATTGGCAGAGTGGTTAGGGCGCTGGTCTCTCGTGGCAAAGGTCCCGGGTTTGATTCACGGTATCGACACGCAGCAGTCCACCCATCTGTAAATGGGTACCTGACTTTGCTCTTGAGATAGGGAAGGAAACAGACAGCGAGGAAGTGAACTGTTCACCCCACCTCTCGATGCTGGACCTAGTAAAGTGAAGTCTCTAACACATCACTCCCCTACGGCAGTATATGTAATGGGACTACCTTTACCTGATGAGGTTGAGAGCCTCATGTACAACGTTTATTAGTCTCCATGTACGACATTAAGGAGCAGTAGCACTATTCTTTCTTGTCTCATCAGAGATCCCCCGGGTACTACAAAGGGCAACATACATATGGGCTGCAATTATTCCATATTCAAAATACTTCGAAACTTAAAAACAGGCAAGATTTTAGCAAGATTGATCTTTAGAACGCTTAGTGCTTCAAAAGTTGAGCCCCACACCTCCTGGGTTGCCTACTGACATACACTCGGAAATGTAACATTACATCTGTGTAGGCAATTATAATTTGTTTAAATGTTTATAATGAATTCGTTTGAGGTGGTCACCAGTCTAGCATTAACGTTTATACATTATCCACAACGAGTAAAAATATCATTGGAAGGAGGAAGGTGACATACAACAACAGAGATGACTGTTGAGGATTGTTGCATGGTTTACGAGCATTTTAGTTTTATCTTGATTTGGATGGTCGCACCATGCAACACTTCAACTAACTAGACTTCAAAGAGTACGCGTAAAGCGTTAGATGACGCATTAAGCCTAGTAACGATTGAGTATTGATGTAGCCTTTGAGCTAATAGCAGTGGTTAGATAATGTGTGGCAGAGTCCACTAATATATGTTGAGTCTTAACTCATATACAAATATTCAACCGTCAGTGTGCAGGCTTCCTAGTTAATGGAATAAGAAATAAATAAGGACTTGTGAGTCCCGAGAATTTGTGAAGGCGTTGATATTAAAACACAGATCTACTACTACTTAGTCGTTCCCCTTCTACCGTGAGGTGTAGAGGTTTGGAAGAAAGAGCGCCAGACTATCCTATCGGCTGTCTTCCTGGTTCCATTCTAGTCCTCGGCCCTTCAAAGATTGTCTAATGTTGTCCTCCCAGCGGACTCTGGGTCGTCCTGGGGGTCTGGATCCCTAGCTCTTTGTTTCCCATGCTTGTCGTGGTAGCCGATCTTCTCCCATTCTGCAGACATGGCCAAACCATCTTAGTTGGGACTGTTCTACTTGGGTCTGCAGGGGGTGGGATTTTAGGCCTTGACGTTTCGTCTGGTTGCGGACCATGTCTCTTCTTGTTACTTCAACCACCTTCCTCAGATACCTCATTTCTGCGGAAGGTGGTTGAATTAACAAGAAGAGACATGGTCTCTATAATATAACCTTACTAAACACGCTCTGTAATACACCCTTACTAAACGCAGATCTACACACGATATTCTAGATCAGTGCTCTTAGACCTGGGCGGTACCGCCCTCTAGTGGGCGATTTAAGCTTTCAGGTGGGCGGCAGAATAATTACAAGCTGTATTAAAAACATCCAAAATATACAAACTCAAATTTGTGAGAGAATGTATGTGAAAAGAAAAAGTTACTATCATTTTAGAGAAAAGTATTTGAATTATGTTGATAAAGCGCGTTCTTGTTGTGATGTTACTGCTTTCATAAGGTTATACTGGACACATAAATGAATGGTCAACTCGTTCCGACACAGTGCTGACATCGAGTGAGAACGTAGATGTAAAGGACGCGAATGTGTGTGCAGTTCTGTTGAGTTGACAAGTCACTCACTCAATCATAGTTAGAAGTCAATAAAGGGTAGACTGCTGATGACGTTTCATACATTTAATAATGGACGTACACTTCGACATCACGATTACAGTCACTTGAACAGGTTGGTAAAAAATCATCGTATACTTGAAAAATGGGTGACAATATCAGATGTACATTTATGTGGCATGTAAATATAATGGAACGATAGTAGGCAAGCACTCAATATTCTGGTTGTCTATCGTCTCATGCTTCAACTGACTAATCGCGTCAGTTAAGGTGGATACATAATCATCAACAATGGTTCACTGTCAGAACCTTCTCCTGGCTAAGTTTCTCAAGCCGTAAATTCATCAAATATTTATAGCAACAATGTCAAACCACAGTAGTGGGTTTTCATAATATATAGATCTCTGTACCATCATCAGATAATAGGACCTTTTCTGTTCTCCGACGATGATCCGTTTACAATGGCGGGATCCAAAAAATTGCTCTCCTCCGTGAGCTTCGCTCACCCAGGATGAAAAATTATGAAGCAGAATTAATTCGTAATTCGTACATAAATGTCCTCATTGGGCTTCTATACATTTCTGCGATCAATAAGGCTGGTTACATCAAGTAATCTAGTGCTGCTAGATAATGGTCATCTTCATCTGTAGTCAACAATCCTAGATGTACGATAATACGTCTCCCATCTAGGCTTAGCAAAAAAGTTCAGCAAAAAGGTTTTGGTTTTACCTGGCTTTAGGAAAACACACACAAGCGAATAACGCACGCCATTCCTTGGCGTTAATAATGAACATTGGGAGAATCTCTGATACTACAGTCATACAGAGAAACAATCTCCTTCCTAGAATAAATTACAGAGATCAATCTTCAGACATTCTAGTCGAACCAGCCCATAGCAGCGACGACATGACAGCCGCCTTCTCTGTCGACACCCCAAATCGACGCATGCGCAGGAAAGCCTTTCACCCCCAGAGTTCAGCTCAAAAAATAGGCCGACATAGAAATACAAAGATACAAAGATATAAGACCGAATCACCTTAAATAGTCAAGGAATAAATATAAATTCGGGCCATAAACATTTTAAGCAAGACCAATCTGTATCTGGCCATACCAGACGCAAAATGACGTAAATCTAGTATTCATACGCCAGATTGTGATACAGGAAAAGATAACCCATATAACCGAATATAACATCGATCAATCAGGGTTATTGCCCTTAGACTAAGAATCATTGATTCTCAAATAACTACTTTTCATCAGACAAATAGTTATACTTTACATTTGTATGCCTACCAAAAGTAATATGTGCGTCACAGACTACCACACAAAAGAATCTGTCCGCAACAGACTACCACACCCCCCGGGAAAAAAAATGAAAATCATTTTTTTTTCCATCTGAGAGCAACATACAATAGGCTCACAACGCACAAATAATGCGCAGATGAGAAATATCAGGAATTTATAACGCCAAATTAAGGCAAAGTCGAAATATAGATCGACAGGCGAAAATATATCTCAACATCTCAAAGAAAGTATTTCTCTAAGTATAAGTATTTCCAGGGAGGTGTCACCAACGCATACCACAATACTGGCAATGACACAATGCATACAATAATTTCAATCACAATTTCATATTAAGTACTATAAGTTCATGATTGACAAAAGAAAAATCATCAAAGGACTAGCGGTGAATAAAAATTAGTGAACCGCTAAATGTTTATACAATCACTATATCATATATTACAAATGTGTACATATTTTGATATAGAAAAAAGAACTGTTGTAAAGTTAGACACATTAAGAAGTCCAAGATTTAACAGTTAGGTGGAATCATGTGGGCATCTAGACAGAATGTCTGCCATCACATTTTCTGAACCACGGATAGCTCGCACAGAGAAATGAAAAGGTTGAAGAGCAATGGCGTATCGAGTTGATCTCGAGCTCTTCAAGTTTTTACTTTGAATAGCTGTAAGAGCTTTCTGGTCAGTTTCCACTATGAAATGCGCACCAAGAAGGAATCTTTGAAGTTTGAGAATTGACCAAACCATCGCCAAAAGTTCACGGTCTAAAACCGAGTAATTCCTTTCTGCCGCATTACGTTTTCGTGAGATATACATTACAGGATGCAGATTTTCAGAGTACTCTTGCATTAGTGCCGCTCCAATCCCAGTGGATGAAGCGTCACTACGAAGAACAAATGTCATATCTGTTGTAGGTAACACTAAAATAGGTGATGTTGAAAACAAAGTTTTAATCTTATCCAAAGATGATTGGCATTCCTGAGACCAGTGAACCACATTAGGGGACCCTTTCTTTAGTAACAAAGAAAGCGGTGCCATGATAGAGGATAGATTCTGAATGAATCGTCCATAAAATTGTATAAGACCTAATAGACTTCTCACTTGTTTTTTAGTCTTAGGAATAGAGATGTTGAGTATTATGGTCCTCTGTCTTTAGGAAACCATGACCGACACGGTGACCTAGGAAAGAAATTTCGCTAAAACCAATACATGGTTTAGAGGGTTTCGCTGTCAACTTATGCTCGCGTAAGGTAGACAGTAATTCATATAACCCTAAATAGTAATCATCCCAAGTATCACTGAAAAGACAGGTGTCGTCTAAGTACGCAATGACATCTGAACGATGAGATAGGATTCGACGCATCATGCGTACGAATGTAGCTGGGGCGTTCATAAGGCCGAAAGGCATGAAATTCCATTGAAACAAACCCCTAGGTGTAGAAAAAGCAGTAAGAGGTTTGGCGCGTTCTGTTAATGGAACTTGCCAATATCCTTTTGACAAATCAATGGGATTTAGAAAGCCTAGTAAGTAGCTCTTCTAGTAAAGGCATAGGTTCAGCATCGAACTTCGTAATCTGATTCAATTTGCGATAATCAACGCAAAGACGTATGTTATTGTCTTTTTTCCGAACAATAACCATCGGCGAAGAATATGCAGAACTTGATGGTTCGACTATTTTTAATTCTATCATCTCATCCAACTCTTTCTCGACCTGTGTCTGAAAATGTATAGGTATAGGATATGGTCTGACCCTAATAGGATTATGGTCAGTTAGAATAATGTCATGTTCAATGACATTGGTGTGTCCAGGAATGTCAGTAAGGACATCCTGAAATGTTTGTAACATAGAAGAGACTTGTCGCTGTTCCTCTAGAGATAAATTAGGAGATACACTAACGTTTCTCCATGATTCACTAGAATGAAGTGGAATCACTGGAAGAGGGAGATTTACATCCGAGAAACTTGTTTCTTCATCTTGTATTACTGACAAGGATGAGTAAAGACCATGTGGGACTGGAGAATCGTCCGTTGCCTGGAAAATAGTTAGCAAATAATCAGGACGTTCATGGAATTCCGTAAGCATGTTGATGTGGAAGGTTTTATGCTTCCCATCAATATCGACAATGTAGTCAACATCGGAAATTTTCGAGATTATATCGAACGGACCTTTCCACGAGATAAGAAGTCTGTTTTCCCTACAAGGTAGCAGAACATATGCTTTGTCCCCAGGACAAAGTTGTCGTAAGGTTCTCTTCTTATTGGCAAATTGCCTTGCCTTCTGTTTGGCAAATTCAGAAGAAGAAGTTGCTAATCTGCATGCTTCGATAATCTTGTGTCTAAGCGCGATGACATATTCGTAAGAAGATTTTGTGTCATCATCAATATTATCAGCGGTTATAAGATCATGAAGCAAAGACATAGGGCCGCGCGGTCGCGCGCCGAAGACAAGTTCAAAGGGAGAAAATCCTGTATGTTCATTGAGAACCTCTCTGTACGCAAAGAGGGCCGCGGGCAAAACCCTATCCCAATCTTGAGGATGATCCTCAGTTATCTTCCCTAGTAAGTTTTTGAGTGTTCTGTTTAGACGTTCTACCATCCCATTAGACATAGGATGATAGATACTACTCAATGATCTATCTATCTTCAGAGTAGACATCACTTGAGACATGGTATCCGATATCAATTGGGTGCCATGATCTGATAATATTTCTCCGGGGAATCCCAGACGAGAAAATATAAGCCAAAGAGCGTCTGCAATATCGGCAGTGGAAATGCTCTTCAGAGGTATAGCCTCTGGCCAACGTGTGCACATGTCAACACACGTTAAGATAAACTGATGTCCTCTGGCAGATTTGATCTTAAACGGACCAATAATGTCTATTGCCATTTTCTGAAACGGCCGAATAGGAATATCTGCAGCCTGAATTGGTGCAGCATGGCGTGGACCTTTGGATTTGCCTTCTTGACATACCTTATAAGATCGGCAATAAATCCGTATGTCTTTGTTTACGAAAGGCCAAAAGAAAGCCGCAAGAACTCTTGACTTAGTACGGGAAAAACCCATATGTCCAGCACACTGAGAGTCATGAGCGTGCTGCAAAATTTTAACTCTCAAATTCTTGGGAACAAGAATCTGAGAATGCATGGACTTAGAAGAGTCTTGGACCATACGTACAAGTACGCCATTCTTCATTGTAATCCAAGATTTTCGATTTGTATCTTTATTTGGATCACCTTTTGTTGCAAGAGTGAAGAATTTCTTTAGAGTGGGATCATCTTCTTGCTGTTTTATAAATGAGTCACGAGAAATTACAAAGGGATCATCTTGGTTATGTGCTTCAGCATCTTCAGTAGATGAAGTTTGAGACATATTGAGAGCTTGCGCTCTTGTGACTACTGCATTAGCAGTTTGCATATTTTGATCTTCCCAAGCAGCAATTTGTTGCGGAGTGCATTCTTTGACTCCGTGAATACGACCAATGATGAGATCAGCGATCGGATCCGGCAGAAGACATGCGTGCACATCTCCCGTAAAGAAAGGAGTAGCAATATTGATGATAGCAGTAGAGTACTTCTCTAAGGTGCCGCCAAATGTTACACATTTGACTACTTTGCCTGTGGCATGGGAAGGATCTACGAGTGACTGCCTAACACCAATAGTGGTGCATCCAGAATCGAAAAGAATTGAGACTGGGCTATCATTTACTAGATCTTTATGTAAGACAAGAGATCCTCTTCCATCATGCGCGACTGACGCAGGAAGAGCAGGGAGAGGGTGACAACAACTTAATGTAGACACCGTAGTTGGTTCGAATAATGTCTTGCATTGGGAGCATTGAGATGCTCTCCCAAAATCAAAAGCAGAACATGCCATATTATTAGAGTTTTTATTATCATTAGTCTGATTACAGGCTTCATGGGACTCTTGCTGCGCAGAATTTGCCTGATAATGTGATTTATGTCCTCCGTATTGAGATCTACCTCGATTATTATTTCCTCTCCAATTATTATTGTTTCCTCTATTGTAACCCCTATTTGGGTTTGAGTCATAGTTCTCATGGTTACAATCATTATGTTCATTATAATGAGTATCTCTGTAATTATGGTCTTGTTGTCTCCATGACGGATTGTCGTAGATTTTATTGAGATAGGTTGAAGATGTTTAAGGTCCCGTCTGAGCAGAGGTGATAATGGTAAACTATGTGAGAATAAGGGGTAAGAAATAGCTTTTTTTCACAAGGGGGTGAGAGTGTAAGAGAAAGGACAGTCTCTGGATTGAGTAATTGCTCTAACCCCAGCCTATCACACGACAATATTTAACTAGACTCCCTTTCTCTCCTGGTACATATATATACGAGTTACACTCCACTTACATATACACAATTCTGTGACATAATACGTACAGACGTGAACCAAGCTATGGATAACATATAATGGGCATGGGTTTGACCAACACGGTAACTTAGGTTTATTATGTTTATTATCTTAAAGAAATCACATACAACAATATTATCTATCAGAAGGTATAGTTTACAGACATAAAAAATGCAAGAAAATGTATTAACCCAATAGGCTCTCCTCTACTGTAAAGGAATCCCAAAGTAGATCCTGACAGAGGTAATTAACCCAAAAGATTACAGTTAATAATAATATATATAGGGATAGACGATAAAGTAAAAGAACCAAGTCTCTAGTTAATCTATCCTGAAACAAAGAAGACAAGAAAATGATATAACAGTATTTGCGAACCCGAAAAGACTGAAGTGAGTATAATGATTATACAAAATATGAAATATTCATTTCTCTTTCTTACAGTCTGTCAGTCTGTGGCAACAAGCAATCAGCAATCACACTTACCTACTACTCTTTAACACATCTGTGTATCTTTGACATATTTCAGGGTGGTGCTATCCAAGGGACCCCAGTTCCTCCAAGAATGATTAATTTTTCCTAATGGGGAACGTCCGCTTAAATAATGCTAATTTTATGTGTCAAAAGTTCACGTCAGGTAGGGCAGGTAAATATATATTTGTGATCAAAGTGTTCACCATGGGCAGCACACAGATGTCCGATATTTAAGGAAAATGTCTGGTGGGTACACTGTTAGAAAACCATCCAAATTTAAGACCCAATAATATTTTAAGAATGTTTTCTGGAGCTATTCAGACCGCTAGATCACAGGGTTGATCGCCTAGATGTAGAAAAAAACAAACATTTTAACAATGATATCATTATTATATTCTACACTCGTTAGGTAAGACCTCTAGATCACTCCGGTATTAAATTATATTTAAAACCCACAAAACTTTAGTAATTCACAAAATTACGCATGATGAATAAAAGTATATTTATCTCTAATTATCAGTCGCCTAGCGTATATTAATTAATTTAAAGCGTCTCTTACTGGGGGAATAGCAAGAAATTAAATTTACTTATTACAGCTTATTTAATATTTATTATGCTTATTTAATAAACACAGAAATCCCAATGAAAACATTAACACGTTAAGGCACTCAAAATTCTAATATGTATATGATTACCGCCACACAAGGAAAATATTGACACTCTTCACGAATCTAAAAGGGATTATCTTTATATAAAACTCCAAGATTCGCGCTAGAAGATATCACCAATTCCTGGGGCAGACTGATGATGAATTTTCCAAAACTGCGCAAATATACTGAATCGGCCCATGTTCCCATGACTGGCAAACGCACCTGCGAATCTTTCGTCCATTCTATTATCAGGTGTTAAACAGAGGGTGCTGATCTCGGCTCTTGACATTGTAACCTGATCTCCGGGGGTCTGCCTCTCTGTGGGAATGTCAGTAAGAGATACCTCCGCGAGAGAAGACAACAAAAGGGCGAATGTCCAGATAACTTATGGCATACCAAACTAGCAATCGTGGGAATGACTCGAGTTGTTTAGATGTAATTGAAGAAAAGGGGGACTGAGGGATTAAAGAAAGAGAGGCCCGATTTTCATACGTCACACGGATGACTCGGATAGTTCCTATAATGACTTCCTGAAAAAGTCAATGAAATTTATTCCACCGTAAATGAGAGCAAGTTTTAATAAACTTGAATAATCAGCTCCCTTTATCCCAATCTCTGTTGGAGACAAGCCTTTAATAAGGTCTTGTATACTCACTTGTATAATAATAATAATAGTAATGAACTACCAGTTTATTCCATACTACAAGTGCACTACATATAGTGTATGATCAAATATACCTTATAGCTTATGTCAACCAACAACATAAACAAAGGACAATCAAGAAAGACAACATGGAAACATTCACAGAAATCAAATAAGTTAAATAGGTAAACTGAAGAAAATAATCACAGAACCTGTGATGACAACCGCGAGGAAATAAACAACACAAATGACGTCACAGTGTATAAATATAAAGTTGTATAGAACTAAATGACAGGAAAGATGAGACCTACAAATACTAACAAATCAAAACAAAACTAAAGAACAGAAAAAATATTACAAAAACAACGAAGAAAAAAAAAAACACGTCGTCACAACTAACAACAATAGCAACAAATTGTCGCTAGCAAATTTCCAATTAAGAAAATCTGCGCCTACAGAACACTAATATAAGCCCTCTATGACGTGGGAAATCTTATATTAGCCACCTTACCCAACCGCCCACAGACATATACACAACACTATAACATGTAACACTTAAACATAAATACATATATGTCATATAATGTAATCAAATAGCATGTGAATAATATGTGTTGCAAAGGAGGTTCAGTTTTACGGCATAATGGTATAGTTTCTAATTATCAACTAACTAATAAATTGCCACTTTAATAAATTAATACTTCTGGCCTAAACTATTACAATGTTCAATATAGAGCAGGACACCAGAAGATCCACCGTTGAAATATAAGCACTTCTCGCTAACACAGTTAATACTTGCAAATACCCTGCTGTGCACTGATGTCTGTTCTAACACAAATGTCAACAAGCGCTGACCTAGTTACTGCCTCTGCTTGACAGGTCAGGTCACGTAACGAAACTGCTGACTAGCTGACATCGACTGTAGACTTGTAATGCTGGTGTTTATGTGTGTCGTATGCGTCCGCAGGAAACGATCTGGTATCAGTAGCTGACTCCTGGCAATGTCCACTGTGCAGGTTAGACCCAGAAATCTGGCCTACCACTTTGATAAAGCGTTTTATTTGTTTCCCATAATTTAATTGGGACGTACACTTCGACACCACGATTACAGTCACTTGAACAGGTTGGTAAAAAATCATCGTATACTTGAAAAATGGGTGACAATATCAGATGTACATTTATGTGGCATGTAAATATAATGGAACGATAGTAGGCAAGCACTCAATATTCTGGTTGTCTATCGTCTCATGCTTCAACTGACTAATCGCGTCAGTTAAGGTGGATACATAATCATCAACAATGGTTCACTGTCAGAACTTTCTCCTGGCTAAGTTTCTCAAGCCGTAAATTCATCAAATGTTTATAGCAACAATGTCAAACCACAGTAGTGGGTTTTCATAATATATAGATCTCTGTACCATCATCAGATAATAGGACCTTTTCTGTTCTCCGACGATGATCCGTTTACAATGGCGGGATCCAAAAAATGGCTCTCCTCCGTGAGCTTCGCTCACCCAGGATGAAAAATTATGAAGCAGAATTAATTCGTAATTCGTACATAAATGTCCTCATTGGGCTTCTATACATTTCTGCGATCAATAAGGCTGGTTACATCAAGTAATCTAGTGCTGCTAGATAATGGTCATCTTCATCTGTAGTCAACAATCCTAGATGTACGATAATACGTCTCCCATCTAGGCTTATCAAAAAAGTTCAGCAAAAAGGTTTTGGTTTTACCTGGCTTTAGGAAAACACACACAAGCGAATGATGCACGCCATTCCTTGGCGTTAATAATGAACATTGGGAGAAACAATTCACAGACTACCACACAAAAGAATCTGTGCGCAATATATGTATTTTAAACTTTTAAGCTGCATTAATTTTTAACTATGTAAAATATTGTAATGTTACTGTAATCAAATATAAATTTGTAAAAACTTTTGTAAATTAAACTACAAAATAAAAAGTTAAAAAAATATTTGTGAGATAAGGGAAATAATATAGTAGAAGATTGTTCCAAAACGATTTTATTCGCCGTGCCATGCTATTGGTTGAATGCTCGGGGTGCATACGTTTGTACGGGTATTGAACATACATAAAACAAGATTGTGCCAAAACGTTTTTATTCGACGCGCTACGATATTGGTTCACCGGTGCCACATCCTCTGTGTCACAGAGGCTGTGTGCACCAGGTGAACCAATATCTGTGACTCAGTCGAAACATATATTGCTGGTGCGTGGTATTGCCATTGATGAGATTTCTGATTTTTTCGTATTATTGTGTCGTGACTTTGAATAATGTTTGCAACAAATATTGAAACCATGTCTTAAGAAAAAAGAAATATGCTCGTGGCTATTTACCAGAATATCTGAAGATGGGTTTCATCGAATCTATTACAAACAAACAGCTTCCAATGTGTTTATTGTGCCAAAAGACATTTTCTAACGAAGCAATGAAACCAAGTCGATTGCGAGAACATCTTGCTACAAAGCATCCAAAAGATAAAGATAAGCCCATTGAATATTTTCAAGAACTGTATGAAAGATTTCAAAATCGTTCAACAATAACTACATCATTCAAGAAACAAAATGCAAAGAACGATGATGGATTAATTGCAGCTAATCGTGTATCACAATTAATTGCAAAAAGTGGTAAAAGCCATACCATTGGAGAAACTTTGATAATAACCTCTATCAAAGAATTTATCTCAACAGTAATGCATCAGGATCCAACTGAAGTTATAAAAACATTGTTCTTTAGCGATACCACAGTAAGACGACGCATTGACAAAATGGCGGTTAATGTTGAAAATAAACTTATAGCTATTCTCCAAAGCTCATCATTTTTCATGCAGATGGACGAGTCTACCATTGCAGTTAATAATGCTTTATTGATGGCATATGGACGGTACCTTGATGAAAACAGTACATTGCAAGAAGAAATGTTATTCAATTTAAATCTTATTACAGATACAACGGGATTATCAATTTTTACTGCTGTGAAATCGTACTTAGCAAAAAATAATAAACCCTTGAACAATATTGTTGCATGCGCTACTGATGGAGCACCATCAATGATAGGTCGCTATCGTGGTTTTGTTGCTTATTTCTTCTTCCTCGTTCGCCTTCAGACTTCCACATTTATGACTCTAATAAAGGCAGTAGTCAACCCAAGGTTCCCGGTTGCTTATTTGAAGGAGGAAGTGCCAAACGTTTTGTGTATTCATTGTGTGGTACATAGGCAACATATTGTAGGAAAACTTTTGAGTACAAGCCTTCATTCATCATTAAGTATAATAATTAGGGCTATAAATAAGATCAAATCGAATGCCAAAAATGATAGAATGTTTCGACAGCCTTGCCAGGACAATAATGAGCAATTTATTAGGTTACTGTTACACGCAGAAGTTCGTTGGCTCTCAAAGGGTGCATGCTTGACTCGTTTTGTTGAATTATATGAAAGTGTCATACAATTTTTTTAAAGTGAAAATGGGGCTAGTCTCTGTCAACAATTAAAAACAATAAAGCATGATGCATTTTATTTGGCAGGCATTTTTAAGAAATTTAATGAAATTAATTTTCAGCTTCAAGGAGCCAATATAACATTTATCAGTTGCAGAAATGTTGTGTCATTATTTATCGAAAAACTTGATCGTTTGCGTCATAATCTTTTGAAGAGGGGATTTCATCAGTTTCCGGAATTGTCATCAATAAAAGATGATGTGACTTTAGAGGAGATTGAAAGGTTCAGTAGTCACCTGTAGCGTAGTCCTGAACCAATATCTAAGGGCAATTAACGAGAGCCTACCTTGCCTACCTATATCGAAATATGTCAACAAATGTTTTCGACCAATCGCTGCACGAGCTGTAAACCGGTCTCAGTAACCGTAGGCGGCAGGATTGCTAGATGGAATCTGTGCAAACGTGTATGTGTACTTGTGACTTCAGGCCAAAAGATAAGTTATGTCCCTCAGAACAGTGAGCACAGTAAAATACCAGGAATCGTAAACTTTCATTAGATACATGGATTTAAGTTGTAGAAGCATGGACACAGGAGTTATGAGTGATTACATGCAGTAATAACTTAGAGCGCAGGCTGGTTTCCCCGGTTTCAACATGGTGATTGCAAAGGCTACAAGGGAGGCAGAAAAAGGTTAGTGTGTTTAAATGGTAGCGCCCAATTGGCCGGTTTAAACAAGACCTGGATGGAAGGAATCGGTTGGGAAACACGGGAAGAATAAATTATCGGAGTTTTGTCAGATCGACAGATCGGGCAAAAAGTGGTGGTTTTACTGAAATTTTGGTAAACATAAACTGACCCAGCCAGCCAATGGAATCGCTTGTCTTCCGTTCGTCCGCGACCTGTAATAAAAAGGGGAAACAAATCTGGAATATTTCTCTTGAACCGCCAGAACCAAATTCAACAGAGGACAGAATCAGATTCTACCCCAGCTCCTTCGCCATTTGCCAGTGAAGCAGACTGCATGGGTTTATTAATAGCCTGTTGAATCTGAGATTGTGGGTAAGAGAATTAAGTCATAATATAATAATAATAAATAATAAATTCTTTAAGCGCCAAACACGGCGCATAAGGCAGAAACCAGTGCTCTCCAGGTTGTTCGTATAATATTAATTACTAGTGTTTAAGGGAAGTGATTGTGTGTGTAAAATCTCATTGTGTGATTCATAGAAGGAAAGCTACTTTGTGCTGTATAAATTATGTTCGACATTTAAACTAAGGCCGGACGGAATGAAGGTTGTTAGTTTTAGAAGCTTTTAAAGCCTTTTATGATTGCTGGACTAGACAATACTATCAGGAAATAGTAAAAGAGGAAAGATTGTAAATTTAATGTATTGTTTGAGTAGGCCTATACACTTAACACTCGCCATAAGGCCTATGCAGTTTTGGTGATGTCGGTCATGGACATATTAGGAAAGTGTGTGTGTTGTAATGCTGTAATGCTGTGTTATATTATTGCATAAAACTTATTTAGACACTCAACACTCACCATAAGGCCTATGCAGTTTTGGTGATGTCGGTCATGGACATATTAGGAAAGTGTGTGTGTTGTAATGTTCTTTTATATTATTGCATAAACCTATTTGTCACTGACTGAGTCTACCTTTCCTGTGTTATCATCACTTATTCTGAACTGCCTCACTAATCTACAATCTGGGTAGGAGGATTTTAGAGCCAGATGCTATGTAAGACCTATTACATTTCAGGTCAGAGGTATCCTGTCACTCATCTTGTAGCAGAGAAGAACATTGGTGTTGTACCTAGCGGTGTATGATTAAACAAGCACCCTGTACCTACATCAGTTGGAAGAGTGGGGACCCTCAGTGTTGGGCTTCTCCATCTTATATTCTGGCTTCAAGGAAAAGGCGGAAGCGAAGAAGTTAAGTTCTATTAGACAAGACTGACTCGCAGAGCATTGGCGTACCACACCCGGTTATATAAGTAGTGATGAAAACAGTGATGAGTAAATTAGTCTGGAAGCTACATAACATAGAAATAGTTTGAACTCAAGTGATCTCAATAACAGTGTAGTCAGTGTGACATTTTCAAAAGTTACATAACATAGACATATTGTGAAGTCAAGTGATATCAGAACAGTGAAGTCATTATGACAGTAATACTGAAGATAAATTCAAGTACCATCATTAACATTGGTCCCAGAGGATTAGTTGCACTAAGACTTTTCATAACAAGGGAGCCTTAACAACTAGGAAAAGACTTTATTTTTAGTGATTGACTTTTATTTGGTGTAGATACATGCAACATCATCAGTGTGTTTTTATTTTTAGGGTTTGTGTTTACACAAACAAACTAAACAGATGACTGTACATAAATAAAATTAATAAATTGTAGTGCACTGGTTTTATTACTTTATGTCAGCTTGAATTACTTTGAATTTAATTAAATCCCCTAGATACTATAACAGCCCATAGGTATAATTCTGAGAGGGGCACCATAGAATTCTGGTACTGAATATTACTATCTCGGCCAGAAATTCTTTACAGCCTGACTTTATACCTATGAACTCTATACACCATTGCTCTTTTCTGAGAATGGGGTATTTCTTTTAAGACCAGATTCTTCTCTGGCAACTATCCTAGTATCACCTGATACACCTGGTTGTCTTATTCTTCATAAATTAAGAAACCTCTCGCGACATCACCTCAGTGAACTTAAATTGGATATGGAAAAACGATTTAGTGATATTTTGAACTTGAAGGTGTATGACTAGATGGTGAATCCTTTTACTGCAAATGCTGCTGAGGCTGATATCTTCTTCTTCGTTCGTCCTGAAAAGGACGTTGGTTGCGTTGTGTCTGTTTACATCGGAGCTGCGATATCTGCGCCTTTCGGCCGACACATCCGACTTCAGCACAGCATTTTTTGGGACCGGGTTTGCCTTCCCTCTTCGATCCCTACTCTCTCAGCCAGACTGCAGTGATGCAGCCTGTTTCCAGGACCACCACGTGGAGGTGGAGTAGGGTCTTGGTCAGCTCTGGTTCGCTGACCCTGATGCAAGCAGTCAAGCTATGGGTCGCTGACTGCTGCTGCATCTTTGAGTCCCAGGCTGATATAACATGTCAAGAAGAACTATTAGAACTTAAATATGATGAAGAGAGCAAATCGAATTTCAATAGTGGTGGATACCAAAAACTCTGGCAAAATAAAAAAAATGCCTGCCTTATATCCAAATATGTGGAAAATGATATTTAATTTACTGCTACCTTTCCCTACCTCATATCTAGTGGAATCAGGCTTTTTTTTGCTGTGAATCATATTGTCACCAAACAGAGAAACTGTCTGAAAATCACTGAATCAGGAGACCTTCGCTTGTTCCTTACGAAAATCGAACCAGATATCCAACATTTAGTTTCTCAGCATCAGGCTCAAGGATCTCATTAAATTAAAGGGGATTTCAATTAATTTTATTGTTTTTTGTAGGGTATGTAACTTTTTTTTCATTTTAAATATTAGTGGGCGGTAAGGAAATTTTACCCTCACGAAAGTTACAAAAGTGGGCGCTAAGTATTAAAAGGTTGAAGACCACTGTTCTAGATGGAACGCGGTGTATTATAAAACGCGCTATTGAAAGCGATAATGTTAAATTATGGCGTGGACAGCCAAACTGAGAATAATTGATATAGCATGTGATGTTATGAAATAGACAAGATGTCTTAATAGAAATATAAAGCCAACGATTAGGCATAATATGGGACGTGATAATGTCAAGACAGTTTGAATAGAATAGTATTCAACTGAAATATATGAACACAGAAAATTAGACAAAAGTCGACGGTTGATATGGCCGCTTAGGGTCAAATAGTTGAGAATGCATGAGACTGTGACGTCATTCCTTATTTTGAAATGGGAACCACGTATTTCGTTCATGTTTTCCATAATGTGAAATGTCTTCAGATAAATAAATGGAGAATGTCGTCTTCAGAAGACTTTGTGTTGATTGCCAAGTTTGATGAGATTCACTACAAGAAGTTTTCATAGTTCTGTCAGTTCGACAATCAAGTGTTATCATTCAACCTATTGAACGAACTAATCTTCATTACATCAATACGAATATAGAATGAAACAAAACGTCACAAACGAATTGAACACAAAGGATGAGAAATAGAAACATTCGTTCATACAAAATCTATGAAAACATTAACGAACCCAAATGTTACGGCAGCATTTAATACACACAATCGAAGTCAGAAGAAATCCAGAAATTATTACGATATATTATAAAAGCCCGTAACAATGACCCAATCCACCAACTCAACAGACACCAACAGAACGTCATTTTCCGCCGGAGATCTGGCCAATGCAGAATACTGGGCCATTTCTATCGCCTCAGGATATCTCAGACAGATGAATGTCCATGTGGAACTGGAATCCAGACCCCCGAACACATTCTCCAAAACTGCCCATGACATGGCCAGGGGGTGCTGAGCTCAAGCAGAGGCTATGGCTCTGCACGCTGACCTGGAAAAGACTGGACTTTGTCCAGGTATATAAACCAATAAAACAGTATTGAATCAGTTATACAAATTAACGGTTCTCGTGAAACAAGGGACGTTTCGGGTTTTACCCTTCATCAGCCACAGTTACAAACAGGTGACAAGGACAAGAATTACATATAGATACTACAAAAACATACGATGATGAGAAACATACAGAAAAGGAGCGATACAAGCAGATGGAAAAAATAAACAACCACAGTGATGAGCGAAAAATGAACAATAATAATACAAGAAAATCGTAATACCTGAAAGAAATATCGAAACAAGAAAGTAAATAATCAACGAAACGAAAATAAGAATGAACAAAACTATCGAACACACAAAAGGTCACTTAGATAGATCGGAAAATGCTTGGAATAAAACACTAAGGCACTTTATCAAGGAAATCTCGTATCAAAGGAAATGACGCATAAGATCGCGACAATAAGATACGAAACGAACCAAAACAAAAACATAAGAAGACAGAGCGGAAAAAACAACGAATAACGAAGAATGAAAAAGAGAGAAAAACCAACAGAATTTATGCAAAATGATGTTGGATATTAAGCCCTTTTGGAGTTAAACAGCCCATTTGAAAAATAAGACGATTCTCCAACGAAAAGCGAGTCCGGTCATCACCGACACATGAAAGGAGGGCAGTAACATGAATATTGGAATTACCTGAATGGTCAGGCCTATTGAAATGAAGGGCCACCGGTAAATGTTTGTCGTGATAGATGTCATTTAAGTGCTCACGAAACCTGTCTGCCAAACGTCTGCCAGTTTCACCAATATAGGTAATGCCACACCTCTTGCAGATGATAGCATAAATCAGGTTTCTAGATTCGCACGTGAACGACTCTCTAATGACAAATTTTCCTTTCGGAAAAGTGACTGTCTGAGTTTGGAGTACAAACGGACAGCTCTTACATATACGGCGTTGGCACGGTTTAGTACCAAAGTATGAAGGGCCAATATGTCTCAAGCGACTGCGAACAAGAATATCCCTAAAATTCCTATCCCTACGATATGCCACCAAAGGTGTGTCACGAAACAACTCTCTTGTGTCAGGATCAGAGTGGAGAACAGGCAAATGTCGAAACAGAATTCTCTTCACTGCCAGACAGTGAGGATGGAAAGTTAGAACCAGTTTGAGTCTGTCAGATTGGACAGAAGGTTTAGTAGTGAGTGCCATCTGACGAGTGACGCGTGTGATACGATTAAGAGCATCAGATAAAACATGTTCTGGATAAAGACGTCGGCGAAAGAACTCGAGCATCTCATGGTTTCCTTCTTTATACTTCATCGCATCCTTTTAGTTGTAAAAATTCCATTCCCTTTTCTCAACTTCTTCGCTTGCGTCGGTTATGTCACGATGACGATGATTTCCATCAGCGAGCTCAAGAGATGTAATTCTTGTCCTTGTCACCTGTTTGTAACTGTGGCTGATGAAGGGTAAAATCCGAAACGTCCCTTGTTTCACGTGAACCGTTAATTTGTAGGACTGATTCAATACTGTTTTATTGGTTTATATACTTATATTCCTTACCAGTTTTACAGCAGCCCCTTAATGTATTTACTTTGTCCAGGTGACAGCCCTGCAGATTTTAACACGACTACAAACTGAATGCAGAAGAAGATTACATCTCTACAAGATGGTGAATAATACATATATCTTAGCAGCAACATAGGCAGTAGCAGATGTACATTTTGAGGACCCTTAAGCTTGAACTCTTAGAGGGGTGCCTTTTATAACAGCAAGTGATGAGGGATGGGAAAGAAATGTATTATAGACTTGGGTGCCCTGAAGCTCAAGCTTCATTAACTTCACTGAAGATCCGCCTCTGAACATAGGTCGTGTAGGAGGAAAAAGATAATCATATCAAAGTAAGAATACGAAAGGGTAGAAGAGCCTTCTTTGCATTGAGAATTGTGAGGAAATAAAAAGAAATCTAGCTGAACGCACAAATGTCAGCTCAAATGTCAAGTCAGCCCTCTTGTGTGGTTCTGAAACATGAAGAACAACAACAGGGACAACCAGAAAGATATTATCTTTCATAAATGGAGAATAGAAGGATTATAATGGTATGGCAAGATCAGTAATATGGACCTGATGGAATGAACTGGACAAACATCAGTGCAACACGAGGTGCGGTGAAGACGCTAGCGTTGGATAGTACGAACATTAAGAAAACCTGCTCATTGCATTACGAGGTAGTCCCTGCTTGGGAATCGCCCAGATAAGAGAAAAAGTGGGAGAAAAAAACAAAAAAACATACACATAGAAAGAAAACTGGAGAAACATAGATAAAATAATAAACTTCGTTTTATTTCTGTATTTCTTCATGTATTCTTCTACAGTCACCCTCAGATAACCGCAGCTATTTCTGTTATAAAGTAGGTGGTCTGTCTCAGACTTCTGTCATCGCTATATAGTTTCTCTCTCTAATAGGTAAATGAAAACATACTGTCAAGCCGACATTATTGGACCACGTGTTCTGTTTGCTTGTCTTCCTGACATTGACATTTGTCTGTCTGCTCGATATCTCATTTGTTGAACAGATAGTATCTGCAGTGGTCAGTTCTAAGTCTGGAAATTATCACTTGATATCGTCTTGGTAAGGAGTATAATGTTTATCTAATATCTTATTGTACCTGATTGCTATGTCATTATTCTGTGCACCTAATTCTTATGATTGCTTTTATCTCTTCGTATTTTGACCTGTCCTCGGTTTTGAATTAGCTTACTACATGCTTCGCAAGTGTATGTCATTTGATTTCCATATAACTTGCAGTGAGGAGGAATACGCTGTACTTTCTCTTTGTTGAAGATGTGGCTGGTTTTCGATATTACTTCTGAAAGGCTGTCTAATTCGTTGTTTTGATGGCTCCTGCAGCAGCTATGTCAGATAGCCTATCATAAGCACTACCTTGACTGTGGTAGCTCTAAAGTTGTTTGAAAGTTCTTCAGTGGTCACTGGGTTGCAAAACGTTTTGTGGATTTAAGTTTCTATATCATAGGGTAGTCGGCACTATGCCCAGCCCTCGTTAGTATCCTCGTAAGACAGGTTTGGCAAGTCACAAAGTATTACTTTTTCTCCTGAAGTTTCTATTTTTAACTGGTTAAATGTTTATAATTCACACAGAGCTGCAGGATCATGATGATGATTGAAACATGAAATTCCTGCCCATTATATTGCTTGACATATGTCTCGCGTCTGGTACCTTGTCCGCCTCTACAATTGTGGTTCCATTCCGCGGCTGGATACGTTTTTTAAAATGTATTCCATAAATATGTTCTTTTTTGCGTCTGCTTTGTTGCCTTTTGAATCACCTCTGATATCTTGTCAATGAGGCCTGGATGTCCTATATACTCCAGTGTGAAAATGGGTTGCTTATAATTAGAGAGTAAACGTTAGCCTGTACGAGGTCTGGTGCGATATGGGCTAGTTCCGAGTTCTTTTGCTTTTATAGGAAAAGCTGCTTCCCTGGAATCTTCTTCTTGTCGTTTTCGGTCCTTATAGAGCATCGAACCCCCACTGCACCTGGTCCTTGTGTAGGAAGCTTGCATCAAAGCATATATGTGTTCTGGCATCGGTAGCAATTTCTCTTATACGCTTATCGGCGTCGTCTGCTATATTTGACAGCACGCATGTTTGATGATAAGAGAATTAATGTAGAATCATTGTTATACTTCATGGTCTAATGAACGCAATCCGCACAGTCGGATTGTGACGCGTGAGCGTTGGTATGGTCACGCGCTCTGTAAAATACCTGTACTAAATAAGCTCTATAATATAACCTTACTAAATACGCTCTATAATATAACCTTATTAAATACGCTCTGTAATATACCCTTACTAAATACGCTCTATAATATAACCTTACTAAATAAGCTCTATAATATAACCTTACTAAATACGCTCTATAATATAACCTTATTAAATACGCTCTGTAATATACCCTTACTAAATACGCTCTATAATATAACCTTACTAAATACCTTCTGTAATATACACTTACTAAATACGCTCTATAATATAACCTTACTAAATACGCTCTGTAATATACTCTTACTAAATACGCTCTGTAATATATACTTACTAAATACGCTCTATAATATAACCTTACTAAATACGCTCTTTTATATACCCTTACTAAATACGCTCTGTAATATACCTTACTACATACGCTCTGTAATATACCCTTACTAAATGCGCTCTGTAATATACCCTTACTAAATACGCTCTGTAATATACCCTTACTAAATACGCTCTGTAATATACCCTTACTAAATACGCTCTGTAATATACCCTTACTAAATACGCTCTATAATATACCCTTACCAAATGCGCTCTGTAATATACCCTTACTAAACACGCTCTGTAATATACCCTTACCAAATGCGCTCTGTAATATACCCTTACTAAACACGCTCTGTAATATACCCTTACTAAACACGCTCTGTAATATACCCTTACTAAATACGATCTGTTATACCCTTACTAAATACGTTCTGTCGTATACCCTTACTAAATGCGCTCTGTAATATACCCTTGTCGGCGTCTGTGGCCTAATGGATTTGAACGCAGTTTCATAATCCAGATATACCAGGTTCGAAATCTGCTGCAGGCGGTTTTGTAGCAGATCGCTTTGTGTGGATTTTTAACAATGGTAAAGCGCCGTACCGTTCAGAAAGCAATGGCAAACTACTGAATGAAAAAGATTGCCTAGAAAAATCACAAACAGCCAATAAAAGCTGGGGTTGATTGCCATGTCCTGTAAAGGATAAGCAACTAACTTTTTTTTAAATATACCCTTAATAAATACGCTCTATAATATAACTTTATTAAATACGCTCTGTCGTATACCCTTACCAAATGCGCTCTGTAATATACCCTTACTAAATACGCTCTGTAATATACTTACTTACTTAGTTAGTAGTTCCCCTTCTACCTTGAGGTGTAGAGGTTTGGAAGAGAGAGCGCCAGACTATCCTATCGGCTGTCTTCCTCCTGGCCTGGTTCCATTCTAGTCCTCGGTCCTTCAGAGATTGTCTAGTGTTGTCCTCCCAGCGGACTCTGGGTCGTCCTGGGGTCTGGATCCCTTGTGGCCGGGGGAGTGGACGGGAACGGCACCAAATCAAGTTAGATGTGACCGGGCTTGGTCACGGTGACAAATCAAGTCTAGTGTGACAGGGTGAGAATGGGGTGGAACCTTTTATCAATGTTCATCTGTTGTTTTACTGGCGACTGCCAGAGATGGTGATTACAGAATAGGAACATAACCCAGGTGGTTCTTTTGGAGACTCGTAACTGTGTTTATGTTTTAGGCTGCATGATCGTCGAAAATATGGTAACATTCTTTTCTCAATTACCTGATGTAAACAAACGACACTTCCTACTGACGTTCAGGAAATAAGTTCAAGCTGGACTAATTAGGAATGAATACCTTTATTTAGTGTCTGCACACTCTGACAACTTCATAATAGTTCATAAATACATGTGCTTCTGTGGTATACAAACCAGTCATCCCATGAAATATTACACAGCCCTCCAACTTACAAGATGGTCCAAACCCAAAAATCACTGCCTCGCTCGTCTCGTGCCCAAAACAACTCACTTAACCCCCTTCTCTCAAACCATCACTTCCGTCCTAGCTACTGAGCAATTCTACCCCAAGTTCGATGAACACTTTAATTAAATCACTCATAGGATTTGTGACTAGTGCTATTACACTAACTAGACACGTTCAAATACTTAGTGTTAAATCTTGCTAAGTATTCTTACCCTAACTATAATTAAGTGGCAGCACCTTAGTGCTAATCCGACGTAACAGTCCTTACTGTCACATACGCCCGGGGCCACTAAAGTGTATCCCGTAGGGAGACACTTTATTCCCTAGAAAAAAAAATTTACTACAGTAACTCTAAAACAAAATTATTGGGATTCATGTATCCGACCAGAAATCATGTCTGAAGGCATACAATAATCAAAAATGGGAGGGATGGATGAAATAACACCATTAACAGTTCACACAAAAAAATCGATCATGCAGGGATAGGGACTGATGGACATAACATAAACGAGGGACACATGTGAAGAAAAAACTATGGAGGTTATGGTAGCTACAATGATAGGAAACTCTTTACAGAGCGATACAACAGGAAGCAATCTGATCATCAGAAGAAGTCCCCCCGTCCGACGAGTGTTTCGGCCCTATATACTCCTTATAAATAATACTAATAAGTGGCAAAAAAATATATATGGGCAAAATAGAACAATAACTCAACAATCATCAACGAACTAACAAAACGCTTTATGGGTTGATAGTCGTCAATATCTCTCACTCATGTGCTAATCATAAAACATAAAATAACATGACAAGCGAGTTAACGTCGCAAGGAAAAACTGGCCCCCAAAAAAAAAAAAAAAAATATATATATATATATATATATGGCGGGTGCATAAAAAGGCTGTCACCCTACACTTCACTGAAGTGGGTGATGAAAAAAAAATATGAATGGAGCAAATGGAAATAGAACCACAAAACTTGGTGGCAAAGTATGGGCAAAATCGGTAAGTCTCATTTAAAAAATGACTTTGCGGATGTAACAATAACCGGAAACAATGAATGGAATGGAAACATGGTAATCAACGGACAATGGTATAGAATATATAAATGGGCAAATAGTTAAATCACATGTATGAGTGTCGGTGTAACAATAACCGAATATTCAAACAATCATAATGCAATATGGTGTCATCATCATAATGAATCGTGAATGATGCCAACATTAGTGGCGGGTGAGGATGTACATTAGTTAATCACTTTTATTTGGTACAACAGAACAATGTAAACACCAAAAAAAATCTGGGCAAAATCTTACATCATAAAAACATAGCAAAAAAAAAAAAAAAAAAAAAAAAAAAATCATAGGGGCACAAAAGAAGGTCAAATATTACATCAGTCAAAAATAATGTGACATAATGACGCTAACGCGTGTAAAATGGAACTACATCAACTACAATATATCAGGACTGCAGAGATCGTCTGAGTTGGTGGATCTCCATCAGCAGTGGTCGAAAGGATGTCGTAAGGGAAATGTTCATGTACTGGCATAGTCGACAATGTCTTTCTCGCGGACCAAAAATATAACATCTCTCCATAAATAGCGATTATTGGACTTTTCTATCTGAACTGGAAATGTGCGTAAAGTGTGTAACCCAGATGTTCAAGGATGCGTAACGATTGGTCTTCAAGGTAGCATCAGGATCAAGCAATTCAGCAGGAGGGGTATTGTGTAGGCGAACTGCTTCGGAAAACACGAGAAACATGGTAGACCTCATGTTAGAAAACGACATCAGGGCAGGAAATGTCAACATGACAGGAGTCGGCATCTGGAGGTAAGTACAGTTCAATTCGTAATCAACTTCGCTAAAATATTCAGCGTTTCCAATCTTTCAATGGCTTACAATGACAGGCGAGGATCGTACTGTGTAGGTTGGGATGTAGGAACAATGGCATGGACTACGGGAGTGGACGGAACACAACGGGAGGGTCGGGGTGGAAGCTGCGGTCTGGTAAAACGATAACTGAAGGGACTATGCAATCTACGGTGCGGAGGTGTGACAGGGGGAGGGAGAGGCGGAGGAGAGGGACTACGGTGAGGAGAATGAACAGAACCACGGGAGCGACGAAAACGGGTTCGTACATGGGCGGCCCGCTGGTGAAGGTGCTTAGGAAAAGGAACAGAATCATAAATGAAGGTTGGATGACGACGTCTAAAGAGAAAACGAGCTGAGGGAAGAGGAACATCAGGCCCAATATCAAAAGAAGAATAATCGGGGGAAGAGTCAAGATCAGAGGAAGGGGGAGAAAAATAACCGGAGGGAGGTGGAGGAAAATAACCATAAGGAGGAAGAGAAGGTTCACCATCTGAAGAGTCAGACTCATGTTCTGTATCAAGGTCGGAGGGAGGCGGAGGAAAATAACCATAAGGAGAAAGAGAAGGTTCAACATCTGAAGAGTCAGACTCATGTTCTGTATCAAGGTCGGAGGGAGGCGGAGGAAAATAACCATAAGGAGAAAGAGAAGGTTCAACATCTGAAGAGTCAGACTCATGTTCTGTATCAAGGTCGGAGGGAGGCGGAGGAAAATAACCATAAGGAGGAAAAGCGGGGTCAGAAGAAAGATGAACAGAGGGAGGAAAAGCGGGGTCTGAAGGGAGGTGAACAGAGGGAGGAAAAGTGGGGTCTGAAGAGAGGTGAACAGAGGGAGGAAAAGCGGTTTCAGAAGAGAGGTGAACAGAGGGAGGAAAAGCGGGGTCAGAAGAGAGGTGAACAGGGGAAGGAAGGGAGGTATGGACAGGAATTGCGGCAGTAATAGGAGGTACAATAATATCATGCTGAGGCGAAGCATGAGAGGGGCCTGGAGTAACGGAGGGTAACTCAGCCAAGCGAGCATCACAGGAGAGGATACGTGAGTACAGCTCAGGTGGAGGGATATGAACCTCAGCAGTGGAACAGGAATGATAACGTCTGTTAAAGGTTTTTCTCCACTGTGTTATTGGCTTTATATATGCTCTTAGTCCATTTTCTGTCGTTATCATACATCTTTGTTGGTCACTCGTAACATTATTTATTTCAATTATCTGTCCTTGTTTTATTATATTGATAACGTTTCTCACTGCAATGCGACAGTGTCTTTTATTGAGACTGTTTCAGTGTGCCCTTCCAGCAGCTGTTTGTGACGGGAACGGCACCAAATCAAGTTAGATGTGACCGGGCTTGGTCACGGTGACAAATTGTGGCCGGGTAGGGTAGAGGGGGTTGCTGTTCAAATCGAGAGTATTAGATTTTGATGACTAGCTAGCCTGCTAGAGGTGATGATTGCTCTCTACAGTCTTACAGGATTTAACCAGGTTCGGGGATAATCCTCTATGATGTTTTATTTTTAGAGCAGATGGTTTTTATTTGTGTTACACCTGCAGCGATTAGCTTTGGTATGATACTTTAATAATTTGTATGATGGCCAACTGCAAGCATATGATTCGTCAACAGCATTTGTGTTCAATGAAACAAATGTTTATTCAATTTTCAACAAGAACTGGGTTAAGTCAAATGGTAACCAAACCAAATTTGCATAATAGCATGTTGACATTAATAAACAAGTATAAAAGGACAATGTATTATTTCCAGGATGCAACATTCCTTTTTATGTCCTTACGTCTTTTCAACTTGTTAACTTGCAACAACATGGCGTGGTTCCTCTATCTTTCAAGTGTTCCTTCGTTTTATTAATTTTCTAGGCTTATCGACCTTATTCATTATCTTCAAATTTGTCATATATGGAACCACTCAGCCTTCGTAGGTATTCCTAAATGTTCTCTCAACTTCAGGACCTTCCTCAGTAAGCATATCTGTCAATTATATGCCTAGTTTTTTCCATTGTTGCACATCTTCGAACATAGCCCTGCTTGGGTTATGACCGTCAGCTCTAACTGTTTAAGCATTTCATTTGATAGTACTTACTGAATTTTGGAATTCACAAACACTTCCAACAATAAATTGAATATACACAACTGTGTCTGAAGTTGATGTCCTCAACTGGAATTTACACTTAGCAGACAAAACATGTCTTCACTATAACGCTCTAAATTCAATACTGCCCAAAAAATGGCTTCGTCTCTCGTTCATTCCGGGGGAAGAAGGACTGAGCCTAACCATTGGTTGGAAATCACGTGACTAACGCAACTATACAAGCGAAGCTTAGCCTAAATAATGCGTGGCGTTTCGAAGCTAAACTGGCCTAATTAAACATCTGCGTCAAGATTTTTTTAATCTTCTGTTTCTATAAAAATTTATTTTATATGTTAATATAGTCTGTATCTGAAGACTCACGGTATACGCGGTTACATACAGATCCCGGGGCCCTGCAAATGTATCCCGTAGGGAGACATTTGAGTACTATCAAATCTTAAAAAATTTTTCCCAAAGATTTCTTAAGTTCAAAAAAATGTTCAGAAAAATTTAAAGTTCAAAGAAATTTTCTAAGTCCAAAAATAATTCGGAAAAATTTAAACTAATTCCTAAACTGGGTTCCTATATCTATGTGAGATCAACTTCTCTATAAAAACTTAGGGATGGACATCAACTTCCAAAAAATTTTTAACCCTCTAGTGGGCCATTTATGAAATAGTTGGAAAAAAAATTCTTGGAGTGGTTTTTGTGGCTGTCCCATGTCTGAAAAGTGGTGTGAAGGTTAATTTTGGGCAAAAAAATGTTTAGTTAGTGTTTTATGGGTATGTTGCCAATTGGCAACAAATCACCATTAAGGTTGGGAACATTTATTGTTGCCATTTGGCAACATATATCTTTTAACTATGTTTTTATGTCTAACAACATCTATTTCACCTTTTTTTTACTCCCTACCTACATTTAATATTTAAACACTAAATAGCAGACAACAAAATTTGTGAAACTTCATGAAGTTAAGTGTAATTTATACAGAAAATGCCACACATACAATGAAACATATAGTTACTGAAAAAAAAAAAATCTTCTGTCTCGTGACTCAATCACAGCTCCACACTCATGTTTCATGAAATACTTTGAAACAGTTTGAATGTTTATTGAGGCACAAGTGTAGGTTACACTTCTCACAGACAGTTCTGGAGTACCCCTTGCATCCAGGAAGTTTGCATCTCCCTTTGTTGGTAACGGAATTGGGGCTGTGGCCAACATTGTCAGTTCTGACATGAAAAGGAGGTACATTTGCTGTTTGCCCTCTCTTCTTTTTAGCCACCAGCTGTGTCTCAGTGCTTCCTGATGGCCTTCCCCTTTTATTATTTTCACTTTTTCCTGCTTTTAGGAGACACAAAGCAATCTGCAACTTGAAATCAACTAATGGTAGTCTGTCCTTTTTTTCCATACCATCCTTACACACATCTGAACAATAAGTTAGCCAAGCTTGCACCACAGAAACATCCAGGAAATGAAACAATATTCTGTGGTACCATTTCTTGGATCTAATAGGTATACGATAGAGTGCCAGCAAGGAGTCCAGCAAATCTACCCCTCCCATGAACATGTTATATTCTTTCACAGCTGCAGGGCAAGAAATGTGTATTTCCTTCTTGGCTTTTCTGTCCCATCTTCTGACTACACATTCTGGTTCAACTGCTGCATAGGTGCTTAGCAGTGTGACTGCTTTATTGTCATACCATTTGATAGCTTTCAATGTGGCTCCGTTTGTTGCTGCAGTACAAACAACAGATGACCCTCTTCCTTTCGTTTTCAGTTCCTTATCGGAACACAGATTACACCCTTTCAGCCGGTTTGCGCGGACAGTGCCAAGACATGCAATGCCTTGTTTCCAGAGGCATGCCTGCAATGCTGGCGAATTAAACCAGTTGTCAAAATATACTTTATGCCACACATTTTTAGGGATACGTTGAAGAAGTCTCAGCACGATATTAGCTGATGCTCCTAAATCAGGTTGGCCAGGACACACGTCAATTTTTCCAGTGTAAATTTCAAAATCATGAATCAAACCAGAAATGCTTGAACAAACGAAGACTTTATAGCCCCACTTTTTGGGTTTCTTTGGGTTGTACTGACGCAGAGATGATTGACCTTTGAATGGGATAACTTGCTCATCAATGCTCAGCCTTTCTGCTGGTTTGATTGAATTGAATTTCACTTTCAGAGCGTCAACTAAAGGTCTTAATTTGAACAATTTGTCGCCTTCATTGTCTTGCTGCTTGTTGTTGTCATTGCAGTGAATGTTACTTTTGATTTCTTTAAACCTCTTGTTCGTCATAGTATCAGCAACAAGTCCATAGCGCGTTGTAGAGTCCCAGTACAATTTACAACTGGGCATTCTAACAATACTCATCATAAACGCAATTCCAAAAAACTGTTCCAGTTCTGGCTGGCTCAATCTGAGAGGCTTCATGATGTTTTTCTGGATGCTGTACTTGTTTGATTCAGTGACCATATGTGCCATTGTATCATCATCAATGAATCTGCGGAAGTATTCTATTGGTTCTGAGGTAACTGATACGTGTGCCGAATCACCAGAGAAGGGCGGAGCTTCAGAAGATACATCTGAGGCTTCACGGTGTCTCCATAGCATCCGACGACGATCAAAGGTTACATCTGTGTCCTCCAGCTCTGATGCAGATGATTCTGAAAAAAAAGAAAACAAAGATATTAATTATCTGGCAACATAAACAATCATTTATTGGTATACTGGTGTACATGTTATTATTCTGATAATAGTAATAATGATAAAAATTATTCTAATCCACATTATGGTATAAAGCGTTCCACAAGTAAGTCTCCGTCAGCCCATATTTAGTACCTGATGGACTAGGCTGAAACTGTACATAGGTTGTACACTGATGGACAAGGCTACAACTGCAGTCTGAAATAAAGTGGCCACATTAAAAAAAAAAAACATCAATTAAATTCAACAAACCTGAATCGGTTGTGTCCGAGGAAGGGCCGGGTTGCCACGTGTTATCCAGGATGTCTTCAGCCTCACTGTCTGACAGCTCACTATCGCTAGAAGCCTCAGGTATTGGTCTATAGATTGTAGTCTTTTGGCTGTAAAACTTTTGAGGATCCATTGTGTTTAACTGTAAAAAAAAAATTAAAAAAAAATGACAACATATACATTTTGTAATTCAAAAGTTTTTCATCACAAAATTGTTTAATCTCATCTGATGATACATTATGTTTTGTGATTACTGGCAATTTTAGTGGTTATCATGTGTAGTTTAGTTCTAAAAGTCAAGTCTAGATGAAGTAAATATGTTTTATTCATTTACAATATTATTAGTAATTTATACTGGTAATTCTACTATTTACATTGACCTTTTTAGGATACATAAAATTGCAAATAACAACTTTTTTTTTAAATGATGAAGTTTAATCAATTATAATGAGAATAAAATACTAATGTTGTTGATTACAGAGAAATACAACATTAAATATCATTTATTAGGTAAAAAGCAACTGTTGCCAATTGGCAACATGAAGTGGTTTTTATTCCTTAATCGACTTTTGTTGCCAAATGGCAACATACCTAAAATGTAAAATAAGAGTAACTTATTTTATTTATTTATAACTATTAAAGCATTTGTTACAAAGATAAGTGGTTTAAGTTACTCAACATATTTTTTATACACCGTTTTCATAAGGAATTTTAAAAAATAATGTGAAGTAAACTCACCTCTCAATTCGATCTTGCAAACCAGCTACCATGCCTTGACAAAAGAGTGCGTGAAAAAAAAGTATTTCTCCGACAAATGAGTTACCCGGTAATTTAAAATTGGGAATGTTTCTAGAACACAATAAAACAAAAAAATTATTAATTTGAACGCCGGATAGTGAAATAGATGACTTTAAACGGTATGTTGCCAAATGGCAACAAGGCCCAATAGAGGGTTAACTATCCAGCATTTTACAACATTTTTCATCACATTTTTAAATTGGCAACCCTGACCAACAAAAATATTCATTAAGTCATCACTCAAAAATATGGGGAGTGGCAACATTGGGAACATGAACAATAATATCCTATTTCATTATCATAATCCACATGCATGTTATTCCAACAATATAGTTGACACACTGTATTGGACATTGTGGGGGAAAACCTAATTCTATCTCTGTGTCCTCCGAGTGGTTCAAAATTTTATGTTATTTTCACTCCTGATGTTCTAATAAGTTTTGGTCCTAACTTATTTATTGAGTAAGCACTCCATGTATATTGCAGTAGAAAGTATTCCCGTTTTTTTTTTTTTTTTCAAAATATCCACATCATCTTTGCAAATGACGATCCAATTGTATAAGTCAGTTAATTTATCCGTGGTGATCCATCATGCTTTCTTTTGTTATTTATTATTGCATATGGGAAACAATTTCAGACCTGTACATAATCATTTTCAAACCTCAATGTAACAATTTATTCTGATAAGCAATTACAATGTACCAAATAAAATGACTAAAAATCTCATTACTTGTACTTGTTCATTTATTTTTGAAATAACCTGGTATCCTTGACAATATGTATCTGTTATCACTTGTTTATCCTTGTATACCATTTAGTATTTCCTTTATTTTTTTTTATAAATCCCATATTCTCCATATATATGTGGTGCTCCAATATTTTATAGGTGTGGACCTTTCCTAGTCCTCTTGTTTATACTGGGAATTCATCAGTATTGACTTTCAATGTATGACATCTAACAATATATTTATCAACAACACATCGACTAATCATTTGTAAACATCAACAAAACTTTCATAATTTTATCGCAATATGAGGTAAAATACTTTTGTACATATTTTCAGGATTTCAACACCAACTCTGCCTTCGCAGGTCGAAGGTTAGTCAGAGTTATGTGGTGCCTGTAACATCCGCTGACTACAGCCAGATGGGTGACTTATGGTACTTATAATTCAAAAATCTCGTCCGTCAGTTATCTTAAGTGTGGGGCGGGGGTCTATTTCCTGGTGTCGTTGACAAAGTTTGCTGCATTTCCAATCTAGGTATTCTTTTCTTATGTCATAATATCTCCACGATATATCTGTGACATGTCTGTCCTTGGGATAACATTATTTTTTATCCAATATCCTCGGGGTGAGCAAATCTCAGTACGTCCAATTTCATCAATCATTTATTTTTTTTTTCTCTCCTGTAATTCTGGGTATGTTATGAGTATATTAAATCGTCAATTTATTTCAACTATCTTACAACATTCTGTAATTCGTGATAAGGAATAGTCATTTGTTATACAACAATGTTCATTTTACAAAGGCAATGAGCAAAAATCAAAGAGATATCTTCTCCGAAAATGCGGATGTATCTCTATTTCCTTTACCTCTGGGCGTAGCAATTATTCAGTCATTATTTTTTTCATTATTTAATCTCCATTTTGTGTCCTTAGTACCTGTGGTTCCATGGGATTATCATAACTCATTTGTGTCTCCTGTCTACTGATAATCCTTCAATAATGACTTCAAATATGGTCCTCATATGTGCAACAATCATCTGCTCTGATTTGTTCCATGTCCATGGTATTCATAAAATATTCCATTATCTCCTTGTCTTATTTCGTATCCACGAAAGACTAAGATTATTGCTCCTCCAATGTTAATGTGGGGGATTTTGTGCATAGACATTACAATAAAATCTCAGCTGTGACAACATAAAGTTTCACCTTAATATAAAATGGCATCTTCATCATACATAACCAGTTGCTTCTTCATCTCATGTGTCATTAGTGGTTATCAATCGGTAATGGGGTATTCAATGTGGGTTCAGCATATACAAATGCTGTAAAGGGATATTTCATTTGCTAGGTCAGCATGTGCAAATGCTATTTCTTTAACATGGGCCAAGGCATCATCAACAAATAGGTGCAATTTGTTCAATCTGGGGTTAGCATATACTAATGCTCTCAAGGGATTCTTCATTTGCAGAAAATCAGCATGCGCAAATGTCATTGGGGTACTTGTGATAGGCAGTATCAACAAAATACTGCTGGAGTATCAGAGATCAAGCTGGTGGGGGTATGACTGGTAATGGGCAGTAGGAGTAAAAACTAATTTCTCACTCTGAAATGTTGATTTATTTTCTCTTTTTCTTTTCTTTTATGTCGGCTGCTAACCTCAGGGCAGTCAATGTTTTACAATATTGGCTTATCATCATCAAAATGTGTGAGGGTGGCATATACACATAATACATCTTATTAAAAAAATTCTAATTGTTTTTCTCTTCTCATTTTTCTGTTATGTTTTGTCTCTTTTCATTTTTTTTCTTTTTCATTTCTTTTTTCCCTTTCTCTTTTCCATTTCTTTTCTGTTTTCTTGTGATTTCTTTTCTTTTCTTGTGATTTCCTTTCTGTTTGTATCACAAGTACTAAAGAATGATAAAAATAAATTCACTAAACACTAGATATACTATCAATATTCCTAATAGTAAATCCTAACCAATAGGGCTGCAAGTAATAGTTTAGGTTAGAATAGAATGAATATTGTAGCAGTATCTGTTGTCAATAAGTGGCGAGGAAAGGGTACATCAAGGATCTCCTGATTACAACATGATTGTAATTCCGAGGAATGAATATGATTGGGATTGAAAAGATCACAAGTCTAGAATGTCGTCTCAATATAGTGGAATGGAAAAATAGTAAGTTAAAGATGTTGTAACAGTGGGGTGAAGAAAATCTTATTATAGAGAGTCAAGGTTGGGATATGGAATCTCTTTAGGAGAATGTTTAAAATTCTTGACAGTACTAATATACATCTGGGTCTAAAATAATAATGTACATTTGAAAAAAAAATAATCCTGTGGAGAAAAATAGCATAACATGCAATACTGGTTTTGGGTATGAATTATATGCTGTTAAGAGATGTCATAGTAGGAACAGTATGATTGATCAAGGTGATAGATATAAAGGAGTTTAGCATAAATGAGATCACAGAAATATTAGTATGAGGTAAGAAAAACTACTGGTGTAAAGTGTCTGCATGAAAATGCACTAAGATGCGAAATTACAGAACTCTGGAACTGCAAGGACAAAAAGTCTGGTGAATGAAGCGTGGAATATGATCAGTTACAAAAGTGTAGATCCATGTTACAACAGAATAGTGTGACACATGTGTTATAGGTAAGGTTGTATAACATTCTAAATATTAAGAAAATGTCTGTAACTAAATAATGTCTGTAAACTCGTAACACCGTGTGTTATCAATTGTTTTGTCATTTTTATTTCACAAAACTATACTATCTAATGAAAATCCTCCGTGGGCTGGTCTTGATTGGTCTTGATTGTTCTCTGGGCATCAGTATTCTAAGGCTGGAAAAAAAAAGTTTCTCAGTGGGGCTTTGACATCTTAGTCTGGAAGCAAGTCATTTGAACTGTCAAAACTGAAAATAAAGTACATGGGAAAGTTAGTACATTGTTAAAAAGTAATTGCACATTCGCGGTGACCGTACATGGGATGGCATGTACATTGAAGACTCGAGGGGCGTGTCTCAGCAAAGCTTTAGTAGTTCCTTCAGTTTCTCTGACATTTTCTCTGCCATCTCTAACCTTGCAATGTCCCGACTGCTTAGGCGAGCATCATACTGAGTAGCAGTGGTGACTGGTGTGGTAGGCGACGACACTGCATTTGCTGATTGTTGGGGCACTGAGGACATTGACGAATGCGGTGATGGCTTAACATCTTTTGATTGCGGTGATGGTTTCAATGCAGTTGGGGTTTGTATGGCTGGCACATCTGTTAGTTTTGAGGCAGGGGCATGTTTCGCCTTGATTTTTCTTCTGACCTGGTTGTGCTGTACGTTAGCACCGTTTACAGTGGGCGCAGTAATTTGCACACTGTTGTTTTTGACTAGTTGAGATGAGGCTAACACTTCTCGGCTGGGCTTTGAAACACGATAGCGTTTCTTCAATATTTTTCGTCTGATTTCATTTTGTGGCAATTTCATGCATTTAACGACAGGAGGTGAGTCATCTGACCCTGCTGTATAGGCGCGTTTGACCCTGGAGCTGACTGGTATAAATAATGTGCTGTCCGCATCACTGGTTTCAATAGAACTGGCTGTATCAATGTCTGTCTCTTGTTCATATAGTTCTACCATTTCTCTGTCATTTTGTTCGTTGGGGTCTGACAAAGCTGTGCCGGGGTTGACACTGTAGTTTCTCATTTCTTGTTGCGTTTCGTCTTCATAAAGATTGCTGGTATATAGTTCAACAATCTGCTTGGGTATAGTTTCTTCAGGATCTGATTGTTTTAAACGACCAATCTTGTTCTTGTGGTATAGCAGTGTTTGGTTTTCACTAGTGTTAAAACTGGAGCTGCCTGAATTTGGGGTGTGATAGGTATCAGCTGACGATTTATCACTGCGGGAGTAAGTTTGAGTGTGAATATAAGTTGTTTTGTTGTTGTCCTCGTGTGACGTCTGAGGCATTATTTCTTCATTGCTAATGCGCAGGTCTCTGTCTTGGAGTCGATGACGCAATTCAAGTGGTGGGATATCTTCTTCGCTTTCGGACGAGTCTCGTTGTTGTCTTGCTCGATGTAGTGCATCGGTGGGTGGTCTGGGTATGCGGTCGTCTTGGTAAAATTCAGAGTCTGTCGTCTCTGACTCTGATATGTCAGACGGATCTGTACTGGATGGATTATAATTTAGGGTGGCCTTTCTGACTGGTCTTGTATTTGTCGTCAGAGGCGGAATGGGCCGGTGATTATCAATTTTGATTTGTTTTACGTGAGCTTTTGTTTGGTGTTGTTTCTCTATCTGATTTGCTTGCTGCCATCGTCTATCTCTCTCTCTCTAAATCTTTCTTCCACTTCTTTTCTGTGCTTCTCCACCATTTCGCACCTCTCCGTGCATTCCAACTTATCTTCTTCTTCAGATGTCATCTTTTCTGTATTATCGACCATTTCAACACTGCACAAATCAAGTAAGTCCTCTGTAACTTGTCTTGATTTTATCCTGACTGGAATTAGACTTTTCTTAAACCTGTCATTCGTTTGCACTGCGACATTCTCTGTCCGAGGCTCTATTCTAATGACTGCAGGCTCAGTTCGTTGTTTCAAATTCAATTTTGGTCTCCCTTCTTTGACTTTCAATGGTTTTAGTTGAATTTCAACAATGTCCTTTATTTCAATCTTATAAACTTTTGCAACCAATCCGTCTACTATTCTTATGCAAGGGAAATCGACTGCGTAGCTTCTACAACGTTTTAATTCTGAAGCGAAGTCTCTCATTGCTATTCTCTTCTTTCTGTTCTGTATGGTTGTCGAACACTTCTCCATGTTTAATAGTTGTTGTTGTAGTTGCTGCTATGTGTCTTCTAGAAGTGGTGTAGCCGTTGTCGCTGTAGGAGAGGTGTTCACGGCGGCTAATTTTCCATTAATTGGTCCATCTTTCGTTAATGCTTCTGCTCTTTTCTAGAGGACTGGTCATACGGCACCAAGTTGAGATGTGTGGCCGGGTAGGGTAGAGGGGGTTGCTGTTCAAATCGAGAGTATTAGATTTTGATGACTAGCTAGCCTGCTAGAGGTGATGATTGCTCTCTACAGTCTTACAGGATTTAACCAGGTTTGGGGATAATCCTCTATGATGTTTTATTTTTAGAGCAGATGGTTTTTATTTGTGTTACACCTGCAGCGATTAGCTTTGGTATGATACTTTAATAATTTGTATGATGGCCAACTGCAAGCATATGATTCGTCAACAGCATTTGTGTTCAATGAAACAAATGTTTATTCAATTTTCAACAAGAACTGGGTTAAGTCAAATGGTAACCAAACCAAATTTGCATAATAGCATGTTGACATTAATAAACAAGTATAAAAGGACAATGTATTATTTCCAGGATGCAACATTCCTTTTTATGTCCTTACGTCTTTTCAACTTGTTAACTTGCAACAACATGGCGTGGTTCCTCTATCTTTCAAGTGTTCCTTCGTTTTATTAATTTTCTAGGCTTATCGACCTTATTCATTATCTTCAAATTTGTCATATATGGAACCACTCAGCCTTCGTAGGTATTCCTAAATGTTCTCTCAACTTCAGGACCTTCCTCAGTAAGCATATCTGTCAATTATATGCCTAGTTTTTTCCATTGTTGCACATCTTCGAACATAGCCCTGCTTGGGTTATGACCGTCAGCTCTAACTGTTTAAGCATTTCATTTGATAGTACTTACTGAATTTTGGAATTCACAAACACTTCCAACAATAAATTGAATATACACAACTGTGTCTGAAGTTGATGTCCTCAACTGGAATTTACACTGAGCAGACAAAACATGTCTTCACTATAATGCTCTAAATTCAATACTGCCCAAAAAATGGCTTCGTCTCTCGTTCATTCCGGGGGAAGAAGGACTGAGCCTAACCATTGGTTGGAAATCACGTGACTAACGCAACTATGCAAGCGAAGCTTAGCCTAAATAATGCGTGGCGTTTCGAAGCTAAACTGGCCTAATTAAACATCTGCGTCAAGATTTTTTTAATCTTCTGTTTCTATAAAAATTTATTTTATATGTTAATATAGTCTGTATCTGAAGACTCACGGTATACGCGGTTACAAAATCAAGTCTAGTGTGACAGGGTGAGAATGGGGTGGAACCTTTTATCAATGTTCATCTGTTGTTTTACTGGCGACTGCCAGAGATGGTGATTACAGAATAGGAACAGAACCCAGGTGGTTCTTTTGGAGAGTCGTAACTGTGTTTATGTTTTAGGCTGCATGATCGTCGAAAATATGGTAACATTCTTTTCTCAATTACCTGATGTAAACAAACGACACTTCCTACTGACGTTCAGGAAATAAGTTCAAGCTGGACTAATTAGGAATGAATACCTTTATTTAGTGTCTGCACACTCTGGCAACTTCATAATAGTTCATAAATACATGTGCTTCTGTGGTATACAAACCAGTCATCCCATGAAATATTACACAGCCCTCCAACTTACAAGATGGTCCAAACCCAAAAATCACTGCCTCGCTCGTCTCGTGCCCAAAACACTCTGTGTGAACAAGGGAAAACTGCACAGGTAGCAGCAGAAATGAATATTACAGGATTGATATCCTAGGTCTCTGCGAGACACGGTGGAAAGGCATAAAGAAGAGGAGATTGATCACAGGAGAAATGGTGTTGTCCTCAGGACATGAGGAGGAAAGAGCCCACCACAGTGAAGGGGTGGCTGTAATGCTGTCCAAGGAAGCACAGAAGACACTTATAGAATGGGAAGCAATGGGACCCCGAATTATAACAGCAAGATTTAAATCAGCCAAAAAGAAAGTAAATATAAACATCATTCAGTGTTATGCACTGTCACGGAGTGTTTGAGGGTATTTTGCGTGTATGAATGTTCCCATGCTCCAGCGGGAGTTTATTAGTCATTTGAGTTGTTGTGAGTTGGGAATGCTTGCTTTGTAATATTTTAGTTACAAGCAATGCTGAGAGCAGAGATCAAGACAAGCTGCAGCTATAGTTAGGCGTGAATGAAGATCAGTGGATCGTTTAAGGTTTTCACGTGTCTGGTGAATACGAATGAAAGGGGTCAGTCTGAGAGAGATGTGTGTTGAGTCAGTAGTGTGTTGAGTTAGTAGAGACTTGAGTCAGTAGAGAGTAGACAGGAGACAGCGAAGAGCGTAGAGAAGAGAAGGGTGGATGTCTATAGTAGTGCGCGAGTAGAGGGCCATAGTTGTGCAGTGGATTTATGTAGTAGCCTATTTTGTGGCTGTAGTTATTCAGAGGATCAGAGTGATCGTAGAATACTCGGGATTAGTTATGTCTCCAATATTTGTAATGGCCCTGCGCCCATTGTGACATATTTGTGATATTATATACTCACGGAGATTGATATGGTGTTGGAGTTGGTGTATTACACCTTAGACAGTGAGCTAGGACGAGTGGTGTATAAGTGTTGTCTGATCTTCTACATCCACCCACATACACCCTACCCGTCACATGCAGCAACAAACGATAAAGAAGAATCTGTGAAAGAAGACTTTTACACCAGACTACAAAGTGTCTTTGACAATAAGAAAAGAAAGGACATCACAATTTTGATGGGGGACCTAAATGCAAAAATAGGAACAGACAACACTGGCTTTGAAGAAATCATGGGAAAGCAGGGATTAGGTATGATGAACGAGAATGGGGAACTATTAGCAAACTTCTGTACTTCAAATCAACTGGCTATAGGAGGAAACATATTTCTACATATAAGAATACATAAAGCAACATGGATATCACCAGACCACAGAACTGAGAATCAGACTGATCACATATGCATAAGTAAGAAGTTTAGGTCATCATTGCATGATGTGAAAGTATGTAGAGGAGCAGATGTTGTAACAGACCACCATCTTCTCTTGGCTAAAACAAAATTAAAACTCAAGAAATTTACAACAGCATATAGCTATAGACAACAGTATAATGTGGGATATCTAAAAAATCAGGAAATAAGAGAAAAATTTTCAATCACAGTATCCAACAAATACCAAGTACTCGAACAGCTGGAAGATGAAACAGATACGGAAGACCACTGGCAACAAGTAAAAAATATATGGAACGAGACGTGAAGAAGTAATGAGAAAAAGAGAACATCAGCACAAAGCATGGATAACAACAGAAACCATTAGTAAGATAGAAGACGGGAAAAACAAGAAAGCAGATTTAAACAGAAGCAAAACCAGAAGCTCCAAAGCCAAGGCTCATGAAGTGTACATAGCAGACAAAGAAGTAAGAAGAAACATCAAAAGAGACAAGATGAAATATATTGATGATTTGGCAAGGGAAGCAGAGGAAGCTGCAGCCAAAGGAAATATGAGGGACCTGTACAACAACACGAAGAAGCTAACAGGGAAATTCTTCTTCTTCTTCTTCTTCCGTCCTTAGCCACAGACCGTCAAAGCAGTCAGTGGCCATTACGCCTAGTGGCGTCTTAGGGCAACAGCAGATAGGTTTTCTTTGCCATTGTTTCCCATCACGCCTAGTGGCGTCTTTAGGGCAACGGCAAATCAATCCATTTGCTGTTGTTTCCTTAATCGAAGTGACTGGCAAACGGGTGATCAGCCCGTTGTGCTAACAGGGAAATATAAGCAAGCAAATGGCCTTATAAAAGATAAGAATGGAAAATTGCTTAGTAATATACAAGAACAAATGAAGAGATGGACAGAACATTTTGAGGAACTTCTCAATAGACCATCTCCAACTAATCCCCCAGACATCCAGCCAGCAGAAGAGGAGCTACAAATCAGCTGTGAACGACCAAGTAGAGAAGAAATAAAGAAAGCCATAAAGCTTCTGAAAGATGGAAAAGCAGCTGGTCCAAATTGCATTCCACCAGAGGCCACCAAAACAGATATTGATACCTCTACAGAGATATTATACAAACTACTTGGCAAAGTCTGAAAGAGAGAGGAAATACCAGCAGAATGGAAGGAACGTTATCTGTTCAAGTAGCCTAAGAAGGGAAACTTACAAGAGTGCATAACTTATAGAGGAATAATGTTACTATCAGTGCCGGAAAAGTATTAAACAGAATCATTCTGGAGAGATTAAAAGAGTCCATAGACAAGCAACTGAGAGATGAACAAGCAGGTTTTCGACAAAATAGATCCTGTACAGACCAGATAGCCACATTGAGAATAATAGTTGAACAAAGTCTGGAATGGAATTCACCGCTACACATCGGATTCGTGGACTATGAAAAGGCATTTGACAGTGTGGACAGAGAATCGCCTTGGAAAAATTGATGAAAAGTCCAACACGAAAATAAGAATCTTCAACTCAAATGTGAAGTCAGTCCTATTGTATGGCTCTGAGACATGGAGAACAACAAAAACAACAACCAAAAAGCTACAGACGTTTATAAACGGGTGCTTGCGTAGAATAGAAGAACTGAAATAGTATGACAAAGTCACAAATGTGGAATTGATGACAAGAACCAGACAAGGGCCAGTGGAACAAGAGTTGAGAAGAAGACGCTGGCGATGGATAGGACACACATTGAGGAAACCTGTTGATAGCATTACAAGGCAGTCCTTGTTCTGGAATCCACAGGGAAAGAGAGGCAGAGGTAGACCAAAAAACACATGGAGAAGAGAACTGGAAACAGAGGTGAAAATGATGAGGAAAACATGGAAAGAACTTGAGCAGATGGCACAGGACAGGAAGACTTGGCATGTGTTTGTTGAAGGCCAATGCTCCTTAGGGAGCTAAAGGGTATTGATTGAAATACGTTCTGTAATATACCGTTATAAAACACGCTCTGTAATTGTAGTGAATTTCTAAATACAATAGCTAAATTAGTATATAACAATATAGGGCATAAAGGCAAAGATAAGAAAGTACAAAAGAATTTTCTGCTAGAACGGTTGGTGTCGCCTAAGACTTCAGATTATTAATTGCTAACGAATAGCCGACCAAAACGGTACCCTATTTTTCAAATTCGTCCTTGACATAAACACCCACTTTTTCCTAGTTCTAAGAAACATTTCCCTAAAATGCATTGTGGAACGAGGAGGGGCAAGGATAGATGAAATGCTAATTCGTTTCGCATTGATTTTAAACTAAAAGCCAACACTAGCACAGGGGAAAGCCTTGCCTTAGGGGTTTCCCCAAATACAATGAAAAAGTTAGAATTGTGGACACTACGGTCATGTAAACATGGTTAGCTCTTATTGTGAATGACCGAAGCTCTCGTAATTAGCTTGAAAGTACATGAGAAAAGAATTGAACAGGAGGTAGTTAAAATCCCCAACTAACATGGAAAAAATTATAGAATTTTGAACTAAACCACATAGCCCCTTAAAAATCGTATATTCGTGTACCTGAAGACTTGCTGACCAAGAATATGGTGTTAGTTTTATAAATAGTCCCTTAACTAATCAAATAATGATAAAACAATACATAGAGATCAGAGATACTGTCAGGTCAGGTCATATCTGCTTAGATTGGATCGCATATTTTTTGGGAAAAAAGTAGGTGACATATAGGCTAACATAGTACAGCGAATCCGATTGGGTGGCATTTGAAGTGAGACGAAATATTATTGGCTGACCTAGAAACGTAGGAAAAGTTTGAATGATAATTTTGAAAAGACTGTTTACACTGTAAAATTAATAGAGATTGGCTAACTGAATCGATATTGTCAGAATAAGCGTTGGGGAGGACGCCATTTCTAAGAAAGTTTTCAACAGTGATAGATGAGAGCAGGCTGTGCTTTAAACTACAAGTTATAAGCAGCCTGGGCAATAAAACAGATCGAAACTGTGTCAGTCATCGTCTCTGTGTATATTTCATTGAAAATTGTGGTAAGCTTGACATTTATTAACCTGTATTTTATATAAAAATTGAATGTGAAATAATAAAATATGTCTGGACATGAGTGGGTCTATAGCGAACATGAGGTAAAGCCTAAAGATTGATCCACCATGTGATAGACTGTCAGAGAGGTTTAAAACTACAAGAATAGGTATGATTGTCATAAAGGAGCATAACACCTATCCTATTCTATGGAAGAGATTACAGCTGGAATTGCAGTGGCGTTGTAACTATTAGGGGAGAGGAATACTGGTGTACATTGTCACATCAAAAGAAAATGGTGGCATGGGGTTTGTATAGGGATATGATCCTTTTGTTTGTTTGTAATGTACATGTCCTTAACTGTGGACTATTAGTGTATGCTAGATATTACGAAGGATGCATACCTTCACATTTCAGAGGTCCTGGGTACTGACGTTAATGTGGTACCAAACGCTTGAAAGCTGATTGATTCAGGACTCTGCCTGTTTACTGCGAGCCCATGCTAGTGGCCACTGTCTATCAAACAGGGAACAGATTGTCAAGCGAGCAGAGGAAAGGTTCAACATATATTCTACGGCCAAGATAAGTTCTCGTTCGGCACCTGAAAGCTCAACTACAGAACTTTAAAAGAACGATCTAATGACAGTGAATAAAACTGGGACAAATATTTAATAGTTCCACAAGTGACAAAATAGAAACAAACATTTCCAAAAGGACATGATTTAAAACAACACCCTAGTAGTACTACCAGTATTACCTTAAAGTAGGAGAACGCTAAAGACTTATATTAGAAAAATATTATATATATGGACAAAGGGTCTATTGTGCTATTTGACTGATGTAATTGATTATTATGATTTCACTTTTAAATTGTCAGTCCTGATTACAAATAAATTTGAATCAGGATAATAAAACTGTAAAAATCTTATTTACACAAAATTCAACCACAGTCCTAAATAAGATAGCCTTTTAGAGTGTCGTTTGTATGTTATTGTGGTAGTACTGTGTGCTGTTGTGAATAATAAACTATTTGTGTGTATGTTTGTTAATTATTGTGCATCACACTCTACATTCATAACCCTAGACACAACACGAAGTCATTTAATATACTAATATAAATACATTTTGAATGAGATAAAAGGGGTGGTAGCGGAAAGGCACCCTGAAAAGTTCACAATATTATTGAGTAAATTCAGGGACCTTCATAGCTAATCTCATTTATTACAATAATAACACCTACAACAATTCATAACATCAAAATCCACCACAGTAATATACCCTTACTAAATATGCTCTGTAATATACCCTTACTAAATACGCTCTATAATATACCCTTACGAAACACGCTCTGTAATTTACCCTTACTAAACACACTCTGTAATATACCCTTACTAAACACGCTCTGTAATATACCCTTATTAAATGCTCTCTGTAATATACCCTTACTAAACACGCTTTGTAATATATCCTTACTAAATACGCTCTGTAATATACCCTTACTAAATATGCTCTGTAATATACCCTTACTAAACGCACTCTTTACTAAATCTTTTTCAATCTTTCATTCACTAGGTGTTTTTAGGCCGGTTTTAGTACTCTGTAGTCTTTTCTGTCTCTCATGGTTTGTAGTATTGTCGTCTTTTTCATTATTTTGTTAGAGTTGATTTCGTGGTTCCATCAATGATTCACTCAGCCTGGTTTTATAACCTGGCTGTCCTGATTCCGGTAAGCTTTAGTGTAATGTTTTTCCCCGTAGTGATATCGTTCAGGTGTTTGAAGCACCGTTCCCCTATGATTAAATCATTTTCTATAAATTAGTTTCATCCCATTGACTTAGACAGCGTTTAAAGACTACAAATTCTACCAACATTTTCAAACACATTCGTCAGTTTCTCCAACTCCTTTCTGTTTCTTCTAACTACCGTCTATGTTTTCCCAGCATCATCCTAGTAGCACCCCAACGTAATATCCATGCAAATGCACAGATAATCTTGTTGACTTGAACCTCCGAGAGAATGTCCCAAACGGAGACTGAAGACCCTATCCACAAAAGCTCCTGCGCCGGGGTCGAAATCGACCAGTCTTTCTGGTTACAAAGTCACGAATTAATTTGTCCGAAATGTAATTTAATTGGATGGCCAGGAAGGGAAGAAAAATGTTCGGTTGCGGGTCCGGTCAACGTTGAGCTGAATGATGGACATCCAGATGATGTTGTTGAGATTGTCAAAAGAAGGCTGGCTTGTGCTGCTGATGTCAGAAGTCATAGACAGGTTAAACATAAAAACGTCAAAAATTAAAAATTAGGAAACCTACCCACCACAAAAATATTTATAGAATGTGTGTTTCCTGAATATACACATTGGGATCCCTACCGGTGCTAAGGTGTCCCTGCACTGTGCTGAGATCCTCCTTATAAGATGTTAAGGAGGAGATCGGAGCACTGATGAAATTGTCCGTGTGCAACGAATATGGTCCTCAAAACCAAACCAGACCAATTGTTCTCATGATTTGTTGACACGGAATGAAGTGATTTGACAGTTGAGCTGATAATTCAAATTGTTTAATTAAGAACTTTACAACTTTGTTGCATTTACTAATGTGAAAACCGCCCTTGAACTCAGCGATGAGGGAAACTGGTCATTAGACTTCATAACCACGGCACTAGAACAGTGAAGTCTCCAACACATCGCTCCCCTACGTCAGAATCTCTTATGGAATGACCTTTAGCTTTTTTCTTTTTCTTTTTATACACGATGACGCTTCATAGCTCAATGACGGACTGAAAGTAATGGGGGCCCCTGAGCGATAAAGGTCATGACTACCCATCCCACATAGATTACCGATGCTTAATGTCTACATTTCTACATTTCCAGTTTTAATAATATTTAAAAACGCAACTTATTTATAATACATCAATAAAGCAGGAAACATAACTACAGATTAAACAAAGTCAAACTGACACAGACATGAATATATTTTTAAGTGAATAAAAAATGCCCTAGTGTTAACATCATTATTTAAACAGTCTTTATAGGCCTACACCTTTTTACCATGTCTTCATATGGGTATGAGCAATATTATGCATAATAAAATCACCATCATCTTCTTCATCATTATTGTCCTTTATGCTTCTTATGGAGCATGGAGCCACCACTATAGTCAACCCTCTTGCAAGGACCCTCCCTGCATCGGTTGTTTCTGTAGCAATTTGTTTTACATGTTGAGATTGCCAGCCTCATGCACAACCTCATATTAGTCGCCTTTTACGACATGCCTGGGGGAGCAGTAGTCCTATTCTTTTGTGACAGAATGGGGCGACCCTTCTGCATCTCTGTTTCACTACGGCAGTATCAGTTACATTTTTGTACTGATTTTTATTGCGTGCTTTCAATTGTCGCATTTTCTTCCTTTCTTTCTGTGTAGCAGATATTTGGTATTTTCATTCTAACACCCCTCACAGAGATAAGTCGTCCATATATGTTTGTTACCCGTCCCTTCCCTAAACATTTGCAGGAGCGGCTGAGGTAATATTGTCAAAACCATTTGACACTCCTTGTGGCTGTATGCATAACAGTTGCAAGGGCGCGGCAAAACTTTGCTAAGATTAAGCACCGATTACAGACATACACGCAGCGGAAACGTATGACATAAGCGCTTCCTGTCCGACTTGTTATGACAAAGATTACTTGTTACATCTGAATCACGTTGTACTATAAGTTTACCGACATTTTGGTGAGTTTGTACACGGGAATCGGATATTTTTATGCCGTATATGGGAGAGATGAACTCTGCCTTAGGTTCAAAATATTTTGGTGTCAGGAATATTTTGAAATCCCCCCCCCTCCCCCACACGCATGTTTGAAAATGATTGGAGCTTTTGAGTAGCTCCATAACAAACAGATGCTGGGGTTGGGACAGAAATATAACCTGACACGTTTCAGTGTTAAGACACTGTGAGATTCACGCTTGCCAAGACACAACCAGACTTGCCAGAAGCTAGAATTCAGAATTTCCATTTATTGGGCCGGACTTTGTGGAACAGTCTTGAAGGACTTACATAGCCCAGGAAACCCATTTTAATAAGGAAGGCTGAGGAAACTGAAACACACGGAGTCATAGAGGGAATTACCTTATAAACGTAATGACCCCCAAGAACACGTGTAAGAGGCCTAATCAAGTGCCTTAACTTCATTCATCTGAGCAAATAAGTCAGTGAGCCAGGATTGACGTAAGTTGTCATTTTACATTCTATATTTTTCATTACTAACATGTGAACTAATATGTATATATTACAATGTGAATATTAATATGTGAAAATCGCTAGTGGATGTCCAAGTCTTTTGAGGCTGGCAACCCCATCATACAAAATGATGATTTCATGAACCCCCACTGCAAGGACTGATGACTGCTTTATCGCTAGTCTCTTAAAAAGAGCTAAAAAGCATAAGTAAGTCACAAGTTCCAAATGGAGCAGGGAGAGAAAGATGAAAGAAATGATGTACATTCTAAGTATAATACTTACAGTTTCAAACCAGTGTAAATGTCTGTAAGACCCTAAAGAACATTAGGAAGGAAAAACAATGACCTCTCAAATTTATAAAGGACAAGCAAGGCAAATTGCTTACTGCCCCGAAGGAAGTAATGGATAGATGGAAAGAATATTTCTCAGAACTCCTTGATGATGAGCAAGATCAAGCATCAGAAATGATAACCACTAGCACAGAAGAGGAAACCAATGGGATGAAGATGACATAAAGATGGAAGAACTGAAAGCAGCACTGGAGAAAATCAAGACGGGCAAAGCAGCAGGGCATGATGGTATAACACCAGAAATGGTTAAGTACATGGGAGCATCAGGTGACCTATTACTCTTAAGGGTCCTACAGGCAGCGTGGTGCAACAAGACCATACCAAAGGATTGGGAGATTGCCACCATAACACCAATTTAAAAAAAAGGTGACAATCGACAATGTGGAAACCACAGAGGCATATCCCTTCTCAGTGTCCCTGGTAAAATCTACTCTAGAATCCTAGAGCAGAAACTCCGACGCCTAGCTGAGCGACAATTGGAAGAGATCCAGTGCGGATTCCGAGCAAACCGAAGTACTCAAGACCTAATCTTCACACTCAGACGCTGAGAGAAAAGGCACTTGAGTATAAGAGTGAGATCCATCTTTGTTTCATAGATCTGGAAAAGGCGTTTGACAGGGTCCCCTGGAGCAAACTTTGGGACTGTTTGGCAAGGAAGAACATTCCAGCACCTCTGATTCATGCTATACAGAGCTTCTACAAGTCTTGCAGAAATTATGCGAGGACAGCAAACCATAAGTCAGAAGAGTTCATGACCATCACTGGTGTAAGACAAGGTGATATCCTGTCACCTTATCTTTTCATACTCCTCATGGACGATGTTATCAAGGCATGTAAGGAGAGAACAAGAAAGTATTCAGTGGGGTACTGGAAGATGAGACAGGTATGTATTTCAGAGCTGGCATTTGCTGATGATGTTGCCCTGATTGCTAAATCAGAGGCACATCTCCAATCCAACCTGCAAGTCTGGAAGGAAGAGCTGGAGAAGAGAGGGATGGTCATAAGCAGCTCTAAAACAAAATTCATGGTGATATCACGAGAAGAAAGAAGACATCAGATTAAGCTGGGAGAACAGGTCCTGGAGCTGGTCGACCACTTTAAATATCTTGGAGCTATTATAGACCGAAAAGGCGGCATCAAAGAAGAGTGGGCCACTCGAAAAGCAGCAGCTGGGAGACTTTTTCAGGCCATAAATCGAGGATTCCTCAGCAAGAGAGAGGTTGGTAAGAAAACGAAGATGGCTGTATACCGCACCACCTATGTCCCAGTCTTGATATATGGATGCGAGTCATGGGCAATGACTACAACCCACAAAAGCCAGATCCAAACCTCAGAAATGAGGTATCTGAGGAAGGTGGTTGAAGTAACAAGATGAGACATGGTCCGCAAGCAAACGATACGTCAAGGCCTAAAATCTCACCCCCTGCAGACCCAAGTAGAACAGTCCCAACTAAGATGGTTTGGTCATGTCTGCAGAATGGGAGAAGATTGGCTACCACGACGAGCATGGGAAACAAAGAGTCAGGGATCCAGACCCCCAGGACGACCCAGAGTCCGCTGAGAGGACAACATTAGACAATCTTTGAAGGATCGAGGACTAGAATGGAACCAGGCCAGGAGGAAGACAGCTGATAGGATAGTCTGGCGTTCTCTCTTCCAAACCTCTACACCTCACGGTAGAAGGGGAACGACTAAGTAGAAGTAGGTAAGTAGTAAATGTCTATGTAAACATATTCACTTTAAAATTAATGAAAGTTTCTAACTTTTCAATCAGTGTAAATGTAAATGTAAACATATTCTATCTGTAATATTAACCTTTTCATTTAAATGTAAAATAAAGATAAAGCTACTCAATTTAAATGTAAAGAAAGTTTTCTCTCGAGGGATTAAGTTTAATTCTCCTCGAGGGTAAATTCTGAGTTAAATATGATGGTAGAATAGGAGAAAGAGGACACATAAGTATTTGTCGGGAAACGCAATACCCAGGAGAGCGTTTTGTTTCTATTATTTTACCATAGTTGTTGGTGGTGGTACCAGTGAGGGACAGACGTAGACACGCTGGACCAGCTTGGCAGTTACTTCTTGATTGTACGTGAAACGTGCTGCACCTTTAATCTTGACCAGAGACGTGATAGCTTCAGTGACCTATCTGCACAGTACCCATCAGTGGGAGCAGAAACTACTATTGGCAGCTAAGTGAAACGTATAAGCTGCCAAAGTGAACTTTTTTTCATAAAACCTACTATAATTCAGTGATGAACCTTTTCCTTTAAACTATTCAATTATTTTAACCATTGTTAAAACTAAATGATTATTAATCTGTTATTTGTTAATGTAAAAATTTAACTTCGATTTAATCATTTTAAAGGTACTGCATGTTTGTCTCAGTCACTTTACTAAATACACTCTAAACAGAGTTATACCAGAATAATATGAATTCCACTGAGTAAATCAGGGTGGCGGCTTGACAAGCTAAAATTAATCATTGCTTAATTCTTCACAAAAGTTGTCGGCAGATCCTAGAATTAACGTGCTCAGCCAATGCAGCATTGTTTTCGCTTTTCTGAATATCTTGTGAATATTACCTTGAGATAGAAGTGTCATTACCCTTCTATTTACAAATCTGTCAAGAGTAATCTTGTGCGAAAGTAGACACCTTTGAAGCCCATATTAGATACTCTTGAGTTTTGGCCACTGTTGGCCCACTACTGCAGAGCAGGGGAGGCAATACCGTCACGTCTTTATTAGTCTCTTGACAGACCCCCAGTGACTACTTGTGGTACATAGTAAATCCCTGTTTCAAATTAACATAATGATACTAATTTTAACATTTAAAGACAGGAAAAAAATAGCGTCTTACGTAAATATAATTTAAAACTGTCTCCAGACAATGAGATAATTATTCACCAGTTAGCGGTTATACTAAAGTCTTTTTAAAGCAAAAACAAAAACAAAAAAACACCAACAAAACAACTTAACATAAATTTTAAAGCGAAAGAAGCGAGCTCATTTAATTAGAAGTTTTTACAACCATGTTTGTGTTACTTTCTTTATCATTGTAAAAATAAATAATGAAGGACACATGAACCCTGTGAGTAGTAATTAAATAAAGTTATTTAATAGGTACTTTTTGAACTGATGCTTTCCTTCCTGTCCAGCGAATGCCTGTTAATTACGTTTATTTATTTACTTCTCATTGTACAGGGTACTGCAAAGACACTTCCTAGTTTTAAATTGTTATTTTTTCATTCCTGTCTAACTAATGTGTATGATACTGTCGTAAATTTATTTTGAGAGAAGTCTTAGAAATAGTGGTCCCGTTTAGAGTGAAGAATGATGGTGAAGGCTCTATGATAGAAAGGGTTAGAAAGTATATAGTTGCTTCACAGAGTGCTGGGGAGAGTAAGGACAGACTCCTTTACGACAATCCTTTTCTCTCAATCTACTCCTTAAACTCTCCTGGCTAAACAATTATTTGCCAGTTTCCAAACACACATGCGCTCACACCAATTTGGTGTTTCATTCAAACACACGGACTTTACGTGAATACAAACTATTGTAAACAAATATGGGTAATTTGGGCTTGGGTCTTCCAACACAGTACTAAAAGATTTATGATGTTTATTTATCATTTAAATCAATCACAACATTTATCAGATAACAGAAAATTATCATAGATACAGAAAATACAAATAACAAGATGGGAAAGGGGGGGGGGGGGTATTAGGAGGAGTATCCAATCTGCCCTTTCCGCTTGTATTAGACAAAAAGTTAAACCCAGTCCAAAGATAGGTAGTTATCAGAAAAGTAGATAATGTAACCCAACAGTAAATTTAATTACTCTGAAAAGAGGTGTTACAGTACTAGGTATGGGTGGTAGAAATAGTCCTGTTATTCTCAATTGTTTTCCCTTCTATTAAGCAAATGTAAGGGGGTGGGGAATAATTAGAGTTATAAAATCCCACTTAAAGATCAAACAAGAAAATACAGTAAAAGTATTTACCAGGTAGGCAAATTAAAATGGTTGCAAAATAAATCTCATGTCATTCATGCACGCTCGTGATGGCCAACACTCATTTACTCACACACACTTACCGATCGTAGAATCTGGCACTCCACAGAAACATATCCAACAGCCGTTAAACGCTAGACAAAATGAAAAATGTCTTTCCTCCGTTCAGCCCCAGATTAGCGAGGTTGGCTTGTAGCAAGTATTCTCGTAATCGCTGGAAGAAGAACCCTAAGTGTTCTGTTGGTTTTTGATTAGAGGAAAAGTTTCTAAGGGATGGCACGGTCACGGATACAGGTGGAGATAATGGTGTGGTCTCTCTGATTTCACCGCTGGTAGTAAAAAAACTTCTCACGCTAGATGACAACAACTGACCAGTGAGGTATGGTTTACTTCGAGGGGTTTAAAATCCAGTGAAGAAAAATATGCACAGTCAGTGTTCAGAAGATTTCTATTATCTTTCGCAGTAGAGCGGTAACTAAAATATAAATATAGCTCTGGCAAAGTTCTTCTCCAGTTAATCTTAATATAATTGATGACGTGGTAAATTGTTCTTGGATTTACTTTATTTCTGGAAAATTCAGATAGCTGGACCCCAACAGGATCGTCTCAAGATTAAAATTTAAACTGTTCATCAAAATATCTGGAGGTTTTTTAGAACCGAGTCTGGAGGACTCTATACAATGTTTTTGCTGGGACGCAAAGGTTATGATCACCCTATATTAAAGATAGAAAACATGTAATCATACCGAAAAATCAAATAACATTCTAAAGCGCGATAAATTTACCGTTAAGACTATTATATACACTCGCGTATTTAATTATATATATTAAGAAAACACTTCGCGAGTCTAATGGTTAAAACACACATCTATATATAGGACTTAACTTAATTAATTAGTTATAAATTCCTTCGCGACTTTAAAAGTTAATTTAAACGTTTAAGCATCTATTACACTGGTATACACACATTTTGGTGCCTTAAATTTTATAGCTGTTCTTGGGTAATTTTGGGTTGCTGATTCCAAAAATGTAATCAGATTTTTTCTATCAGCTCTAGTTTTTGAGATAACTAAGAATGACCATATTAGTAGGGCAATTGTTATGTACAATCCTAGAGTTAGGTGCTATCAGTGGCATTTTGACTTTAGTCTGCATTCATATTATATGTAAATAATGTGCATATATTACCAAAAATGTAATAAAACTTTATCACTAGCACTTGTTTAGTCAACACGCAAAAAGGATCTTTTCGAGGACTTCCTGGAAGATGATATGTCCGGACAGTCACGCTTAAGGGTCCAACAGTAATCTGCCATCATGTGGGAATCCAAAAGTCCCTGGTATCTCTCTTCCATTGTTTTTATATCTTGATGAAATCTTTCACCTTGCTCCTCACTAAAGTCGCCAAGATTCTCCGGAAATAAATGTAAATGGTTATGGAGGTAGTGCAATTTTATGCTCATGTTGCATCCAAGTTCACAAAAACTCGACAGCATGTTTCCAACTAATTCAGAATAATTGTCTGCTTTAAAGTTACCCAGAAAGTTTTGCACAACTAAAACAAATGATGACCAGGCTGTGGACTCTGTTTTGTTCATGGAATCAATAAAATTTGGATCGTTTATTAACTTTCTAATTTGAGGTCCATCAAAAATTCAAGCTTTAAGTTTGTCTATGCTCAAATCTGGAAACTTTCTGCATAAGTAATTAAAACAGGTGCCATCTTTGTTCAGTGCCTTAACAAATTGCTTCATCAAGCCAAGCTTTATATGTAATTGTGGCAGTAGAACTCTTTTTCGATCAATGAGAGGCTTATTGACAATATTTTTTTCTCCAACTTTAAATTCGTCCCTCAACGGCCACTGTTTCCTTGTCCAGTGCATATCTTTTGCCCTGCTATCCCACAAACATATAAAGCATGGATATTTGGTGAATCCCATTTGTTGGCCGAGCAAGAAGTTCATCATTTTAAGATCTACACAAACCATCCAGTTATGTTCTAAATACTTCTATTTTTCCAGAACTGTGCTTATTGTAGCATACTCCTCCTTCATAGTAGTAGAATGAGCAATTGGAATTGAGCCATATTTGTTACCATTGTGTAAGAGAACACCCTTCAACTTCTTTTAGAGCTGTCAATGAAAAGTCGCCACTCATCTGGTGTATAACTTACACCTATTTTGTTAACAAGACCTCCTACATTAGTACAAAACACAAGGTTGTTTTCTTTACAAAAGAATGGAATAAAACCTTGCTCTCTGCTGCGATAAAATGTAACATTTGTGATAGTAGGCGAACAATGCCACCACTGGTAATGTCTGGATGCGGGTGTTATGTTTTTAGAGTCGTGTACTGGTCATCGCTGAAGCAGGTCTTCTTTAGATTACTTCTGCACCATTAAATCAACCTGTCATGTTGACATTGAGTGGGAGTGTCAAGTAACGCGAATGGTGTGATAGTTCGGTGTAATAGACCACTTGATAATATTTCTCACACACTCTCATGCAAGGCAATGACGACTTGAACTGCAGCGGGCATTTCACACCGTTTAATACGGACGCACACATCAGGACAGCACGGAACATAGTCATGGGGATATGTTGACATATATATCATTAGGCATTTGAACAGTAGATCATATTTCATGCAACATTCAAATATGATGGAAGATATAAAGAATCATTCAATGTTCTGGCAGACTATTGCCACATCCCCTAACTGACTGAACGCATCAGTGGGTGTGGGTGTGTAAACATATAAAGAGGTCACTGGCCGAACCTTTTCCTTGGCTAAGTTCTCCAGTGACATATAGCAAATATTTATGTAATAAAGTTAAACCACGATAGGGGTTTTCATATTAGTGAGATCTCCATATCACTGTCCGATAATAAGTTTGGCATACTGTTCTCAGGACAGTGATCCATAACGATGACAAGAAAGCAAGATGGCTACCTTCCTGAGTTTTGCTCACTCACCCAGCAGAAGGATAATAATAAGCCAAAGTTAATTCACAATTTGAATATCAATAATTTCCTAGAGTTTCCCTACAGTTCCACATTACTAAGGTTGTTACATGTAGACATCAGCTCTGTTGGGAAACCTGTCATCTTCAATGGTATATCAACGACCAGCGATGTTCGAAAATACGACTCCATCTAGGCCTAACCACGTAGAGATCATCAAAAGAAAGGGTCTGGTATTACCTGGAGTCCGAATAAATAACAAAGTGCATGAGGAGAATCTCTGACAAATAGACTCTTGCAGAGACACAAACTTCTCCTGGAAAAACATGCACAAATCACTTTTCAACCCTTAAAAGGGACCAGCCCAAAGAAACACACTCAGCCATATTCGGCGGCATTATCGAGACTCACTGCGCATGCCTCGAAAAACGAATACCTGCCCCAGTGATCGGCACAAAGAATATAGTCCGACCTAAACATACAAAGATATGCAATATAAGACTTAATCTTCTTGTACTAGACAAGTAATACATATAAATTCAGGCCAAAAACATATTGAACAAGATCAATCTATTTTCTGGCCCTAACACGTGAGAAATTACATAAATTCGGTATTCATCCGCGAAATCAATATTCAAGGGGAGATCATCCACATAATCAAAAGTATAAATCAAATCATGGATGATATAACTTTGACTGTAACGAAAGTAATATCTTTTTCATATCAATTAGTCATGTCGTAATCTGTGCGTCAAAAATATGTGCGCAACACTTTGTTTCAGCAGTCAGTAATTTTTTTTCTTTCAATCTTGAAGCCAAACGTTCTGAAGATTCCTTGGAGAGATATAGATCTCGGATTAGATCATTTAGTTCAAGCTGGTTGAAGCGTTGAGCATCTGAAAAATCATCTTCGAAATCACTATCACTGTCACTTGTCGTTCTACGTGCCACTGCTGTCTCATCTTCTAGCAGGGAATTCGAAATCTGACTGAAAGTTGGAATTGGTATGTGTGACGTACGTCTAGTTCGACAAGTGAATTTTCCCTGATATGATGGATGATTTAAAGGGACTTTTAGCTTTTCATAACATTAGAACCCCTGAACATTTGTTGTAACTTTTCGTTTCGCCAGAGCGAATCGATTCCACCGGGACTCATTTAGTATGCGGCACGAGATCAAAGACACTGAGACGATCCCCGAGCAGAGTAGCTAGTTTCTCGCAGGTATTTATCATCTCCGCGCGAACTCAACCGCTCGCAAGATGGACCAGAGCGATCAGAAGAAAGACACTGGTGGAGATCTCAGGAAGGACGGGCGGCATGCTATCAAAGACAGTAGTGGTCCCTGAAACGATTTCGCATCTCGGTGTTAAGCACGGAACCGATCGCAGCCAGAGCGAACGGGGAAAGCTGACGCAAGCAGCGAGCGAAGATACGAGAGGCCAGGGGCGGTTTCTCTCTTTGGTCTGGCGGTCAGATCCCCAAAATCCTTCCGAGATAAAAAAAAAAAAAAAGCTGTCATGTTTCTCATGTCCCACTCATCTTGCATTCCAGTTGTAGATATACAGATCACGTAGAAATACACTTCATCACTCGCTGGCCAGAACTTGATAGAAGCACTAGCGATATTTGAAATCTTGCTAGATTATCCCATGGATTTTCATTTATATTTGCAGTGAATTCTATTTCTGTGCAAAGCGGTAATATATATATATAGTGTAAAGTGATCAGTGGTCTAGTTCATTCATTCTATTTCATTGGATTTTGTGTTAAAAACCTATTAAATTAAACCGTCTCAATAGTTCCAGTTGTAAATGTAATGATATACCTGCTATACTATTTCCAAAAAAGATAATAGATGTTTAATGCTTAAATTAACTTTTAAAGTCGCGAAGGAATTTATAATTAATAAATTTAGTTAAGTCCTATATTTATAGATGTGTGATTTAACCACTAGAACTCGCGCAGTGTTTATTAAATACATAATTAAATACGCGAGCGTATATATAATAGGCTTAACGGGAAATTTATCGCGCGCTTAGAAGATTATTTGATTTTTAAAGTACAATTATGTTGTTATGGGTTTTCTATCTTTTTCTCTAGATTGATCACCTTTTGCAATCCCAGCAATAACGAAATCTTTCAGAGTTTTCATACTCGGTTCTTAAACTTCCAGACAGTTTGATGAGACATTTTTTTAAAGTAAATCTTGTGATGGTCCGGTGCGGCCCAGCTAACATAATTACATGAAAGAAAGCCTACCCAAGATCATTTGATTATTATCATCAATTTAAATTACAATCTGTAAGATAACCTGGAAGATGAACAGTGCCAGTAGCGATAGTTTATATACTGCTCTATTGTGAGAGATTACCGATTTACCTGACTGTGACTGAGCCTAGTTTTTCCTCACTGGATTAAAAAAAAAACTTTACCGGTCAGTTGCTGTCATCACGCAGTGAAGGAATATTGCCATCACCTCATTTTCACCCCTGTGTTGAATTGTGTCAGTGCCATCCCATAGACTCCTTTTATATAATAAAATACAAGAACTCTTTAAACTTCAAGTCCGGCGATAAGCGGGAATATTTGCTCTCAGTAAAAACTCGCAATATCTGGGGCGGGACATAGAAGTGCTAGACAGTTTCACATGTCAAGAGTTTAATCAGTGTGTTTATCATTCCAGGGATTGTCTGATGCTGCAACTCGGTAAGTGTGTGAGTATATATGAGTGTGGATCCGCACAGTGTGCATGAATGACAGGAGATTTTTTTTTTTGCAAAAACCATTTGTTAACTTGCCTACCGGGTAATACGTTTTCTGTATACCCGGCATTGTTCCTTTAGTGGGATGATTTGTTAACTCTGTTTCCCCCCCCCCCTTTTTTTTCTTTGCTTAGTAAAGGGAAGACACCAGTTGGGATAACAGTATGTTTTTGTCTACCACCATAACTAATATTGTAACACCTCTTTCAGAGTAATTAAATTCACTGTTGGGTTAACTTTCCTATGCTCCTGATAACTATCTATCTTGAGACTGGGTTTATCTTTGTCTAATACAAGCGGGAAGGGCTTAGTCGATACCAGTCTTCTTCACCCCCTCCCTACCTTGTTATTTGCATTTTTCTGTACTTATGATAATTTTTTGTAACACTTGATATTGGTTTTTTGTGATTGGATTTTTGAGGTAAATAAACATTATAAACTTATATCGGACTGTGTTGGAATACCCAAAAGCCCAAAATTCCCTATTTGTTTAATATAGCTGTATCCACGTCGGCTGAGTGTTTGAAGCAACAAATCGGTGTGAGCGCAGACGTGTGTCTGGAAAACTGGCAAATAATTGTTTGACCAGGAGAGTGGAAGAGAAGATTGAGAGAAACGATTTGTCGTAAATAAGTCTGTCTTTACTCTCCTCCAGCACTCTGTGGAGCATCATATTTAATCTATACATTTCTATCACAGAGTTTTCATCATCATACTACACTCTAAACCGGACTACTATTTCTAGACTCTTCCTCTCAAAATAAATTTACGACAATATTTGGCTGGCTCGCCGGGATAATTTTGAGATACATTTGATGCACACATGTTTGTGGGCTGGTTCTGCATCTTGAGCTACTTTTGAGGCATTCGCATAGCCGGGATAAAGATATTTTGAGTCTGATCTAAGTCTGGGTCTAACTAGATAGAGTGTGAGTGATCTGTCTTTGTGATTTAGGGAAATAAATAAATAAGTAATTACACCCCTAGACAACGCTTTTTTAGTATTTGGGTCGTCCACACAGCATATTTACAGGTTGTTTTCTTTCCACAGCAGTAGAAAGTACGGATAAACAAAAATAGTTGTTATTTAAATTATTCTCTGGCAGAGAAACATTACATTTTTCTTTATAAGATTTGCTGGGATTGCGTGATTGTTTTACAGTCACTAAAGGGTTTTTGAAGTTAAAGGAGTTGAGCTTAGCTAAAGACGCCTTGTTCTGACTTTTTAAGTCTAGTTAGCAACGTCTCTTCTCATATAACTGACTTCAGGGGGAGTTTTTTGTAGTGGAGAATTAAAATTTCAGGGAAAATTTTTTTTTTCCTTTAAATTGTTTTAATATAAATTTTTCTCTACTGTTAGTAAGAGTAGATTCTTTTCTAGTGTAACTTACCATTTTAGTGGCATAGTCGCTTGCGTTAAGAGTCCTAAGTGACAATAATAGCAGCGATAAGTTAACACATTTAAGGTAGGAGGTAACTCAAGTAAATTTTTACTTTGGTTTTTCTCGTAGCGGTTCCGAGTTTCTTCCCCTTCTTGTTCCATCTTACTATTCTCTAGCCTTAGAAGCATCCAGTTCTTTGGTATGGCAGAGAGAATTAGGATAAGATTTATTTTGAAACAGGAGGCGAAGGACTCAGGATTAGAAGGAGAAGCCGCGAACCTGTTTGTCAACAAAGAACTTGAAAGATATGACAGGGACCAACACAGAGAAGAAAAAGAGAAAAAGGAAGCGGAAGAGAGGGCAGAAGCTAGGAAGAAAGAAGCGGACGATCGTCAATTGGAGCAGAAGAAAATTGAGGCAGAGATGGACGCCCGCAGGGAAAGAGAGAAGGAGAGACAACGTGAAGAGAGAGACAAGGAAAGACAGCATGAATTGGCGCTTAAGGCTTTAGAGAGTCGGGGAGCCTCTACTTCGAATAACGGAGAGCCGTCTTCGCCCCAGTTGCAGTCAATGGATCTCTCCAGCACTCAGTCTGCCCAATTAACTGCGATGTCTTTTGCTTTAGAGTCTTTTCCTAGTCCCAATGAGAAAATTGACAGCTATCTTGAAAAATTCGAGAGGCTCGCAAATCTGTATGGGTTGGAGAGTTTCCGCTGGGCACTTAAACTCTCAACGTCACTGAAAAGTACTGCTTATGACGTATATACAAAGCTGGGAACCAACCAACATGATTACGACATGCTGAAAAAGGCCTTGCTAGAGCGGTTTGAGATGACCGCCCGAAAATTTCTGCAAATGTTCAGAAAATGCCGGAAAGAGAGCACGGAAACATTCCCGCAGTTCTCTTCACGTCTCACGGGCTATTTGACAAAGTGCATTGAATTATCTGACCTACCTCTTACATATGAGGGACTACTTGAACTTGTTCTTGTGGAACAGATAAAGTCAACTTTGTCAAACGAAACCCGTAGATTTTTGGCTTAACAGGGCGCAGTCAGGCTTGAGGACATACTCAATAAGGCAGAACGCTATACCAATGCAATGGCCGAACTTCCCAGCACAAAACGTAAACCCACAGATGAGCCATCTCGTAAACAAAATCTAGAGCAGTCATCCTATTCCTCTAATTCCTCTCAGAATTATAACCAACGAGAAAATAATACCCAGAGACCTCCCCAGGAAAAATCGAAATTCTACAAAACCCAATACCCCCCTAACAACAATTCTGATCAACCCACCAAGCCTACGTGGCAGCGCGGCCACCAAGGTCAAGGAAAAGGGAAGACCCCTACACCAGGAACGTCTGATCAGGGCAAACAAACCGGTCCAAACCGCGTCGGATGTTTGCATACAGCCTCGAAAGGTAGAGTCAATGTCAGTGATTCTCAACCTGAGGGGGACCGACCCTCAACTCGAGGAACTGTAATTTTGAATGGTACCTCAACTACTTGTCTCTTTGACACTGGATTAAGCTTTAGTTGTATTGTTGCTAGACACCTAGTCAAACCAGGTCAGGAGACAGAGGAAACCGTCAAACTCAGTGGAGTTTTTAAGAGTGACGCACCCAGGACGCTTCCTATCGCACTGGTAGAAATACACTCTGATTTTGTCAGAGGTGTTATTAAAGCGGCCATTATGGATGATCCTATCTACCCAGTTATCCTGGGATGTAGATATGTGTTTATTGGGAGACCAAAGGAGCCGATTGTGGCAGCGGTAACCACAAGAGGGCAAGCCAAGAAGGAGAGGGAGCCTGCGCCAAATTTGTTGCCGAACGAACTGAAGGAGGCGCAACAAAAGGACCCTACTCTGGAGCTCTGCTTTAGAAAACTGCCCATGGCTAAGGACCCCACACACAACGGAGACATCTTTTCTAAGGATGGCGTATTGTATCGTAGAACGGGCAACCAGGACACGGGGAATAACCAGCTCCTAGTACCGACGCAGTACAGAAGCCAGATCTTAGAAATGGGGCACTCTCTTCCCTTTAGCGGACATATGGGACAAAACGCCACTATTCAGCGAATAAAAAACCACTATTGGTGGCCAGGAATGAACTCTGACATTATCAGGTACGTGAAATCCTGCGGCCAGTGCCAACGGGTAGCACCAAAGCACTTGACACCCCCAGTACCTATGGGGCAAATGCCAATAGTGGGTACTCCATTTGAACGGGTTGCTGTCGACATCATTGGACCCCTGGAAAGGACCAAAAGAAAGCACAGGTTCATCCTGACTTTAGTCGACACTTGCACAATGTGGGCCGAAGCTATACCGCTAACATGCACAGATTCCAAGCATGTCGCAGAAGCCCTCGTGCAAATTTGTACACGGTTGGGATTCCCTCAACAAGTTTTGACGGACAATGGATCCCAATTCCGTAGCCTGTTAACGGAGGAGATCTTTAAGATCTTGAGGGCCAAACATATCCACACAAGTCCCTACCATCCGGCCGGAAATGGGCTCGTGGAACGTTTTAATGGTACCCTCACCACCATGTTACGTAAGCTGGGTCAGGAGAAACCGGAAGACTGGGACCTATATATATCGGCTGCCTTATTCGCCTACCGAGAGATACCCCAAGCGTCTACGGGATTCGCGCCAGCTACACTTTTATTTGGCAGACCTATTGAGGGGCCACTAGAAGCCTTACTTCGGTCCCTGACAGACCAAAAGGCTGACGAGACAGTCGTCTCTGCAAGCAAGTATGTATCTGAGCTCAAGGAAAGGCTAAAGCTAGGATGGGATCTAGCTACTACCAACCTTACAAAAGCCCGCGCTAAACATGCTAAAAGATACAACAAAGCTGCAAAAGAGAGAGAACTACAACCAGGGGAGAAAGTTTTGTTGCTACTTCCAACCGGAAGCAATAAACTTCGCATCGGATGGCAAGGGCCGTTTACCGTCCTTAAAAAGATCTAACGTACCAATTACAAGATCTCCATCAACGGAAAGGAGAAGGTCTTCCACGTAAATTTGCTTAAGAAATATTTGGAAAGACCAGTGCCATCCTCCGAGCATCTCCTGGCCGTCGCCATAGCAACGGAAGACGAGGAAGATGATGATGGTTGCATGGAGTATCCATTGCAACCCACAGAATCCTTTAAAGATGTCAAGTTCGGCGACAATCTCTCACCAGAACAACAAACAGAAACCAGGGCTCTACTAAAACAGTACAGTGCAGTCTTAACGGATGTACCTGGTCAAACAAATCTCATCAAATTTGACACGAAATTAACAAACGAGACCCCTGTTCGAACCAGAGTTTACCCCATACCGTACGCTAAAGCTGATGCACTTCGCGGAGAAATAGACAAGCTGTGTCAAGCAGGAATTATCAGTGAGTCTACATCTCCTTACAGTTCCAGCGTAGTGCTGTTGCAGAAGCCCAATAAGGAAGTTCGGCTGTGTATAGATTACCGGCTGCTAAACGCTGTAACGGAATTCCAGCCCGAACCTCTCCAAACTGTTTCTGAGTTGTTCACCAAGCTCAGCAAAGCAAAGATTTTCTCCAAGATTGACCTCAGTAAAGGTTATTATCAGATACCAGTCAAGGAGGAAATTAAACCTTTGTTAGCTTTCAGCACTAGTGAAGGACATTACACATTTAATGTGATGCCGTTCGGATTGCATAACGCACCAGGAGTGTTCACCAGGATGATGAGGAAACTTCTAGAACCTTTGCAAAGTCCCCATATCTATAATTTTATGGATGACATATTAATTGCATCGGAAACCTATGAAGAACATATTGCTACGGTTGCTATGCTCCTCAGGAGACTACAGGAAACGGGTCTCACAGCCAGACCTAGCAAATGTCTCATCGGGTTTGAACAGTTAGACTTCCTGGGTCATACTATTTCTCACGGATGCAGTTGGCCTATTAAGAAGAACGTGGAGAAAATAGCTGCAGCCAAAAGACCCCGAACGAAGAAAGACGTACGTTCCTTCCTATCATTATGTGCATATTATCAGAAATACATCCAGAACTTCAACGGACTGACAGCACCTCTGACTGACCTCACAAAGAAAGGTTGTCCTGATAAGGTCATATGGGATCAAAAGTGCGAACACGCGTACAGCACTTTGAAAGGACAGTTGTCTGCATACCCCATTTTGAGGTTGCCTGACCTCAACAAACCTTTTGTATTACGGGTCGACGCGTCAGGTCAGGGCATCGGGTCAACACTGCTTCAAGCCGATGACAGTGATCCAAACATGCTATTTCCAGTTGCCTATGGCAGTCGGAAATTAAATAAAGCTGAACGGAACTACAGCGTAGTCGAAAGAGAATGTCTCGCTCTGATTGACGGTATCAGACGCCATCATGAGTTTCTCTATGGTACATCTTTCACGGTGCAAACAGACCACGCTCCGTTAGCATTTCTGGGTGCCAATAAAGAATTTAACGCAAGGATCATGCGTTGGGCGCTTCTTTTAAGCGTTTATTCTTTCAAAGTGGAATATATTCCGGGAAGACAGAATGTCGGGGCTGATTTCCTGAGTAGAAACTGGTCTACAGAGGAAGAAGAGCAAACTGAAGATACCACTCATCCTAAAATCACCAATCAGGTCACCTCCATTGTCAAAAAATGAAACATGAAAAATGGTTTCATGTCTAAAAGTGGGGACGATTGTGACGTACGTCTAGTTCGACAAGTGAATTTTCCCTGATATGATGGATGATTTAAAGGGACTTTTAGCTTTTCATAACATTAGAACCCCTGAACATTTGTTGTAACTTTTCGTTTCGCCAGAGCGAATCGATTCCACCGGGACTCATTTAGTATGCGGCACGAGATCAAAGACACTGAGACGATCCCCGAGCAGAGTAGCTAGTTTCTCGCAGGTATTTATCATCTCCGCGCGAACTCAACCGCTCGCAAGATGGACCAGAGCGATCAGACGAAAGACACTGGTGGAGATCTCAGGAAGGACGGGCGGCATACTATCAAAGACAGTAGTGGTCCCTGAAACGATTTCGCATCTCGGTGTTAAGCACGGAACCGATCGCAGCCAGAGCGAACGGGGAAAGCTGACGCAAGCAGCGAGCGAAGATACGAGAGGCCAGGGGCGGCTTCTCTCTTTGGTCTGGCGGTCAGATCCCCAAAATCCTTCCGAGATAAAAAAAAAAAAAGCTGTCAAGTTTCTCATGTCCCACTCATCTTGCATTCCAGTTGTAGATATACAGATCACGTAGAAATACACTTCATCACTCGCTGGCCAGAACTTGATAGAAGCACTAGCGATATTTGAAATCTTGCTAGATTATCCCATGGATTTTCATTTATATTTGCAGTGAATTCTATTTCTGTGCAAAGCGGTAATATATATATATTGTGTAAAGTGATCAGTGGTCTAGTTCATTCATTATATTTCATTGGATTTTGTGTTAATTTAAACCTATTAAATTAAACCGTCTCAATAGTTCCAGTTGTAAATGTAATGATATACCTGCTATACTATTTCCAAAAAAGATAATAGATGTTTAATGCTTAAATTAACTTTTAAAGTCGCGAAGGAATTTATAATTAATAAATTTAGTTAAGTCCTATATTTATAGATGTGTGATTTAACCACTAGAACTCGCGCAGTGTTTATTAAATACATAATTAAATACGCGAGCGAATATATAATAGGCTTAAAGGGAAATTTATCGCGCACTTAGAAGATTATTTGATTTTTAAAGTATGATTATGTTGTTATGGGTTTTCTATCTTTTTCTCTAGATTGATCACCTTTTGCAATCCCAGCAATAACGAAATCTTTCAGAGTTTCCATACTCGGTTCTTAAACTTCCAGACAGTTTGATGAGACATTTTTTTAAAGTAAATCTTGTGGTGGTCCGGTGCGGCCTAGCTAACATAATTACATGAAAGAAAGCCTACCCAAGATCATTTGATTATTATCATCAATTTAAATTACAATCTGTAAGATAACCTGGAAGATGAACAGTGCCAGTAGCGATAGTTTATATACTGCTCTATTGTGAGAGATTACCGATTTACCTGACTGTGATTGAGCCTAGTTTTTCCTCACTGGATTAAAAAAAAAACTTTACCGGTCAGTTGCTGTCATCACGCAGTGAAGGAATATTGCCATCACCTCATTTTCACCCCTGTGTTGAATTGTGTCAGTGCCATCCCATAGACTCCTTTTATATAATAAAACACAAGAACTCTTTAAACTTCAAGTCCGGCGATAAGCGAGAATATTTGCTCTCAGTAAAAACTCGCAATATCTGGGGCGGGACATAGAAGTGCTAGACAGTTTCACATGTCAAGAGTTTAATCAGTGTGTTTATCATTCTAGGGATTGTCTGATGCTGCAACTCGGTAAGTGTGTGAGTATATATGAGTGTGGATCCGCACAGTGTGCATGAATGACAGGATTTTTTTTTGTTTGCAAAAACCATTTGTTAACTTGCCTACCGGGTAATACGTTTTCTGTATACCCGGCATTGTTCCTTTAGTGGGATGATTTGTTAACTCTGTTCCCCCCCCCCTTTTTTTCTTTGCTTAGTAAAGGGAAGACACCAGTTGGGATAACAGTATTTTTTTGTCTACCACCATAACTAATATTGTAACACCTCTTTCAGAGTAATTAAATTCACTGTTGGGTTAACTTTCCTATGCTCCTGATAACTATCTATCTTGAGACTGGGTTTATCTTTGTCTAATACAAGCGGGAAGGGCTTAGTCGATACCAATCTTCTTCACCCCTCCCTACCTTGTTATTTGCATTTTTCTGTACTTATGATAATTTTTTGTAACACTTGATATTGGTTTTTTTGTGATTGGATTTTTGAGGTAAATAAACATCATAAACTTATATCGGACTGTGTTGGAATACCCAAAAGCCCAAAATTCCCTATTTGTTTAATATAGCTGTATCCACGTCGGCTGAGTGTTTGAAGCAACAAATCGGTGTGAGCGCAGACGTGTGTCTGGAAAACTGGCAAATAATTGTTTGACCAGGAGAGTGGAAGAGAAGATTGAGAGAAACGATTTGTCGTAAATAAGTCTGTCTTTACTCTCCTCCAGCACTCTGTGGAGCATCGTATTTAATCTATACATTTCTATCACTGAGTTTTCATCATCATTCTACACTCTAAACCGGACTACTATTTCTAGACTCTTCCTCTCAAAATAAATTTACGACAGTATGTCATCTCCGTGTGGAACAGGTCGCCTAGCATAATCTAAATCTGGATATTTCCACTTTTTGTGATTTTTTCCATTAATTCCCTTAGTATTCACAACACAGAAATAACAGTCATCATAGTGGTTCTTGGGCTCTCTCCAAACCATTGGAATTCCAAATTTTAAACATTTTCTTTTCCCACAAGTCCACTGTCGCAGGTGTTCAACACATGTTTTGCAAACAATATGAGGAGCCCAAGACTTGTCCTGGTCACCTAGTTTTACTTTAAAGTAAGCAAAGTATGCTTTTTTTCACAAAAACAGTAATATGCTTCCTATGTTCTTCTTTGAAAGTGTACTCTCCACAAATATAACAAAATAAATGCGGTGAAAGAAAACATGCTCTTCTTGAAGATGATGCCATTCTCTGTTAGAAGTGTAATAAAATAAGTAGCATACTAACTTGCATGCAGTGGCTTAAAATCTAAAAAAAGGCAATTCTGGGAAGATTCTTGGAAAACTGAAAATGAGAGTAAACAAGCAGTTTTCTTTTGTAAAGGACTAGACAGCAATAGCTTTTTTTACATAGCCTTATATAGAAAATATTGTAATAATACAGGGTGACCCACAAAAAAAAAGGGCACGCGCGCGCACAAAAAGTGCGCGCGTGGGCCCGTTTTTTTTGGGTCACCCAGTATTAATGAAATACAAAAATATCTGTATCTCAAAAACTAGAGCTGCTACAGACAAGTAAATGTGATATTTGGATTGAGCAGGCCTCATTTATGTACAATCAAGAGTAAAATGTTTGGCACCAAAAACAATTTTTTTTTTTGTAGGACTGTGTTATCTTTGGAAATAATGTAATAGATATATCATTAAATTTTCAACTGGAACTATTTGAGATAGGTTTAATTTAATAGATTTAAATCAACACAAAATCCAGTGAAATAAAAATGAATGAACTAGACCACTGATCACTAGAAACTAATATATATTATACCGTTTAGCACAGAATAGAATTCACTGCTATATATCCACAATTCCAGGGGAAATCTAACAAGATTTGGCTATAGCTAGTGCTTCTGTAAATCAGTGGCAAACGAGTGATAAAATGGCATTCTACACGGTCTCTCTATATATGAAATGGAATGACAGATTAGGGGGACATGTTAGAATCTAACACCTTTCTTGAAGTCAGGGTAAAATTGAGATTCTAGCCGCCCGTTCCTCGTCCGATTACTCACTTCCTGACCGGCTCGTCTCTCCCGTTCGTCTTAGTCTTCGAGCGATTCTGTGGTTAACACAGAGATGTGAAATGCCGGCGAGACTCTGCTACGTCTGTTTTCGGGGACCAACGCTGCCTCTGATCGTTAACCGCTTCCATCGTTTGATTTAGGCAACGCCTTTAAGGCAGGTACGAAAGAATGGTGTAGCGAAATGCTTGCTTATGATCACTCTAGAGGTTTCAGTAGGCGTGGCTTTTCCTCCCCTTTAGACAAAGCACTGTCCAGAATGCACGGAAGATAACAGTCTACATATTAATAGCTAACGTGGTGGCGAGTCCACTCTGCTCTGACGCATATTAATGAGCCCAGGTGGAATTCTACGTTTCCGCTGTGCTTTGCTAATGAGCCCAGGTGGAAGAATTCCCGTTGACGATAAAATTACAACAATATTCGGGGGTACAGATGTTATGAGGGTTCTACCATATCATCTAATACTTCACGGTCGGCTGAGTTTCATCGTCAAAGATACTTACGTCAAGATAATGACAATTAACTGTCATTTTATTAAAAGAAATGTTATGTCACATGAGCATTATAACTTAATTTGAGATGCGGTCTGTTCCACGAATGACCTGACAGCGAGCAGCCATTTTTGCTGTCTGTTGTAACATCAGTTTATTGGTCATTTGAGATTTCAAATTGTTTTATTTTATTTTGTTTCTGGAAATTAAAAAAAGTATTTTTCAAGTGACAATTATTACTCACGGCACAGTCTAAAAATGCATGAGGGCAGACGCTGGAACTGGGTTGGCTATGTCCTCAGAAGGGACCCAGACACTATCACCAGAACTGCTATGCTATGGACCCCAAAAGGATGGCGTATGAGAGGCAGACCAAAGACAGCCTGGCGGATAACAGGGAGGCTGAGATGCAAAGCATGAACCAGAGTTGGGGCACGGCACGAAGGATGGCCACCGACCAAGCAAAATTGGGACAATTGGTTGCTGCCCTACAAGACGCCACTAGGCGTGATGGCCACTGACTGCAGAAATTATTACTTCCTGTTTTGACATTGTTTTATGTATATCCAACGGGTACAAGATAGGATATACAAATTTAAAAATAGGAAGTGACGTAACAGCAAGCAAAGTGTATCACTTGCGAGCTATTTCTATTTCAGCAACAATGAGAATCCTCGATTTCAGATGGCTTTGTGTGAGTAACGATCTGAATCTTGACTTCACAATTTTCAGTTTATAAAATTATCGATCAAATGTACTCTGCGTGCACCGTGTACTTTCAGGGGGTCTCTGAAGATACACAGAAAACAATAGAACTACTGCAACCTCAGACATGTCGTACAAGGCGACAAACATGAGGTTGTACATGAGGTTGGCAACCTCAGACATGTCGTACAAGGCGACAAACATGAGGTTGTACATGAGGCTGGCAACCTCAGACATGTCGTATAAGGCGACAAACATGAGGTTGTACATGGAGCTGGCAACCTCACACATGTCATACCAGGCGACATACATGAGGTTGTACATGGAGCTGGCAACCTCAGACATGTCGTACAAGGCGACAAACATGAGGTTGTACATGGGGCTGGCAACCTCAGACATGTCGTACAAGGAGACAAACATGAGGTTGTACATGGGGCTGGCAACCTCAGACATGTCGTACAAGGCGACTAACATGAGGTTGTACATGGAGCTGGCAACCTCAGATATGTCGTACAAGGCGACATACATGAGGTTGTACATGGAGCTGGCAACCTCAGACATGTCGTACAAGGCGACTAACATGAGGTTGTACATGGAGCTGGCAACCTCAGACATGTCGTACAAGGCGACTAACATGAGGTTGTACATGGGGCTGACAACCTCAGACATGTCGTAGAAGGCGACTAACATGAGGTTGTACATGGAGCTGGCAACCTCAGAATGTCGTACAAGGCGACTAACATAAGGTTGTACATGGGGCTGAAAACCTCAGACATGTCGTAGAAGGCGACTAACATGAGGTTGTACATGGAGCTGGCAAACTCAGACATGTCGTACAAGGCGACTAACATGAGGTTGTACATGTAGCTGGCAACCTCAGACATGTCGTACACGGCGACTAACATGAGGTTGTACATGGAGCTGGCAACCTCAGACATGTCGTACAAGCCGACTAACATGAGGTTGTACATGGAGCTGGCAACCTCTAACATGTCGTACAAGGCGACAAACATGAGGTTGTACATGGGGCTGGCAACCTCAGACATGTCGTACAAGGTGACTAACATGAGGTTGTACATGGAGCTGGCAACCTCAGACATGTCGTACAAGGTGACAAACATGAGGTTGTACATGGGGCTGGCAACCTCAGACATGTCGTACAAGGCGACTAACATGAGGTTGTACATGGAGCTGGCAACCTCAGACATGTCGTACAAGGCGACAAACATGAGGTTGTACATGGGGCTGGCAACCTCAGACATGTTGTACAAGGCGACTAACATGAGGTTGTACATGGAGCTGGCAACCTCAGACATGTCGTACAAGGCGACAAACATGAGGTTGTACATGGAGCTGGCAACCTCAGACATGTCGTACAAGGCGACTAACATGAGGTTGTACATGGAGCTGGCAACCTCAGACATGTCGTACTAGGCGACAAACATGAGGTTGTACATGGGGCTGGCAACCTCAGACATGTCGTACAAGGTGACAAACATGAGGTTGTACATGGAGCTGGCAACCTCAGACATGTCGTACAAGGCGACTAACATGAGGTTGTACATGTAGCTGGCAACCTCAGACATGTCGTACAAGGCGACAAACAAGAGGTTGTACATGGAGCTGGCAACCTCAGACATGTCGTACAAGGCGACTAACATGAGGTTGTACATGGAGCTGGCAACCTCAGACATGACGTACAAGGCGACAAACATGAGGTTGTACATGGAGCTGGCAACCTCAGACATGTCGTACAAGGCGAGTAACGTGAGGTTGTACATGGAGATGGCAACCTCAGACATGTCGTACAAGGTGACAAACATGAGGTTGTACATGGAGCTGGCAACCTCAGACATGTCGTACAAGGCGACTAACATGAGGTTGTACATGGAGATGGCAATCTCAGACATGTCGTACAAGGCGACAAACATGAGGTTGTACATGGAGCTGGCAACCTCAGACATGTCGTACAAGGCGACAAACATGAGGTTGTACATGGAGCTGGCAAAATCAGACATGTCGTACAAGGCGACAAACATGAGGTTGTACATGGGGCTGGCAACCTCAGACATGTCGTACAAGGCAACAAACATGAGGTTGTACATGGAGCTGGCAACCTCAGATATGTCGTACAAGGCGACATACATGATTTATTACATGGAGCTGGCAACCTCAGACATGTTGTACAAGGCGACAAACATGAGGTTGTACATGGAGATGGCAACCTCAGACATGTCGTACAAGGCGACAAACATGAGGTTGTACATGGAGCTGGCAACCTCAGACATGTCGTACAAGGCGACTAACATGAGGTTGTACATGGAGATGGCAACCTCAGACATGTCGTACAAGGCGACAAACATGAGGTTGTACATGGAGCTGGCAACCTCAGACATGTCGTAGAAGGCGACTAACATGAGGTTGTACATGAGGCTGGCAACCTCAGACATGTCGTACAAGGCGACAAACATGAGGTTGTACATGGAGCTGGCAACCTCAGGCATGTCGTACAAGGCGACATACATGAGGTTGTACATGGGGCTGGCAACCTCAGACATGTCGTACAAGGCGACAAACATGAGGTTGTACATGGAGCTGGCAACCTCAGACATGTCGTAGAAGGCGACTAACATGAGGTTGTACATGGGGCTGGCAACCTCAGATATGTCGTACAAGGCGATTAACATGAGGTTATACATGGAGCTGGCAACCTTAGACATGTCGTACAAGGCGACAAACATGAGGTTGTACATGGGCTGGCAACCTCAGACATGTCGTACAAGGCGACCAACATGAGGTTGTACATGGAGCTGGCAACCTCAGACATGTCGTACAAGGCGACAAACATGAGGTTGTACATGGAGCTGGCAACCTCAGACATGTCGTAGAAGACGACTAACATGAGGTTGTACATGGGGCTAAAAACCTCAGATATGTCGTTCAAGGCGACTAACATGAGGTTGTACATGGAGCTGGCAACCTCAGACATGTCGTACAAGGCGACAAACATGAGGTTGTACATGGGGTTGGCAACCTCAGACATGTCGTACAAGGCGACAAACATGAGGTTGTACATGGAGCTGGCAACCTCAGACATGTCGTACAAGGCGACAAACATGAGGTTGTACATGGGGCTGGCAACCTCAGACATGTCGTACAAGGCGACAAACATGAGGTTGTACATGGGGCTGACAACCTCAGATATGTCGTACAAGGCGACTAACATGAGGTTGTACATGGGGCTTGCAACCTCAGACATTTTGTACAAGGCGACTAACATGAGATTGTACATGGAGCTGGCAACCTCAGACATGTCGTAGAAGACGACTAACATGAGGTTGTACATGGGGCTGGCAACCTCAGACATGTCGTACAAGGCGACAAACATGAGGTTGTACATGGAGCTGGCAACCTCAGACATGTCGTACAAGGCGACAAACATGAGGTTGTACATGGGGCTGGCAACCTCAGACATGTCGTACAAGGCGACAAACATGAGGTTGTACATGGAGCTGGCAACCTCAGACATGTCGTACAAGGCGACAAACATGAGGTTGTACATGGGGCTGGCAACCTCAGACATGTCGTACAAGGTGACAAACATGAGGTTGTACATGGGGCTGACAAACTCAGATATGTCGTACAAGGCGACTAACATGAGGTTGTACATGGGGCTGGCAACCTCAGACATTTTGTACAAGGCGACTAACATGAGGTTGTACATGGAGCTGGCAACCTCAGACATGTCGTACAAGGCGACAAACATGAGGTTGTACATGGGGCTGGCAACCTCAGACATGTCGTACAAGGCGACTAACATGAGGTTGTACATGGAGCTGGCAACCTCAGACATGTCGTACTAGGCGACAAACATGAGGTTGTACATGGCACTGGCAACCTCAGGCATGTCGTACAAGGTGACAAACATGAGGTTGTACATGGTGCTGGCAACCTCAGACATGTCGTACAAGGCGACTAACATGAGGTTGTACATGGGGCTGGCAACCTCAGACATGTCGTACAAGGCGACAAAAATGAGGTTGTACATGGAGCTGGCAACCTCAGACATGTCGTACAAGGCAATTAACATGAGGTTGTACATGGAGCTGGCAACCTCAGACATGTCGTAGAAGGCGACTAACATGAGGTTGTACATGGATCTGGCAACCTCAGACATGTCGTACAAGGTGACAAACATGAGGTTGTACATGGAGCTGGCAACCTCAGACATGTCGTACAAGGCGACTAACGTGAGGTTGTACATGGAGATGGCAACCTCAGACATGTCGTACAAGGCGACAAACATGAGGTTGTACATGGAGCTGGCAACCTCAGACATGTCGTACAAGGCGACTAACATGAGGTTGTACATGGAGATGGCAACCTCAGACATGTCGTACAAGGCGACAAACATGAGGTTGTACATGGAGCTGGCAACCTCAGACATGTCGTACAAGGCGACAAACATGAGGTTGTACATGGAGCTGGCAACCTCAGACATGTCTTAGAAGGCGACTAACATGAGGTTGTACATGGGGCTGGCAACCTCAGACATGTCGTACAAGGCGACAAACATGAGGTTGTACATGGAGCTGGCAACCTCAGATATGTCGTACAAGGCGACTAACATGAGGTTGTACATGGGGCTGGCAACCTCAGACATGTCGTAGAAGGCGACTAACATGAGGTTGTACATGGGGGTGGCAACCTCAGACATGTCGTACAAGGCGACAAACATGAGGTTGTACATGGAGCTGGCAAATTCAGACATGTCGTACAAGGCGACAAACATGAGGTTGTAAATGGAGCTGGCAACCTCAGACATGTCGTAGAAGACGACTAACATGAGGTTGTACATGGGGCTGGCAACCTCAGATATGTCGTTCAAGGCGACTAACATGAGGTTGTACATGGAGCTGGCAACCTCAGACATGTCGTACAAGGCGACAAACATGAGGTTGTACATGGGGCTGGCAACCTCAGACATGTCGTACAAGGCGACAAACATGAGGTTGTACATGGAGCTGGCAACCTCAGACATGTCGTACAAGGCGACAAACATGAGGTTGTACATGGAGCTGGCAACCTCAGACATGTACAAGGCGACAAACATGAGGTTGTGCATGGGGCTGGCAACCTCAGACATGTCGTACAAGGCGACAAACATGAGGTTGTACATGGGGCTGACAACCTCAGATATGTCGTACAAGGCGACTAACATGAGGTTATACATGGGGCTGGCAACCTCAGACATTTTGTACAAGGCGACTAACATGAGGTTGTACATGGAGCTGGCAACCTCAGACATGTCGTACAAGGCGACAAACATGAGGTTGTACATGGGGCTGGCAACCTCAGACATGTCGTACAAGGCGACTAACATGAGGTTGTACATGGAGCTGGCAACCTCCGACATGTCGTACTAGGCGACAAACATGAGGTTGTACATGGGGCTGGCAACCTCAGGCATGTCGTACAAGGTGACAAACATGAGGTTGTACATGGGGCTGGCAACCTCAGACATGTCGTACAAGGCGACTAACATGAGGTTGTACATGGGGCTGGCAACCTCAGACATGTCGTACAAGGCGACAAACATGAGGTTGTACATGGAGCTGGCAACCTCAGACATGTCGTACAAGGCAATTAACATGATGTTGTACATGGAGCTGGCAACCTCAGACATGTCGTACAAGGCGACTAACATGAGGTTGTACATGGAGCTGGCAACCTCAGACATGTCGTACAAGGCGACTAACGTGAGGTTGTACATGGAGATGGCAACCTCAGACATGTCGTACAAGGCGACAAACATGAGGTTGTACATGGAGCTGGCAACCTCAGACATGTCGTACAAGGCGACTAACATGAGGTTGTACATGGAGATGGCAACCTCAGACATGTCGTACAAGGCGACAAACATGAGATTGTACATGGAGCTAACAACCTCAGACATGTCGTACAAGGCGACAAACATGAGGTTGTACATGGAGCTGGCAACCTCAGACATGTCGTAGAAGGTGACTAACATGAGGTTGTACATGGGGCTGGCAACCTCAGACATGTCGTACAAGGCGACAAACATGAGGTTGTACATGGAGCTGGCAACCTCAGATATGTCGTACAAGGCGACATACATGAGGTTGTACATGGAGCTGGCAACCTCAGACATGTCGTAGAAGGCGACTAACATGAGGTTGTACATGGGGCTGGCAACCTCAGACATGTCGTACAAGGCGACAAACATGAGGTTGTACAAGGAGCTGGCAACCTCAGACATGTCGTACAAGGGGACATACATGAGGTTGTACATGGAGCTGGCAACCTCAGACATGTCGTACAAGGCGACAAACATGAGGTTGTACATGGAGCTGGCAACCTCAGACATGTCGTAGAAGGCGACTAACATGAGGTTGTACATAGGGCTGGCAACCTCAGATATGTCGTACAAGGCGACTAACATGAGGTTGTACATGGAGCTGGCAACCTCAGACATGTCGTACAAGGCGACAAACATGAGGTTTACATGGGGCTGGCAACCTCAGACATGTCGTACACGGCGACAAACATGAGGTTGTACATGGAGCTGGCAACCTCAGACATGTCGTACAATGCGACAAACATGAGGTTGTACATGGAGCTGGCAACCTCAGACATGTCGTAGAAGGCGACTAACATGAGGTTGTACATGGGGCTGGCAACCTCAGACATGTCGTACAAGGCGACTAACATGAGGTTGTACATGGAATTGGGAACCTCAGACATGTCGTTCTAGGCGACAAACATGAGGTTGTACATGGGGCTGGCAACCTCAGACATGTCGTACAAGGTGACAAACATGAGGTTGTACATGGGGCTGGCAACCTCAGACATGTCGTACAAGGTGACTAACATGAGGTTGTACATGGGGCTGGCAACCTCAGACATGTCGTACAAGGCGACAAACATGAGGTTGTACATGGAGCTGGCCACCTCAGACATGTCGTACAAGGCGACTAACATGAGGTTGTACATGGAGATGGCAATCTCAGACATGTCGTACAAGGCGACAAACATGAGGTTGTACATGGAGCTGGCAACCTCAGACATGTCGTACAAGGCGACAAACATGAGGTTGTACATGGAGCTGGCAAAATCAGATATGTCGTACAAGGCGACTAACATGAGGTTGTACATGGGGCTGGCAACCTCAGACATGTCGTACAAGGCGACAAACATGAGGTTGTACATGGAGCTGGCAACCTCAGATATGTCGTACAAGGCGACATACATGAGGTATTACATGGAGCTGGCAACCTCAGACATGTCGTACAAGGCGACAAACATGAGGTTGTACATGGAGATGGCAACCTCAGACATGTCGTACAAGGCGACAAACATGAGGTTGTACATGCAGCTGGCAACCTCAGACATGTCGTAGAAGGCGACTAACATGAGGTTGTACATGGGGCTGGCAACCTCAGACATGTCGTACAAGGCGACAAACATGAGGTTGTACATGGAGCTGGCAACCTCAGATATGTCGTACAAGGCGACATACATGAGGTTGTACATGGAGCTGGCAACCTTAGACATGTCGTAGAAGGCGACTAACATGAGGTTGTACATGGGGCTGGCAACCTCAGACATGTCGTACAAGGCGACAAACATGAGGTTGTACAAGGAGCTGGCAACCTCAGACATGTCGTACAAGGGGACAAACATGAGGTTGTACATGGAGCTGGCAACCTCAGACATGTCGTACAAGGTGACAAACATGAGGTTGTACATGGGGCTGGCAACCTCAGACATGTCGTACAAGGTGACTAACATGAGGTTGTACATGGGGCTGGCAACCTCAGACATGTCGTACAAGGCGACAAACATGAGGTTGTACATGGAGCTGGCAACCTCAGACATGTCGTACAAGGCGACTAACGTGAGGTTGTACATGGAGATGGCAACCTCAGACATGTCGTACAAGGCGACAAACATGAGGTTGTACATGGAGCTGGCCACCTCAGACATGTCGTACAAGGCGACTAACATGAGGTTGTACATGGAGATGGCAATATCACACATGTCGTACAAGGCAACAAACATGAGGTTGTACATGGAGCTGGCAACCTCAGACATGTCGTACAAGGCGACAAACATGAGGTTGTACATGGAGCTGGCAAAATAAGACATGTCGTACAAGGCGACTAACATGAGGTTGTACATGGGGCTGGCAACCTCAGACATGTAGTACAAGGCGACAAACATGAGGTTGTACATGGAGCTGGCAACCTCAGATATGTCGTACAAGGCGACATACATGAGGTATTACATGGAGCTGGCAACCTCAGACATGTCGTACAAGGCGACAAACATGAGGTTGTACATGGAGATGGCAACCTCAGACATGTCGTACAAGGCGACAAACATGAGGTTGTACATGGAGCTGGCAACCTCAGACATGTCGTACAAGGCGAGTAACATGAGGTTGTACATGGAGATGGCAACCTCAGACATGTCGTACAAGGCGACAAACATGAGGTTGTACATGGAGCTGGCAACCTCAGACATGTCGTACAAGGCGACAAACATGAGGTTGTACATGGAGCTGGCAACCTCAGACATGTCGTAGAAGGCGACTAACATGAGGTAGTACATGGGGCTGGCAACCTCAGACATGTCGTACAAGGCGACAAACATGAGGTTGTACATGGAGCTGGCAACCTCAGATATGTCGTACAAGGCGACATACATGAGGTTGTACATGGAGCTGGCAACCTTAGACATGTCGTAGAAGGCGACTAACATGAGGTTGTACATGGGGCTGGCAACCTCAGACATGTCGTACAAGGCGACAAACATGAGGTTGTACATGGAGCTGGCAACCTCAGACATGTCGTACAAGGGGACATACATGAGGTTGTACATGGAGCTGGCAACCTCAGACATGTCGTACAAGGCGACAAACATGAGGTTGTACATGGAGCTGGCAACCTCAGACATGTCGTAGAAGGCGACTAACATGAGGTTGTACATGGGGCTGGCAACCTCAGATATGTCGTACAAGGCGACTAACATGAGGTTGTACATGGAGCTGGCAACCTCAGACATGTCGTACAAGGCGACAAACATGAGGTTGTACATGGGGCTGGCAACCTCAGACATGTCGTACAAGGCGACAAACATGAGGTTGTACATGGAGCTGGCAACCTCAGACATGTCGTACAATGCGACAAACATGAGGTTGTACATGGAACTGGCAACCTCAGACATGTCGTAGAAGGCGACTAAAATGAGGTTGTACATGGGGCTAGCAACCTCAGACATGTCGTAGAAGGCGACTAACATGAGGTTGTACATGGGGCTGGCAACCTCAGACATGTCGTACAAGGCGACAAACATGAGGTTGTACATGGAGCTGGCAACCTCAGACATGTCGTACAATGCGACAAACATGAGGTTGTACATGGAGCTGGCAACCTCAGACATGTCGTAGAAGACGACTAACATGAGATTGTACATGGGGCTGGCAACCTCAGACATGTCGTACAAGGCGACTAACATGAGGTTGTACATGGAGCTGGCAACCTCAGATATATAGTACTAGGCGACAAACATGAGGTTGTACATGGGGCTGGCAACCTCAGACATGTCGTACAAGGTGACAAACATGAGGTTGTACATGGGGCTGGCAACCTCAGACATGTCGTACAAGGTGACTAACATGAGGTTGTACATGGGGCTGGCAACCTCAGACATGTCGTACAAGGCGACAAACATGAGGTTGTACATGGAGCTGGCAACCTCAGACATGTCGTACAAGGCGACTAACATGAGGTTGTACATGGAGCTGGCAACCTCAGACATGTCGTACAAGGCGACAAACATGAGGTTGTACATGGAGTTGGCAACCTCAGACATGTCGTACAAGGCGACTAACGTGAGGTTGTACATGGAGATGGCAACCTCAGACATGTCGTACAAGGCGACAAACAAGAGGTTGTACATGGAGCTGGCAACCTCAGACATGTCGTACAAGGCGACTAACATGAGGTTGTACATGGAGATGGCAACCTCAGACATGTCGTACAAGGCGACAAACATGAGGTTGTACATGGAGCTGGCAACAGCAACCTCAGACATGTCGTACAAGGCGACAAACTGTACATGGAGCTGGCAGACATGTCGTACAAGGCGACAAACATGAGGTTGTGGCAACCTCAGACATGTCGTACAAGGCGACAAACATGAGGTTGTACATGGGGCTGGCAACCTCAGACATGTCGTACAAGGCGACAAACATGAGGTTGTACATGGGGCTGACAACCTCAGATATGTCGTACAAGGCGACTAACATGAGGTTGTACATGGGGCTGACAACCTCATCATGAAAACTAAATTATTACAGAAACATGTGACCGCTTGGTGCAGGCTTCCGGCAAGGGGACCAGCTGCCGTGGTAGATCGTGCTACGAAGGAGCTCAAAGGAAAATTATGACGTACCCTGCGTGATAGTGTGATCACATATTGTGTACAATGTTGTAACAAAAAAATACAAATAATAAAAAATAGGACTACTGACCCCAACTCTGCTGCATGCTTTGCATCTCAGCCTCCACTGTTCTCCATGAGTCCGGTAACTTAGTGCCTAGCTGGCAAGGAGGATAGTGTGATTCGATTCCGTTGCTAGGCGGTGGTGCCGTTCGGAAGGTCCTGGGTTCGATTCTACGGTAAGCCACTCACTTCTGTTGTTTCTCTGTTGTCTAGTTTTCTACTTCTTTATTTCTCACGAGTGCCTGACACATACCTTTATGTGTATACTATTTACATATTTGTAGACAGCTTTCACATTTTCTTAGGTAGGAGAACACAACCTGTCCTGGTGAAGTAATCTGAATGTACATAATAAGCAAATTCTTATAGGCCTTTTTTCCCACCTCACTAAAATATTTTTCAGGCTATTTTGCCATCTGTGTTTCTATTTCATGTTCACCCTCGCTTTCGTATTCGAAATATTCTTTTTTAAAGGAATTTTTTTTAAAGCAGATAGAAAATGTGGAAAGAGCTTGAGCAGATGGGACGTGCCAGGAGGACTTGGTATGTGTTTGTTGAAAACCTATGCCTCATGGGGTGCTAAAGGGTATCATTGAAAGGAAGCAAGCTCTTCTCGTAGTGTGTCGGTGCAGCACTTGTTATGACACCACTTAGAGGTATGTCAATGGGTGTTAGGTGTCAGTATGCTGACCTAACAAATAATTTATCAAATCTGGTTTTTCTTAAATCTTCCAAGTTGACTTTCATTCACTGGCCTATACTGCCAGAGGTGTTGATTCTTGGATGAAGGGTCAATTACTCAGGTTCGTTCTTATCCTTTTGTGAGGGTATGTTGTGTGACTTTAATATAGTGGCAGCTTAGTAATTATATTCAACAAATTCTCCAATGAGTAATGACTGAGTCGAATGCCTGATGTTCAATTAAAACTTTATTTAGGAACAACTGCAACTGGCAAGTCAATTTACAAACATTTCATATTCAGTGCAGCAAATGTAGAATCCTTATACATCTTTAATTTCCTTTCCTTTACTTCTATAACTTGTGGTACAAATATTTCTTGACAATAGTCTGTCTTTCTATTTTCATATGAGAGCTCCTTAGGCGTAATGATTAGATAGGCTTCTACCTCTTCTTGTAGCTTTATTATCGTGAGATCAGTATGTCTCACTTCTCTAGACATGTGTAGTCTACCTAACGTTTTCTAGAATACTTTTGAGTTAAATCATGAGCGTACTTACACTGGAGAAGGTATAACTACGCTTCTCTCACTAATGTAAAAATCCGTTAGCTGCTTCAAAGACTGTTCCGATATCTTCAGAATAAATGTCTTGAGGCGTAGGAGCCGGACTTTTGTAGCAGACTGGGTGATGCGCCAAGAAAGTTGCTACAGCTACCAGTTAAAACCACGTCCACGTGCTACGGCTCTCTAAGTACGACTGATTCATAGTTTATAGTATTTTGTTCACCTAAAGTGGTGCTTGATCTCGCCACCTTTTGATTGGTTATCTGAATATTTTATAAATTATTTCATTGGGTTTAGCCTCGCTGTTCCATAGACAATCTTGGCTATTCCCATTTACGTCACTATTTTGCTATGGCAACTCCCGCCTTGGAAAGCGTTGGGCTGCCCACTTGAACTAGTTTCAGTTTCAGTTTCAATCTTATTTTATAATAGCGTAACTTACACTTTTATTTGCAGAAGTGTCGTTACTGCTTTTCCTATTCTAAGTCATTTTAATAGCACGGATAATGCTAGCGTAGGCCATCCGGTTACAGTAGCGCTGCTACGTCTATTTCAGAAACGTGAAATTTTCAGGAATTACGTCTGAAATTATTTTCTGTTCAGTCCCAGGGATTGATTAAAATATTATGAATTCAGTCAGCAATCACCGTCATTTCCAGTGATGGTCTATGTAGCATTTTGTTTTACATGATAAGGTTGCCAACCTGATATGCAAATACATATTTATTTATGATTAATGTACACATTTTACTCACCCTTTATTTAGGGCTGCTTTTCTTATCCGCTCTTCTGCGGAATTTTCCTAGGCACTTGTTTAGTTTAAAACCAGTCTTCCGTAGTACTAGGCTAGAGGTAATGTTTGCTTGATTGTTAATATCCCAGAACTAAGATGCATTGGGAGATTCTCCATTAAGAGTAAATACGTTATCCGAGTTTTACATCTTTTATTAAAATACTTCATAGCTCGTACTTTTAATCGCAGAGATCTTTAGGAAATCTTAGGATAAAACTGGATCTTTTCTCACCAAATGTTGAAAGTGAAGTTAGTTGACGTTCACGGTGCGTGGCGTTTTATTCACATTTCATCATTCCCAAATTTCTCTTCTTTCTAGACACTTTACAGTTGTGGTTGTTTTTTCCCCCATCTTGGTATAATTGTCATTCTGGAAGTCGGTCTGGGTCGGATTGCCTAGACAATTGTCTGGGAATGACTTACAAATCACTTAATCTGTCACATTTGTTTACAGAAAGAATGTGTCCATAAGATGTTTACCCGTATGGCTCTGGGAGTCGATTGTGTAATTATAATCGTTGTTAAGGTTTAGTGTTTGTTTATCGACGCTATAATGACGGGGCAAGCAGTTAAAATGTCTAGAAAAACCAAGCTAATCGGAAGTTTTTAATAATTAGACGTCCAGAAATGACCGTAAAAATATCTACCTATGTGGCTAATTGATCTGAAATTTATTTTCCTCTTTTCTCTGGGATTGTTTTGTAAGGTTGGTAACGTAAACTCCGAGAAAGAAGACGAAAAAAGGGGGAGGGGAGGGGGGAAGAGAAGAATTACAGGTTAGATGAACATAAAAGGGAAGTTTAAAAAAAAACCGAATGACAAAATGCAACTTTGTGACAGAAATTAGCTGATAACATTACAAGTCAGTCCGTATTCTGGAATCCTCTGGATAAAAAAAATTAGACCAAACCATACACAGTGATGACATCATCCAGTGTTATGCACCAACAAACGATAAAAAGAATCTGTGTCAGAAGAATTTTACGCCAGACTACAAAATGTCTTGGATAAAAAGACAAGAAAGGACATCACAATATAGATGGACGACCTAAATGCAAAAATAGGAACAGACTACACCGGCTTTGAAGAAATCGTGGGAAGACAAGGATTAACTACAATGAACGAGAATGGGGAACTATTAACTAACGTCTGTGCTTCAAATCAATTATCTATAGGAGGTAGCATATTTCCACATAAAAGAATACATAAGGCAACGTGGATATCACCAGAACACAGAACTGAGAATCAGACTGATCACATATTCGTAAATAAAAAGTTTAGGTCATCATTGCGGGAGCTAAAAGTATATAGAGAAGCAGATCTGGTATCAGATCACCATCTTCTGTTAGCCAAAACAAACTTAAAACTCAAGAAATTTGCAACAGCTTATAGCTATAGACAACAGTATAATGTGAGACATCTAAGAAATCAGGAAATAAGAGACAAATTTTCAGTCACAGTGTCCAACAAATACGAAGTACTCCAACAGCTGGAAGATGAAGCAAATACGGAAGACCATTGGTAACAAGTGAAAAAATATCTGGAACGAGACTAATGGAGAAGTACTGAAATAAAAGAGAACATCAGCACAAAGCATGGATAACAAGATAAACCATAAACAAGATTGAAGACAGGAAAAAAAAAGAAAGCACATTTAAACAGAAGCAAAATCTGAAGCTCCAAAGCCAAGGCTCATGAAGTGTACATAGAAGCAAACAAAGAAGTTAGAAGAAACATCAAAAGAGACAAGAGGAAGTATATTGAAGAGTTGGCAAGGGAAGCAGAGGAAGCTGCATACAAATGACATTTTAGAGACCTGTACAACATCACAAAGAAGCTAACAGGGAAATATAAGCAAGCAAATGACCCCATTAAAGACAAAAATAGATAATTGCTTAGTAGTATACAAGAACAAATGAAGAAATGGACAGAACATTTTGAGGAACTTCTCAATAGATCAGCTCCAACAATTCCCTCAGACATACAGCCAGGAGAAGTGGAGCTTGTCGTATATTTTTAGATAGGTCAGAAGATATTTATGGTCCCGTCTGAGCAGAGGTGATAGTGGTAAATAGGTGAGAATAAAGGTGTAAGAAATAGATTTCACGAGTGAATAGTAAAGGAGAAAAAGTTGTCTCTGGACTGAATAGTTTCTCTAGTCCAGCCTATCTATTCGACTATATTGTAGTGTAAGACACTCTTCCAACCCCTTATCTCTATAAAGATAAGTTTAACTAAACACGCTAACACACAATTATGTGACAACAAGACGCACAAAACGTGAAAAACTATGGTTAATTGGGTATGGGTCTGGCCAACACACAAATGTAAGTTCTTTTTGTTGTTTATTATCATTAAACATTTTACAACATCAAACATATAGACAAATCAATAAAAATCATGTTTACATATATATGAAAATAACCGAATAAGTGCCCTCCGCTTGTTGAGAAAGGATCCCAAAAGAAGTTAATAGCTCAAAGGTCAAAGAAAAGCACTACGTTACAGAATAGACTATGAAGAACAAGCTCCCCACTAAATTACTATTCTCAGTTTAGCTAAATAAAAAAAGAAGTTAGTACAATGATTGTACCAAAGGAAAATATTCACTCTCTCTATCTCTCACTCTGTCATATTTGGCCACAAACACTCTTACTTACCTAATAGTGGTGTTGGTATCTCTTGAAAAATTACAATAGTCTGAACCTATACTGTCAGGTGGGTTGCCCAAATATGGCCCCAGTCCAGCCTATATATCGAATAATAATTACAAGGTGGACGCCAAATTTGGTGGCTTAATTTTTCCTGGATGAATCATGTATCACCGTTAATAGTTACTGAACTAAGACGTGCTCGGAACGTTCACAGCTGCAAAAGGAGAAAAGTAATTCCAGTATTGCTAAGCATCTGGTTGCTAAGACAAATGTTACAATATGTAAAACTAATGGTGATGGTAAATCCTATCGGCTGGCTCTTATGGTGAGTGCCGATTTTGAAACAGCGTAGTTTTCTGGATTACTCCGTTGCTACGGCTGTCAAACGTCAGGAATATATGTTCTTTCGTATGCCCAGTGGGCTGGAAAAATTGGATAAATAATTCTGGGTAATGTACATGTTGTAATCGTCCGAGTTTTATTATATTCTTGCGTGGGTAAGAGTGGCCTGGTTAGCGAATGTTATTATAGTTGCTGATTTTGAATACTATCAGCTCAGGTCGGGCTTATAGGTGGCCGACAGATTGTGGGTCGTAAAGATAGACCAAAAAGTTACTCAAAGAACATCGTACAAATGGTGTAGTCATAAAATTTGGCTAACTGGAAAAAGATGTACGCAGGATTCAAGGCTCAACATGGACGATACATTTATTCGTAGACGTAATACAGATTCAATCATAGTAGTAGCAGGCATCATCAATAACGTAGGTAATTACATTGAGGCATCATGGTGCATAGCATTCTTATATATCTTGATCATGTACTTGATCGACATTCTAGATAACGGTCGACCTCTCATGGACGACGATGAACGTGATGGCAAATAGTTCTATCATGGATTTTCGTTATGGAGCTTCTCTACAACGACGGGTTTTATGAGTGATCCCTTTAATATATATTGCAGAATTATTCCGATAATCTTTGGTAAGACTCTGGATCCCACTAGCAATACGTCATGGCATATGCGTATTGAAGTTCAGCCAGATCTCGGCAAATGACAATAATATCATAATAATTAACCAGGTACACAAGCCCTACTTTCTGAACTGTGCAACCAGCGCAGGGTCGCCATGCAGTGGATACCGTCTCATTGTGGAATACCAGGAAACGAGAGAGCAGACGGACTGGATAAAGAAGGTGCTGCAGACGAGCAACCGGATGTACCAGTTACGTACTTTCAGAAGAAAAAGATGATCAAATCAATTAGAAAGCCATCAACACCAACACAGGGTGACTACCAAGCTATGAACAAATCAGAACAAATTGTCATTCTGCGCATCAGAACAGGACACAACCGCCTCCGCAGCCACATGTATACAAAATTCAAGATTGGCAATTCAGCCATGTGTACATGTGGACAGGCACCCCAGACTGCGGAGCACGTACTTCAAGATTGCCCCGAATATGATATATTGAGGCAAACCCACTGGCCCAGAAAAACAACACTGGAAGCAAAACTATACGGACCTCTGTATGAACTACAAAAGACAGTGAAGTTTATACAAGAAACAACATTGCAGATATAGACAATATATTTCAAGTGAACGAAAGAAGAAGAAATAATAATAATTAACATACAAACGAGCCCTGTATTGTTTAACGTGAATACTCCTTACCAGGAGGCTTATAATAACTTCATGACTGCTTCCCATAATTTGAGTAAGGTTTACAATCGGTTTCGTCCAAAGACGACCGTCTCAGATCATAGCCATTAGGCATCTCCAAAACGTAATTGTTCTTTGGCAACAGCAACGAGCGCACCCGTTGCGCTTTTGTGTTCAACATAGTGTATGATAGCGCGTAAATAATGAATCATATATATTTTCTTAGATGTGCTCAACAATTAAATTACACGCGCAAAAAGGACATAACAGATACTTTCCCCCACGAGACAAAAAAAAGCGAAGCTTTTTTTTGTTTTAAATTATAATTAAGAAATCGATCAAGTTCATTTCTTCAATTAATGTAATATCATTTAAATGCTAAGTTATTTGTGAATATTAATATGTGGGATGAAGTATGGAAAAAAAAGAATACAAATCCCAAAGAATCCAAACAAAATAAATGACACATAATGTATCAAAATGGTACGAAATACCAATGAAGCAATGAAATAATAGTATCGAAGGATGAAAAGAAATGGTGAAAAATGAAAACAACAATGAGACAAAAATGTAAAAATTTTTTGAGCAATGGAAGTATGAATGTATGACCCAAAGTGTAATAAATGGTAACCAGAATTAAACAAAATCAATATGCAAATTAAACACTAGAAGAAAATTAACACCGTCCAAAGCAAGTGTTGGGAGAGTCAACAACACGGCCTAAGTAGATAAGCTAATAAGGACACATGAATTGTACTTGTGTGCCAAAACCATAAAATGTCACCAATGTGTGATCGTAAACTAATTATGGCACTATGCCACCTTTTTTATATGAATACACTAAACTAATGAAGTAAATAGTGTGATGCTAATTATATTATATTGTTCGTGGAACATTACAATGTCACTAATTAATCGCGATTAAAATTAAACCCAGTGTCAATAAATGAATAACTCAGAAAAGAAAGTTATCTTGGTTGCACTAAATGTCTGTGATATATGATAATTTCATACCAAAAAGTTATTAAATTATTAATGTTAATTTATAATTATATCATTATTCAAGTTCCAACTATGTCACAGTATTTCGAGATTGAAATAACGCACCAAAATGTTACTGGTGAATCAGCGAACTAGATATTCAACGTACATGAAAACATGTTGACGTTCGGTAAGAAAGGCATGTCAATTTATAAATGACAAAATCCTTTATTCACACGAAATAATTTACAAGTGATCACTAGGCAGTGCAGAAGTGGCACACTATGTAAGGCGTAACTGCCCGGTAGGTTCTTGGGGGCAGCGGGACAACGTATCTGCAAGGACATTCTCTGATCCAGGTATTGATCGGATCGTGAAATGAAAAGGCTGCAAAGATATGGCATACCGAATGGATCGTGAAGACTTCAGGTCCCTGTTGTGGAGTGCAGTGAGAGCCCTTTGATCAGTCTCCACGAAAAAAATTTGCGCCCAGAAGGAAACATTGAAGTTTGATGATGGACCATACTATTGCTAGCAGTTCCTTGTCCAGTACAGAGTAATTTCGTTCCGTCGCTGTGAGCTTCCTTGATACATATATGACTGTATGCAAAGTTCCAGAGTAGCACTGCATCAATGTCGCACCGATCCCAACATTTAAAGTGTCGCTGCGGAGTATAAATGGTAGATCTGCGTTTGGTAAGCGTTAAATAGGCGCAGATGAAAAAAAATGATTTAATTAAGTCTAAAGTGGTCTGACACTCGTTTGACCACCGTACTATGTTAGGTAGTCCCTTCTTTAGTAAGTTAGAGAGAGGTGTAGTGACAGTAGACAAGTGGGGAAATGACTCGCACATAAAATTGGATTAGTCCCAAAAGACTTCTAACCTGTTTCTTAGTTTTTGGAATGGTGATATTTAAAATTTTTGAAATATTATTATCTTCAGTGTATGGGAAACCATGTCCAACACGATGATCCAAAAAAGATATCTCACTAAAACCTATATATGCTTTGGACGGTTTAGCCGTCAGATTGTGAGAACGGATTGTGGATAACAACGAAGATAATCCATGGATATGATCATTCCAACAGTCACTGAAAAGGCAGATATCATCTAGATATGCAATTACATCAGTGTGTTGAGATAAGATACGACGTATCATGCGTACGAAAGTAGCAAGAGCGTTAACAAGTCTAAAAGGCAAAGTTCCATTGGAATAGACCTCGAGGGGTAGAAAAAGCCGTGAGTGGTTTAGCTCGAGTCGTTAATGGGACTTGCCAATAGCCCTTTGATAAATCGAGTTTAGTGAAAAAAGTTGCTTTAGCAAGTTTCGCAAGTAAATCCTCCAAAAGAGGGAGTTGTTCGGCATCAAACTTGGAAACTTTATTTAACCGACGATAATCTATGCAAAGACGGATGTTATTATCCTTCTTCCGTACAATAACCATAGAAGAAGAATAAGGTGATGTAGAAGGTTCGATGATATTCAATCGGAGCATCTCGTCTAACTCCTTTTCCACTTGAGTTTGAAAGTGAAGAGGAATTGGATAAGGGCGTACACGAATAGGTGTGTCATCGGTTAGTATAATGTCATGATAGATGACAGAATTACGACCGGGGATGTCAGTAAGGACATCTTGATAGGAATGTAAGAGAACAGAGATCTGCTGTTGTTTTTCGGTAGAAAGTTCAGTTGAGATAGACACATCCCTCCAAGTTTCGGTTGAATGTAAAGGTGTTACTGGAAGAGGTAAGGGTACATCAGAGAAAGATGTCTCCTCCTCCTGGATAACCGACAAAGAGGTATAATGATAACGACAAAGTGGGGGGTCGTCAGTTCCCTGAAAAACAGAATGAAGATAGTCTGGACGGGCATGAAATTCTTTCAACATATTTATGTGAAAAGTCTTGTGTTTACCATCGGTTTCGTCCAAAGACGACCGTCTCAGATCATAGCCATTAGGCATCTCCAAAACGTAATTGTTCTTTGGCAACAACAACGAGCGAGCCCGTTGCGCTTTTGTGTTCAACATAGTGTATGATAGCGCGTAAATGATTAATCATATATATTTTCTTAGATGTGTTCAACAATTAAATTACACGCGCAAAAAGGCCTCAACAGTACAGTCCAGTTACGATTAATCTTAATGTTTATTGGTCTCTTCGGCCCAACCGGTTCACGAAGGAACTTGAGACTGGTAGCCACGAAGAAGATACCATTAATCCTTCACTGAATGAAGAAAGAGGACCGAACTTGTCCAAAGATTGAAGACCGAAAATAATAATAGTGGTACTGGTAATGTTAAACCGCTGGCCGCTGGTTTTGATCAGGTGCACAAATCAGAAAATGAAATCCTCACGGGACAATTTAACACATTTAGCGAAGAATGGTTATAGTCCGGCGTGTTTAGATTATCCAAGAATTTCTGAGCGACTCTGATAACTTAATCTGAGAGAGCGCGGTATATATACAGATCGTGGTGTTATTATCACAAGAAGATGTTACAATTCACACCTTCTGTATAGCAGAGAAATCAGCGAACTACGTTTCCCGAATCAAAGGTTCTTCATTCATTCTACTCAGCGATGCTGATCGACATCAGAAGACTGGCCGTGCACGGGCCTCTCTTAGATTACGTCCCCTTTCCGCAGATCAATCGTTTACATCCCCCTGAAACGTACAAACATCAAAGGTGGTCGGGAAAATATTATCGCCCCTGTATCTCTTCAAACAATCCGTTATTTCTACGCGCATCTGTCTAATGACCAATGATTGGCAAATCAGCTCGCGTGAGAAACTCAGGTAAACCAACGTGATTCGCTCCCTTGTTAAGGCTGGCAGGTGCGAAAAATTGGTAAACAACTCTGTTGTTATGTTCCCAGAAAAAGGGCGTGGATTCAAAGGTGAGTCATACAAACAGAAAATTGCGTGGTTTGGCTTAGCCAATGGTAGACACTAAATGGGAAAGCAAAGGCTGTCGGATTACTGTAGCACTATTCCCATTCTACGTCACAGAGCTACAAATAAGCTGTGAGCGACCAAGTAGAGAAGAAAAAAAAAATCCATAAAGCTTCTGAAAGATGGAAAAGCAGCTGGTCCAGATGGCATTCCAGCAGAGGCCATCAAAATATATATTGATACCTCTGCAGAGATATTATACAAACTACTTGGCAAAATCTGAGAGAGAGAACGAACGAACGAACTTTATTTTAAAAGTGTTAAGAATTGGGCCCGCAGGCCCGTCTAACATTCTGCCCTTCCATTCTCACTTATCTTGCATACTATACCCTTTCATTCCCACATGTTACTTTAAGCATTAAATTAAAGGCATACAACACGGCTGTTTGCCAGCGATCTTTTAGTTGTTTCCCCTTTTTCCCTGACCGCGCTATTTATAGCTATCGTGACAGAGGTCACGTGGTAACTTCCTAACTGGGAAAAAAAGGTGGCGGATTTTACTTTTGATAGGGCTTAATTAATGTTTTTAGGCTACTTTATTATTATAAATACCGGCTTTAATTTTGCGTAAAGCTAAACTAGAAATGTTAGAGTAAATTTTAGAACAAGAGCAAACATTTTATCACAATTAGAACAGAAGATATAATAGTCTGAAATAGTGTAAAATTTACGTTTTTTATATATTTTGTTATGGTTTGTTTCTAATGCAATTTACACTAAAACGGTCACAATCAACATGCATAACAAATTACAGAAATCAAAAGTAGAAAACCTGCAAAAATGGATATCAACGTTTTGTTTTGGTTTCATGCGTCAAACATTAATTATTGAAACATTAAATTGCAAGTCCACATTTATTACCTTAAAATAACACACCAAATTATCCCCAAAACATGAGAGCTAACAATTATCTCTCAATCATACATTACGATGGTCATGTAAAAACGAGTATGGTCATGAGTAAATGAAATGTTTAATTTAATAGATAAATAGGTTTATTTAATAAATACATCTATTAAATGATTTCCACACTCTGTTAATTCTGTCACTCTCACGCAACAACTGCCATAATTTGCTCTAGCCCCAAAATTTCGCTAAATTATCATTCACACTTCCTTTTTTTAATAAGAGGAATCTGTACATTCACAGATGGAGAAATTTGTAACAAATGAATTTCCATTATAAATTTTAATTGTGAAGTTATATTTTTAATACCGCTGGCGCGTCTTTCAATTTTGGAAATAGTGGAATGTATAAATTCTCCTCTCATGTGCCTGCTGCAGGTCTAGTGAGTCAGTTGATGTTTCAACAATATGTTTCCTAACAATGTGGAGAAATTGAGATCGCTTACGTTTTGTTGGCGTTCTGGTGACTGATGTTTCTCTTCTATGTTGAATTAGTTTTTGTAGTACAATAGGCTATCCTCTGGATTTGCATTTTATGATATTATTTTGTTGCTGTTTCTAGTTTTTTTCTAACAATGGATGTGAATAGGGGTTCTTCCTTTTGTGTTAGTGGTTGTGAAGGTGGCTTAGCAAGTAACTGTTGTACTGTGATGTCGCTTTTGAAGACAGGCGAGGTGGATGTACTTGTCGTATGTATAACTGACTTGGTACGTGTAGATGTGGCAACAAAAACTGGCATGCTAGGGTGAGTAGTGTTATCCACCTCCAAATGAATAATGGTATCGCCTTTAATGTGAGCTGACACATCAACCTCCAGTTGAACAATATCATCACTAATGTGGGCAGGCACATCAACCTCCTACTGTACAGAGCTATCCTGACTACAGCTAACTGACTGACTACAGCTAACTGACTGACTACAACTAACTGACTGACTACAGCTAATTGACTGACTACAACTAACTGACTGACTACAGCTAAATGACTGACTAGACATGGAGGGGTCAGAAAGAACATCACAGAGGATAGAGCAGCTTTTTGTTTTTAAAACACCAAAAGATGTCTTTGCAACATAATTGCACAGTTGACATTCACTTATAGTTAAATTATGGTCATAGTCTTTCCAGATGTGCTGACTGTTTTCCGATAGTAACTTGGCTGTTTCAAGACACTTCTCATTATGCCTCCTTTTTGAGTTTTGTATTCGTAAGTAACACTTCTTACAAAATATAGTCGAATGCTGTGTGGGTTTATCATCTGATACGTTAATTCCAAACACAAAGAACAGATCATTAACGTAATTAGAACAGTTCAGTGCTTTCTGAATTGAACGTGTTGTTTTGGAAGTTAATGCTCTCTTGCCACAGGCTCTGCACAGTGCACTGGCACAATTCATATGATGCAAAATAGTATGTTCCATTTCGTTGTTATGTAGTATAGTTTACTTGTGTATGTATAAAGATAAAGGAATATTTGGGACTATCAAGCCTAACACCAGGATGTAGAATGCTTTATCTGTGAATGAAAGAAGATATACAAACAGTTACTTAGAATTCTTTGGCAGCCGTCGTGTGCACAGGATTGTCTACCAAAGAACACTAATGGAACAGTCCTTATCTCACACACAATTTAAAAAAAAATTCATATTATAAATACAAGATTAACAAGACTTGAAAGATAGATCAAAGTATGTGGAAGTAATCTATCTATAGATTTACATGTTTTCTGACGCTTATATACGTAGCTAAATATCATTATAAATGAATGAAAATGCAAAAATAGATGGTGCTTTACAAAAAGTTATTTTTTTACAACCTTATTTAAGATTTGTGAGTATCAGGAATGCGTTTACACTGATTTAAATGTTATAAAATCTGGTGACAATATGCTTGTTCTTGTAATGCCAAACTCACAAAACTGACTACCACACATTCTCAAGATATGAAACAAAAAAAAAAAAGTATGTGGAAATAATCTTTAGCTTCCCTTCGAGAAGTCTTTATAATTATAAACTCAAACGAATGGGCCGATTTTTAGATATTAAATTAATAAAAAGATTACTTATTTTATGAATTTCCTCAAATGATGACGCTGTTTTCAAAAGTCTGTAACTCCGTCAAAACTAATTTCAAACAAATAAAAATGCAATCAAAAATAGAGCAGAGAACAAAGTTATAGTACACAAAAGAATTTTAGCGCTGTGTTTATCCAGAACGAGTGTGTAATGATTTATATTTTACTGATTTTACACACACATCAGCTGATTTTCCCCGCCAAAAACTTAAATAGTCTTTTACGGTGCACACGAAAGTTTTATACCCGGTGTCAGAATTCCGGTCACCGAAACTAAAAGAGCGCTCTGGTATAGGGCACAAACAGCCGTGACAAAGTTATAAAGGTTACATAACAGCATACAATGACATTACCCAATCATAATTAAAATAAAGTATTTTTTTAAGCACACAAGAACGTAATGAAAAAAAAAATTAAAAAAAAAAAAACAGAAAAAATAAACAAACAAACAAAAACAAAAAAATCCAAAACATCTATACGCTGAATCAGACAATAAGTCGAGTATTATCACCTTAGGGTAGTATAGAATTGGAACTTCTGAAATATTTGAACTGTCTGCTATTGAGTGAGTAGGAATTCCGTGTTTTTCTTTGCTTTCCCTAACTAAATAGCAGAATAAGATAAAACGAACGAACGTACGAACTTTATCTTCAAATAGTTTAGAATTGGACGCGCAGGCCTGTCTAACATTCTGCCCATCCTTTCTCTCGTCTCCCATACTCAGAGGAAATACCAGCAGAATGGGAGGAAGGTTATCTGGTCGTTGACTAAGAAAGGAAATTTACAAGAGTGCACAATTTATAGGGTAATAATGTTACTATCAGTGCTGGGAAAAGTACAGAATCATCTATGAGATATTAAAAGGGTCCATAGACAAGCAACTCAGAGATGAACAAGCATGTTTTTGACAAAACAGATCATGTACAGACCAGATAGCCACACTGAGAATAATAGTGGAACAAAGTTGTCGTAGTTTTTATATGATAGGTCTGAGAGATTTATGGTCCCGCCCGAGCAGAGGTGATAGTGATAACTATGTGAGAGTAAGGTGTAAGAAATAGTTTCTTTTTCTCACGAGGTGATAGTGTAAGAGAAAGAACAGTCTCTGGATTGAGTAGTTTCTCTAATCCAGCCTATCTGTACGACTATATTTAAATCAGACGCACTTTCTCTCCTTATACAAAATACAAGTTACACTGCACCCTTATACACACAATTCTGTGACAAATACGCATAAAACGTGAAAACAAACTATGGATAACATATAGGGGTTGACCAACACAATAACTTAAGGTTTATTAGTTTATTTATCACTAGAACTTTACAACATCAAGCATATACATCAATAAGCATAGTTTACAGGCAAAAATGAAATTAATCAAATAGGTCCTCCCCTCTGGTAAAGGAAAAGAAAGAAGATCCCAACAGAGGTAATTAACCCAAGAGATCAAAAATTAACAATGAGGTAGGGAATAGTCAGGACGAGGAAAGAACAAGTCCCTAATTTAACCTATCCCGTGAATACTCAAATTAGTGAGGAAAAAAAAAAGAAGAAGATTAATATACTGATGGTAACAAAAGAAAATACGTTTATCTCTCTCCGTTCATTTACTTCACTCATACAGTGGCCACTCTCATATTTGCTTACCCAATAGTTGTCGCAGGCATTCCATGGAAATAAACTCTAACATGTACTAAGACTATACAGAGTCAGATTCTTTGCCAATTTCAGCCCCAGACTAGCCGCGGTTGCTGACTACAAATTTCACGGTAGTCGCTGAAGTTGGTGATTTAATTGTGTTCCTGGATAAATGCTGTATCACTGCCTTCCGTTGGTTAGAGTAAGATTCATACGTGGTGGTCACCGTCATAGGATGAATGTGGTAAAGTGGGATGTTATAAATATTTATAGGGACTTAGTGTACTGACTGAGATCAGCTGTGAAGGTATCTATATCTAATAAGAGTAGTGTATTATAGATAACCTTACTTGCTGCCACATATGTATACCTCAGTCAGAATTATTCTGGAATATTGTGATGACTACGTTATATGTCTAGGGTATGTATATGATGAAGTGTAAGTCACAACAACAACAGACAGATAAACAATTTAATTTATTCCACCACACTTGACAACACTGTGACACTCACATACATATAACACTCTATGAGAATATCTTAAATGAGTCACTGATAACTTTTCAAATATCAATATGTATTCAGTGCTGTCATTAATGTATATGTGTCCTGATTCAAATACAAAGTGAACCAGGAATCACAATCAATTTTAATTACAAGTTATATGTACAGAATTTATCAATATGAATCTTGTAGTGACATATTTTATTAATAGTATCCTATGTGTGTCAGTTGTGTAGTGGTAATATGAGGAATACTGGTTTTGTTTTGTTTTTTTAAGCTCTGTTGGTATTTGTCATCATGACTTCAATAGTTTGTTTCTGTTGGAACTAGTATTGGAGATGTTCTCAGTTCCTGGCATTAAAACAATTAAATTCCCCTCTTAATTTTATTTTACAATGTCATTTTAAGATGGGGGTACATAATGTTGAGCTCAGCTGGCCACATCAGCTTATCTTTCGTGATGGCGGCAGGAAAAGACTCCTCTGCTCGATTGCTCCCCTGTGCTCTGGAGACACCTCACTGATAGCTAAATGGACCAAGGAGTATGCTGTCCGACTCTAGGTTCAGCAAAGCTCTGACCAAGTGCTGCTCAATAACTTTAAGACCACGGTCCCTGAAACAAGAAGGTTGTACCTCCTACTTCAGAACTAATTTATACTCTAGTTCTACACTGAGCACAATACATAACAAACCTGAGTTCAGAGCGTTAGGCCAACTGTCAGCTTCATCTGAATTACTTTACACCAGTATATTCCTCCTTAATTGTCACTACGCCTCTGCAATTCCAGCATTATTTCTTTCTAGTCAATAATCTAGGTGTCAGTGTACTGCTTGGCAATTCCATGTAGTTTTACTTTCCTCCGACACCTTCTGTTCAGGCTGGAGCACTATAGGCTTTACCTCATGTTCGCTACTGAACCACACATATATACAGACATAAGTATCAATTTACATTCAATTTTCATTAAAAGATGTCAAATATTTCAAGCTTACCACAATTCATGGAAATATTACACAGTGACGTTGAATGGCAATGAATATAGCACAACTCCGATCTGCCGATGTCCCAGGCTTTATTTTAGGAAAAAATATACACTGGTGCTCAACGCACTGTTTCTTAGTAGGTTTATTACAAGATGTGGCCCTGAACAGACGCTCTGAATTGAGTATATTCGCAGCTCTACCCAATCAGGCCATGTTTACCCAATCGTTTGAAAAAAAAGTACTTCTACTCCCGTTTCCCTTGACAACGAAAGATAGTATTTATAGTCCGACTAATCGTGTTTAGCCTTACATTTGTTGCGCTCCAATCAAATAGGAGTTAACATGGAGACTCATTTCCCGTACAATGGTGGCCTAAAATTCTGCCACTGAGCGATTCTGATTTTGGTGTTGTCTGACACCCTCACTATTTTATTTTGGCTATAATTTGGTAATTCCTAGACTATTTGCGTAACGTTTAACATATTATTTGTCAGCAAGTCCTAAGGAACCCAAATATATATATTTAATAGAGCTAATATGCATTTTCTTCTAGGATAGTCGTGCTGTTACCACTTCCTCACTTCCAAACTTTAGGGTGTCTGGGTACTGTCATGTTTTCAAACGTAAACCAGTATAATGTCATATTTCCCAATAAGAATTTTTCATGTTTTTTAAAACCTAACTCTCGGATGGGTAGTGTTTTTATCACTGTCGATTTGAAAAAAAGCTAGTGCTTGTGGCCTTACACGCGTGATGGCAGCAATTGTGTATCGCGCGACTCGTGTTAGTATTGCCTGTGCCTGCTTTCTGCCCCTCCCTTCTTTCTATTTTTAGTCCATCTGTCTTTTGTTTTTGGTAACATAGTGTAGAAAAAGACATGAATGGAATTTTAATTCTAGGTCAACTTGCGTATTTCAAGGTTTTTCTTAGAAATGGAGTACACTTTTTAGTGTGTTTGGGAAACGCGTGTATACTGCAGAAGGCTTTACTATCAACGTGAAACGTTACAATTTGCAGACGCAGGAGAACACAAAGGGGATTTCGCGTACAGTCATTGTGACAGCACTGTTCTTTACCATTCTTCTTTCCTTTTATTAAATTTATGTGTTAGGCTTTACATTTACCTGATAATTTATATATGTGGATGTAGAATTTCACGACAAATCCTCCTCTCTTAAAACAGACGTTATACGTCAGTCTATAATTCTACATACACATAGAGAAATGTATGTCTATGCCTGGTGATTTCTTTGATTTTCATCGCACGGATGGCGGCTTAAAAAATCTGCATCAACGTTTCTCTAATTTTATTATGCTCGTGGATTAATGCAGGTGGGTCAAGTCAAAGTAAGCACTACTGACGAAGGTTGCCCCAGACCTCTGCAATCCAAGAATCCATTTCAGATATGTTACTGTACAGCTGCAAGTGTTACGGCTTGTCTTACTACTGCTTAGCAATCAATATTCACCATTTTCTCTTCGCTGAGTCTGCTCAACGACATGTCCAGAGAAGATTAGATGTTCCTCAATTTGTACGTTATGAGGAGTTGATCTATATGGTGCTATCTGAGTGGTGGAGGGGATCCAATAATTTCCGGATCAGCCTTAATAAACACTCGGACTATCCTCAATTCAAAAGGTAACAATGGAGACACTCTGCTCCTCCGAAATGTTCACAGCCAACAATTGGTCTGATCTCAGGCGGGATTGACTGTGGAAACACCCTTCTAATAATATATTTATAATGTTCTATAATGTGCCGCTCAAATGGAGGCTATATTCACCAACTATAGTTTCGCCTACCGACAATCTGGAGAATTAAGATAATATGTGGGGAAATGAGTTTCTGCATCAGAAATCAATTCGCCCTTAGCATTGCTATAAGATGTGTGGGTTATCTCCATCCAGGGTCCGATCAATAATTTCCCTTGGACGGTGTGGGGTCGGGTGACTACCAATGTCACCAGGGCCCTTTTAATGCTAAGTTAATAGCCATAGTGTGAGGCGCTGTGAGCATTTCCCGAATTGCTCACTCGTCCACTGCCCACTGTTCTTATGTTAACAATTTGTTTCGGTTTTAACTTAGGCGGATCATCTTCAATGTCAATGTCAGCCAGCTCCCTAAATGCGGCTTCAAACTGTCCCTGGGTTGACTGGTCTGAATTTCTATTTTCTCTGGATGCCTTTCTCAGAGTTGCGAATCTAAATATTTTTGGTGAACACTGTTGGGGGAAGGTGGATACCTATCCTCTATGTCAACCTTATTATTGTTATTTTCCTTGTTAATGTTAGGCCCATATGTTTCAGAATGCTTGGCTGGCATCTGATTATGATTTTCCCAACTTGGGGACTGTACCTTGCTACATTTTTCACAGGCCCCCACAAATTGTGCAATATCAGCAGCTACTTGGGGCCAGTAGAATTTTTCTGATGTCCTTTGACGGGTAGTCCCATTTCTCTGGTGTCCACCGTCTGGTACAACATGTGATTTTGCCATCACTTCTTCTCTGTAGGGAGTTGGGAGTACCAACTGTCCATATCCTTTGGGTCCTGCTCCCGCCTTCCTGTGGAGCAGTCCATCCCTCAAGTAAAATTGTCCTTTCTTAGGGTGTGCATGGCTGTTTAGCAATTTGTCAAAGCAAGGTTTTAATGATTTGTCCTTTGCCTGGGCCTTTCTCATCTGTTTATCAGAAAAGGTTAATGGGGTTTCCTCCTCCTTTCTACTAGGGGTCGACCTGACCTGAAGCGTGGCCATTACCACAGGTTTTACAGGGCTTCCTAGAAAAACATATTTACTTCCTAACACCAGCGGGTAATTAGGATCGTCACACACGGCTGCTCTAATCACTCCTTCCACGTACCTTGTCTCTACATTGATCTCGGCTACGGGAAGTGTCATGGTGGATATTCCCTTTACGGCCCCTTGTATCTCCACTTTCTCTGTGGTATACTGTTCAGGGTGCACTAGGGTTGCACTCACAACTGAGTCATATTCTAAACCTGAATCGTAAAGGCACCTAACCTTGGCCCCATTACATGTCACTTCTTCACAGATGGGGGGATGTTGAAGATTTATAGGATTCTCTGTCAGTATCTTCTTCCCCTTGTCCACTGTTATCATGCATGCCGCGTGATATGGAGGAACCTTCCTACCACATTCACTAGTATTATGATTATGCATCCTGCATATTTGACAATATTTTCCTTCCTGTCTGAAGGGTTTCCTGTTATCATATTTCCTTTCATTGAATTGTGGGGTTTTATTTTTATAGTCATTTCGTGGCCTATCAAACTGGTGCTTACCTTTGTTTTGATCTCTATGATCAAATTCATTAAAGTTTTGTGGTGCCTGATAATTGTCTACCTGCCTCTTCTTATTACCTGTTACTTCTGCCTGAGCTGCTTGATACCTTTCAGCAACATTTAGCAACTCACCCAGCCTCTCTGCACCTTGTTCCATGAGAAACTTTCTCAGGTCTGGAGCCATGGACTCTCTTAATTGCTCTATAAGGACCATTTCCTTAAGATCTTGGGTTTTCCCCAGAGAAGTCCATTTCTCCAAGTATGTCTCTATTCGTGCAGAGAACTGGTGATAGGTTTCACCTGACAGTAGTTTAGCATTCCTAAATTTTTTCCTATAAAATTCTGCATTCTTTTCATATCTTAACAAAAGAGCCTGCTTTAGCATGTCATAATTTTCCTGATCACTTCTGCTCATTTTGGCAAAAACTTCATAAGCTGCCCCACGTAGACCTTGAGATAACTTTAAGCTCCACCTTTCTCTCTCTAACCCATATGTGGTAGCTAATAGTTCATACCTATTTAGATAGCTCTCTATATCATCGTCTTTCTCAACAAAATGATCTAAATGAAAATTCATAGCTGAGGTTGAGGCTCCTTGGCTAGCAGTGGCATCAGAGGTAAAGGGACTGGCACCATTTTCAGGAGCATGGCCTTGAAACTCAAACTCCCTTAATCGTAGCTCATGTTCCCTTTGTAATCTTTTCTCCTCTTTTTCTGCTTCCCTCTCTGCAGTCAATCTTCTTTCTTCTGCTTCCCTTTCTGCAGCCTGTCTTCTTTCCTCGGCTTCAAATTTCTTAGCCTCAGCCTCAATCTGCAACCTCTTAGTCTCAGCCTCTAATTTTCTTTCGGCCTCTTTTTCTAATCTTCTTTCTTCCCGTTCAATATATTTGTCACATTCAGCAGTGACATAAGCAATTATAATTTGCCCGTCCATGCCTAACTCTTTCGCAGTCTGTACAGCAGCAGATCGAAATTTTGCCAGGTCGGCCATTGTCTAACAGATAAATGTCTAAAATATTTAACTAAACAATTTTATCTATGACTAATTAACTCAGGACAACACAGGCACTGTGAGCTCAACCTTATTTATTTTCACCCAAGGATACCTTTTAATTCTTATATTCCCTGAAGTGAATTACCCCCAATATTTTTAATAGGGAAAGATTCAAAATCCAGAGAGCGAGACCCCAATATATGTGGTAAAGTGGGATGTTATAAATATTTATAGGGGACTTAGTGTACTGACTGAGATCAGCTGTGAAGGTATCTATATCTAATAAGAGTAGTGTATTATAGATAACCTTACTTGCTGCCACATACGTATACCTCAGTCAGAATTATTCTGGAATATTGTGATGACTACGTTATATGTCTAGGGTATGTATATGATGAAGTGTAAGTCACAACAACAACAGACAGATAAACAATTTAATTTATTCCACCACACTTGACAACACTGTGACACTCACATACATATAACACTCTATGAGAATATCTTAAATGAGTCACTGATAACTTTTCAAATATCAATATGTATTCAGTGCTGTCATTAATGTATATGTGTCCTGATTCAAATACAAAGTGAACCAGGAATCACAATCAATTTTAATTACAAGTTATATGTACAGAATTTATCAATATGAATCTTGTAGTGACATATTTTATTAATAGTATCCTATGTGTGTCAGTTGTGTAGTGGTAATATGAGGAATACTGGTTTTGTTTTGTTTTTTTAAGCTCTGTTGGTATTTGTCATCCTGACTTCAATAGTTTGTTTCTGTTGGAACTAGTATTGGAGATGTTCTCAGTTCCTGGCATTAAAACAATTAAATTCCCCTCTTAATTTTATTTTACAATGTCATTTTAAGATGGGGGTACATAATGTTGAGCTCAGCTGGCCACATCAGCTTATCTTTCGTGATGGCGGCAGGAAAAGACTCCTCTGCTCGATTGCTCCCCTGTGCTCTGGAGACACCTCACTGATAGCTAAATGGACCAAGGAGTATGCTGTCCGACTCTAGGTTCAGCAAAGCTCTGACCAAGTGCTGCTCAATAACTTTAAGACCACGGTCCCTGAAACAAGAAGGTTGTACCTCCTACTTCAGAACTAATTTATACTCTAGTTCTACACTGAGCACAATACATAACAAACCTGAGTTCAGAGCGTTAGGCCAACTGTCAGCTTCATCTGAATTACTTTACACCAGTATATTCCTCCTTAATTGTCACTACGCCTCTGCAATTCCAGCATTATTTCTTTCTAGTCAATAATCTAGGTGTCAGTGTACTGCTTGGCAATTCCATGTAGTTTTACTTTCCTCCGACACCTTCTGTTCAGGCTGGAGCACTATAGGCTTTACCTCATGTTCGCTACTGAACCACACATATATACAGACATAAGTATCAATTTACATTCAATTTTCATTAAAAGATGTCAAATATTTCAAGCTTACCACAATTCATGGAAATATTACACAGTGACGTTGAATGGCAATGAATATAGCACAACTCCGATCTGCCGATGTCCCAGGCTTTATTTTAGGAAAAAATATACACTGGTGCTCAACGCACTGTTTCTTAGTAGGTTTTATTACAAGATGTGGCCCTGAACAGACGCTCTGAATTGAGTATATTCGCAGCTCTACCCAATCAGGCCATGTTTACCCAATCGTTTGAAAAAAAGTACTTCTACTCCCGTTTCCCTTGACAACGAAAGATAGTATTTATAGTCCGACTAATCGAGTTTAGCCTTACATTTGTTGCGCTCCAATCAAATAGGAGTTAACATGGAGACTCATTTCCCGTACAATGGTGGCCTAAAATTCTGCCACTGAGCGATTCTGATTTTGGTGTTGTCTGACACCCTCACTATTTTATTTTGGCTATAATTTGGTAATCCCTAGACTATTTGCGTAACGTTTAACATATTATTTGTCAGCAAGTCCTAAGGAACCCAAATGTATATATTTAATAGAGCTAATATGCATTTTCTTCTAGGATAGTCGTGCTGTTACCACTTCCTCACTTCCAAACTTTAGGGTGTCTGGGTACTGTCATGTTTTCAAACGTAAACCAGTATAATGTCATATTTCCCAATAAGAATTTTTCATGTTTTTAAAACCTAACTCTCGGATGGGTAGTGTTTTTATCACTGTCGATTTGAAAAAAAGCTAGTGCTTGTGGCCTTACACGCGTGATGGCAGCAATTGTGTATCGCGCGACTCGTGTTAGTATTGCCTGTGCCTGCTTTCTGCCCCTCCCTTCTTTCTATTTTTAGTCCATCTGTCTTTTGTTTTTGGTAACATAGTGTAGAAAAAGACATGAATGGAATTTTAATTCTAGGTCAACTTGCGTATTTCAAGGTTTTTCTTAGAAATGGAGTACACTTTTTAGTGTGTTTGGGAAACGCGTGTATACTGCAGAAGGCTTTACTATCAACGTGAAACGTTACAATTTGCAGACGCAGGAGAACACAAAGGGGATTTCGCGTACAGTCATTGTGACAGCACTGTTCTTTACCATTCTTCTTTCCTTTTATTAAATTTATGTGTTAGGCTTTACATTTACCTGATAATTTATATATGTGGATGTAGAATTTCACGACAATGAATAAAACATATATAGTTCCTGTGTTGTCTAGCCTCAGGTGGCTGAGACGCTCTGTTACGTTTATGAAAAAAAAGGTAGTGACAACAATTCTCTGCGGTTCTCTAAGTTGATGGCCGAGTCTGAACAGCGAGTTCTCTTGAGTTTAATCCTGTGGAAAACTACTGTCAGATTGTAAGATAAATATAAATATTTTCCACAGCTGGCTGATGAGATTAATATAGATAAAATCTGGTAGTGTTCTGGTCCAGTTACTATATAATTATGTTTTTCTAGTTTGGTCTCTCTCTCTCTCTCATGAAAATGAAGAAAAATGGACCGCACCGGTCATAGGACGAAGATTCAACAATATTATAAATTTTCTGGATGCTTATAAAAAATTTAAAGACCACAAGACCGCTAATTCGCTGGGTTTTTGATCAGCCTAGATTTTGGAAAGAAATATAAACATTTAACCATAACATCAATAATATATCTAAAACGCGTTAAGGTAAGACATCTTCACCACTCCGTTATTAAATTAGCTTATAAACCTCAAGGGTCTAGCTTATCCTATCGCTTTTAACGCGTGATATGAACACTTATATATAAAATTGCACAAAATGGATAGAAGTAAATATATATTCCGTCATTAGACGGTTGCCTAATGTATGTACTAGTCAATTAAAGCATCTCTCTCTGGGGAATATCGAGTAATTAAATTTACGTTACAGCTGGAAAAATTAGCAATATGTTATTTAATACGCTTTTCAATTGACACAGAAAATTCCAGTGAAATATAATGAAAAATTTTTAACACACTTAAAGGCTAGTATATAAATACCGCAAAACAGAAGACACTGAAAATATCTCCACGAATTTAAGAGATCCACTTTTGTACGACAAAACTCTTTATGATATCGAGCTAGTTATTTTCGAGACTTCTCTGAGCGACTGATAATGGCTTTAGGGATCACGGAGTATTTATGTAAAAATGTTATAATTTCACTAGCTAGTGCGAGAGATCACGCCTTTGCCCGTATTTTGGGAAAATCTACGGTTCGATTCCTGAATTAATGGTTTTCTGCGCACCTTTGCCGACAACATAGACGTTTGCTAGCGAGCAGACGTCTTTTGATCCCGCTCTGTTTCTGTTAACAGATGTTAATCAGCAACAAAGATTCTGATCTCGGCGCTTGTTTCCCTGTCCGTACCACATCACAGGATTCGCTCGAGCTTGTAGGAAACTTCAAAGCGGTTAATTTCCCGTGTTTTGAGCTCGTGCATTCTAACATTTTCCGTAATATTTGGCAAAATCTCCTTGCATACAAGCTCCAGGTAAATGCCTTAGGTTCGTCCCCTTTACAGGAATAACATTTACATATCTAGATAGTCGCTCATCAGTGCAAGAAACAAGAAAATAGGCGTGGCTAAACTATGCGTTAGACAGATAGCGAGAAATAATAATAATATACAAGAACAAATGAAGAGACGGACAGAACATTTTGAGGAACTTCTCAATAGACCATCTCCAACTAATCCCCCAGACATCCGGCCAGCAGAAGAAAAGCTACAAATCAGCTGTGAACGATCAAGTAGAGAAGAAATAAAGAAAGCCATAAAGCTTCTGAAAGATGGAAAAGCAGCTGGTCCAGATTGCATTCCAGCAGAGGCCATAAAAAAAGATATTGATACCTCTACAGAGATTTTTTTTTTTTTTTTTTTCGTACGCCCGCTAATACTCGAGGCGAAATCTCAGGTTATTATTTATGTCTAACCTGACATTGATTTTACGTGAGTATCCCTTTATTTCTTGTACAGAGACAGGTGTCCCTCGCCATTCAGGCAAATACTCGCCGATTTCGGAGGTACCCATTGCAGCTGGGTCAGCTCAGGAGCCGCCAGTCCCTGGTCGACGACACTCCTTCAAATGTCCTCGCCAGGTCTCGAGTTAATCCAGTCCAAATCCCGGTCGACGAAAAATCCTCAAATGCCGTCGCCCGGGTTTGATCCTGTATCACCCGGTCGCCAGAGCGGTGTTGTAACCACTACGCTAGCGCGGCTCCCTCTACAGAGATATTATACAAACTACTTGGCAAAGTCTGAGAGAGAGAAGAAATACCAGCAGAATGGAAGGAACTTTATCTGGTCAAGTTGCCTAAGAAGGGAAACTTACAAGAGTGCACAAATTATAGAGGAATAATGTTACTATCAGTGCCAGGAAAATTATTAAACAGAATCATCCTGGAGAGATTAAAAGAGTCCATAGACAAGCAACTGAGAGATGAACAAGCAGGTTTTCGACAAAATAGATCCTGTACAGACCAGATAGCCACATTGAGAATAATAGTTGAACAAAGTCTGGAATGGAATTCACCGCTATAAATCGGATTCGTGGACTATGAAAAGGCATTTGACAGTGTAGACAGAGAATCGCTTAGGAAATTGATGAGGCATTATGGAGTTCCCATGAAGATCACTAACTTAATAAAGAAGACCTATGAAGACATGACATGCAGAGTTCTTCATGAAGGACAAGTTACAGAACAGTTTGTGATAAGAAAAGGAGTGCGACAGGGATTCCTCTTGTCTCCATCTCTTTTCTTACTAGCAATAGATTGGGTTATGAAAACATCGACATCACACAACATAAATGGAATTCAGTGGAATCTGACTAAACAGCTCGATGATCTGGATTTTGCAGACGACTTGGCTTTTCTGTCCCACAACCATAACCGGATGCAAAACAAAATGAAAATTCTTGATGAGACTTCACAACAAATGGGTCTGAAAATACACATGGAAAAAACTAAGATAATGAGAATAAATGCAAGAAATGATAACGAGGTCGAACTTGAAGAAACACCAATACAAGATCTAGAATCGTACACATATCTTGACAGCAATATAGAAAAAGTTGGAGGGACAGACAGTGATATCAAAATAAGAATACAAAAAGCAAGAGGGGCTTTCATTGCATTGGGAAACATATGGAGAACAAGAGAAATCAAATCCAACACAAAAATAATAATCTTCAACTCAAATGTGAAGTCAGTCCTATTGTATGGCTCTGAGACATGGAGAACAACAAAAACAACAACCAAAAAGCTACGCATTTTCATAAACGGGTGCTTGCGTAGAATAGGACTGAAATGCTATGACAAAGTCACAAACGTGGAACTGATGATAAGAGCCAGGCAAGTATCGGTGGAACTTCTTCTTCTTCTTCCTCGTTCGCCCTGAAAAGGACGGTGGTTGCGTTGTGTCTGTTTCCAACGTAGCTGTGATATCTGCACCTTTCGGTCGACACATCCGACTTCTGCACGGCATTTTTTAGGACCGGGTTTGCCTTCCCATTGCGATCCGTACTCGCTCAGCCAGCCTGCACAGCTGCAGACTGTTTCCAGGACCACCACGTGGAGGTGGAGCACGGTCTTGACCAGCTCTGGTTCGCTGGTCCTGACGCAGGCAGTCAAGCTATGAGTCGCTGACTGCGGTCTCTATTGCTGCGTCTTGAGGTCCCGTATCGGTGGAACAAGAGCTGAGAAGAAGACGCTGGCGATGGAAATGACACACATTGAGAAAACCCGTTGATAGCATTACAAGGCAGTCCTTGTTCTGGAATCCACCGGGAAAGAGAGGAAGAAGGTAGACCAAAATATACTTGGGTAAGAGAGCTAGATACAGAAGTGAAAATGATGAGGAAAACATGGAAAGACCTCGAGCGGATGGCACGTGACAGGATGACTTGGCATGTGTTTGTTGAAGGACTATGCTCCGTGGGGAGCTAAAGGGTATTGATTGAATACACAGTGAAGAGAATTTGAGACATATGAAAGACTTTAAAGTGGGAAAATAAAAATTAAACAAGACGTGAAGAGAAAGAATATTATCAGAATAGTGGTAAAGAGCTATTGTTTCGTCAGTGTAGTAGTAGGAGAAGAAAAATGAACACACTAACACAAGCACGCATATACGTTAATGTAAATGCAGACAGGGCTCTCACAAGTAAAGTACATACTCAAAACACTCACTCTATCTATCCCTCTCTTTCTCTCTCTCTCTCTCTCTCTCTCTCTCTCTCTCTCTCTCTATATATATATATATATATATATATATATATATATATATATATATATATATATATATGCACACATCCTACACATGTACACAGTCACCTCTCACGATGTACAGAATAACAGGGCATTTCTCACAATAGTAATTCAGTGGAAAGAGCCAAACAAAGTTTGACGATATAAACAGGAAAAATTCTTTTTACACTCCCCCTCTTTCTCTCTCTCTCTCTTCCAACCCCCCCCCCCCCCCCCCCCCCCCCCCCCCCCCCTTTCCAAGAAATGGGAGGAGAGCGGAAAAGCATCAGCTGAACTTCATGTCCCTCCACTCATCCACCAGTAAAGAGTCTAAGAAAGAATAGACCCTGAAATATTAACCCTGTCTTCTGGACGGAAGGCAGATGCATGTGATTGGATCCTGTTATTTTGATCTAAGCATCGGGACAACCAATCAATTTTCGGATTCGCTGCGGGGCTCCTGTGATCAAAGATGGCTACTCGGCGTCGAGAAGCCGTAAGAGCATGAAAACCGCGGGTTCTCCGGTGTCCCATCTCCTGTGTTTTCTCGTCTTCAGGTCGGATGAGCAGAACATTCGATAGGCCTGTCACTCCAGGGATCGTATTTCGTCCCTTTCATTTCCATCATTCCCGCCGTGTTTTACCGGTTAAGATAGATTTTATAACATGTTTCAGAACAGAATCCATCTTTTCGTGTTCATGAGTTATTCTGAAACAAAATTCGTAGTGTAATCTCTGTCAGTTGTATTTAGATCATAGTATTCAATCTTCGTGTTCATCAGTTACTCTGAAACAAAATTTTTAGTCTAATCTCTGTCAGTTGTGAATAAGTTATAGTCTTCAATCTTCGATATCTTCTTTAAAAAAAAAGTTTTTTTGTTTAATCTGTCTGAGCCATCATAAAAAACACCATCATCATCATCAATAATCATCAATCATCCTTTCGTCGCCATCATGGCGTGCCGTGCCGACTGACATTGGTGGCCATGTGTCTTAATTTCTTGTGGTCTATGATTTTTTGAAAGAGCTGTAGTTTCAAAATATTCCTGTGTCATATTGGGAAGAAATAAGCAAGAACATATCTTGACAAGGAAGATTGAAGCTCAAACAAGAGACAGAGGACGACAAAATGAGAAGTTATAGGACAGTTTGACACGATGGCGTGGAAAATAATCAACAACATAATTGATGAACAGGAAGTTTCTTAGACTCATGATCACCTTTGTCACCAGGCATGACACCTGATGAGGAAGCCCCAAGCCGTGCGGTCACTGTATCGTGGTATTTCTCTTATTGTCTCCGTTTTGAGCTGAATTCAACTACTGTTGTCAGATTCTGCAGTTTTTCTTTTCTCTTTACGTGTCTAAAGAACTTTGGTTAAAGGTAAAGGATGGGACTTTGGTTAAAGGTACCCGGGCGGATCCCGGAAAAATTTGACTACATGCCTAATGAGCAGGCCGTAGATCAGGACTTAATAAAGAGAATTTACATGGGTAGAAGGACTTAATAAAGAGGGGGGGGGGGGAGAAAAAGGGGGGGGGCGGGAGGGTTATAAAAAAAATTTCGGCACAAAACATGTTTGGTACAGTATAATTTCCTCACAAACGTTTTTCACCAAACCCTGGGGGGGGGGGGGGGGGGGGGGGGGGGGGGGGAGGGGGGGGGGGGGAAGAGGGGGGGGTGTTTAAACTCCCAATCCCCCCGTATTTACGGCCCTGCTAACGAGGCATATTGGGAATATGGTGTTAGGCCTATATTTTCTTGACCATACGGCACACTAGGGTTAATGTGATCGGCATCATGATGGCCGCCTTTAACCTTCCCAGAGTTGATCTGGTACTGAACTAATGAGGCTGGGTCGACGACGGAGTCGTTTGCGGTCTAAAAAATCCCACCTCAACTGGGGATCGAACCATAGACCACTGAGCTCGGAAGCTAGTGCACTAACAACTGCGCTAACGTGGCTCTAAAGAACCATTTGTATGCCTTATTGTGGTAATTAAAATAGGGCTTTACTTTTTTCCTTGAGGAATTCCTTACTTGACGTTATGCTTTCCAAGGTCTCTTGTTGCATCCTTCTTACTATGGCGAAATGGAAGTTAGATAGAAAAAATATAGTTCCCAGAAATGGAAAAGAGAGTTTGTGAACTAGTGGTAGGGATGGCACAGAACAAGTCTGGCTGTTAACTGCACGGAACTAAATGGTAGCTGTAAAAGAGAGCTGTGAAGTCAGTCACCTTCTTGCTAGAGCTATCTTATGCTCCAAAGGTGTCTCTAATAGGCGAGTGAAATGCAGCCCGTTAGTTCCCTACCGATATAATATATTAAATATTCTTTTGAATATGCCCAAAAACAAAATTTTGAACTGGCACTGAAATTTAAATAAACATATCAACGGCAATTCATAAAAACATTTTAGAGCTCTTTAATAATTAAAATCACTGTCTAGTAAAAGTCTCAGATAAGCACTGTATAAACTCGCGTATTAGTCGACACGACTATAAGTTCACCCCAAGACTTTAGTACTTAAAATTCGTCCAAAATTATAGACCGGATTATAAGTTGAATGAGTTTTTCGTCGATTCCTAATTCGCGCATTGAATTAGAATTTTCTTGGTTTTCTGAATTTGTTCACTTTTAGCTTTGCTATTTCCCGTTTGAAATTGCCCCATAAATATGTATAATGTTTGTGAGAATAAATGAATAGATTTCCCGTACGGTTACAATAAAATGCTTCAGTTTTTTTTTAGAATTTTTTTGGTTTAGAAGAGATCGATATTATGGTTTTATGTGATTTTATTTATTTTAAAGCCAAGACTTTCCGGGCGGTAGAATATTTGCTTTGGGATGTGAGAAATTACTTATTATTTGATCAGGATGCTAACAGTGCGGCTGAATCATATGTGGATATTGAATATTGGCTTGATTTAAATTCTGACAGTTACACTGACGAAATTGAATTTAAATGAAAAAAGTAATGGTATTGCTGATAGTTCACAAGAAGGAAGCTGATCAACAAGGCGTACTCCAGTTGAAATCCTAACTTAATAAGAGTTCAAATGTGTATTACTTAAGATATTTTGACAAAAACATTTAATGAAGCAGCAAGTTTATATCTGAAGGATATCAGTGTGCAGCGGTAAAGGCGGTGGCAACACTGACCGGTTTCATAATTTCTTTTTTTTTTTTTACTCGAATATAAGTCGGGGGCAACTTGTTTTAAGTTCCGAAACTGGAAAAATATTTCTTGACTTATAATCGAGAATATACGGTATTTACAATTCATAAGATGGAAATCATTAATGAGTAAATATCTTTTTATCATTTCGGCCATTTCTGGATACTGCTTCTTCAATGAAACGTTTACTTAACTCCATCAGTTCCTTTCTCTACAGACACTTCTGTCAGTGATCACGTGTAGACTTTCCAAGATACTTAATTCACCTGGACAGGTAGACCCAATGCTACTACTCGGCGATATCAGATGTGGTTCTGTACTCACACAATTTGCATCTGTTATGCTCTTTACCAGATGCTTCGTGGTGTCACTCTCTCTCTCGGGAAGGAACTTGAAAAAATATGTACTAGACTATGGTATCTAATCTCTACAACCAAGACGATCCACCGATGATGACGGGCCACTATTGATTAAAATCTTCATTTAGACAACATAGTCATGAGGCCGTGGTTGTGTCAGTCAAAGACGTACGCAATACAATCAATAAAATTCATTCAAAGACTATGGACAATATTTTAACATTTTTCTGAATTACATATTGATTAATTTCCTTTGGTTCTTGATTATTCAAGAGTGTTTTCCTTTTATGCAATTGAAAAAAATAATTACATCGAACGAAATAATAAATGATGAGGGAGGAGAAGAAGAAAAAGCAGAAAAAGCAGAAACGATTATGATGAATTCTTGTACAACCAGCATCTAAAAGCTAAGCCCTGAATAGGAATGTAGGCTCTTATAGCTAGGATTGAACAGTCCTGACAAAAACTCTAGCTGCGTCAATTCTGTTCAGGGTTGTTTCAGGTTATATTCAGCTGAAACCAACTTCAGTTGTGACCATGATCATAATCACCATCGACATTATCACTTTTCAGCTCTAATCGTACACATATCTTGGCAGCAATATAGACAAAGTTGGAGGGACAGACAGGGATATCAAAATAAGAATACATGGTTCTCAACGTATACTGTATACGGAGATCAAGAGAAATCGGATCCAACACGAAAATAAGAATCTTAAACTCAAATGTGAAGTCAGTCCTATTGTATGGCTCTGAGACATGGAGAACAACAAAGACAACTACCAAAAAGCTACAGACTTTCATAAATGGGTGCTTGCGTAGAATAGAGGGATTAAAATGGTATGACAAGGTTACCAACGTGGAACTGAGGACAAGAACTAGACAAGTGCCAGTGGAACAAGAGATGAGAAGAAGACGATGGCGATGGATAGGACACACACTGAGGAAACCTATTGATAGCATTACAATGCAGTCCTTGTTCTGGAATCCCCAGGGCAAGAGAAGCAGAGGTAGATCAAGAAGCACACGGAGAAGAGAGCTGGAAACAGAGGTGAAAATGATAAATAGAATATGGAAAGAACTTGAGATGATGGCACGTGACAAGAGGACTTGGCTTGTGTTTGTTGAAGGCCTATGCTCCTTTGGGAGTGGAGGGTTATGAATGATGAGTGAATCCTTAATTGTGTCCAATCCGTCTCGTCTCTAATGTCGTCTTCTTATCTCTAGTTCCACCGGCATGTGTCTGGTTCTTATCATCAGTTCCACATTTAAGATGAACAACATCTCCTGTGCCTTTAATTTTTTTGCAGTCTCCAGCTTACACTGTGAAACGTGACGTTACTATGAATAATGCAATTGTGGTTTTCCCTTACCTTCCGTTGGATTTGATTACACTAAACTCCTTTAGCCGTTATCTGCAGTCTTATCCCGAAGGCAGCAAAAAGGGGGACATTTTAGATAAATGTTGGGCTGCTGTCTATCCTGATCCGCAGTTTAGGCTTTTATGCGAGTTAGCTGCAACGTCTTAGTCGCAGCATTTTAATCATCATCATCTTACCTTTTACTCCGCATGGATATTGGAACGACCACTGCACCTGGTTCCCTTCAGGAAGCCTTTCCATCAAAGCATTCATGCGCTCATGCAATGATAATTTTTACACCAAGTTTTTTGACATCGTGAGGTTGCCAGCCCCATGCACAACCTCATACAGTAGCCTCCTACGACATGCACAAAGGAACAGTTGCTCTATTCTTTCTTTGTTTCCTCAGAGGCCTCTGAGATCATGCACAGTGTGCTGTGCTTACTTTATGTCATTCTTTTTTTCCTTAATTCATGAATTATTGCACGTCGTATTTAAATGATATGGTTCCTAAATAGTACAACTGCTTGGCCGACGTAAACATGACATTAAATGGCGGCAAACATTAAAGCACCGAGATAGCCCGTCTACTTTATTGTGTGGTCTTTAGCGGAGACCTTATTCAGTCATTATCCGTCATTTCCTTGTAAAATACAATTTTTTCATTTCATAACCCTCCACTCCCAAAGGAGCATAGGCCTTCAACAAACACATGCCAAGTCCTCCTGTCACGTGCCATCATCTCAAGTTCTTTCCATGTTCTCCTCATCATTTTCACCTCTGTTTCCAACTCTCTTCTCCATGTACTTCTTGGTCTTCCTCTGCCTCTCTTGCCCTGGGGGGTTCCAGAACAAGGACTGCCTTGTAATGCTATCAACAGGTTTCCTCAGTGTGTGTCCTATCCATCGCCATCGTCTTCTTCTCATCTCTTGTTCCACTGGCACTTGTCTATTTCTTGTCATCAGTTCCACGTTGGTAACCTTGTCATACCATTTTAATCCCTCTATTCTACGCAAGCAGCCATTTATGAAAGTCTGTAGCTTTTTGGTTGTTGTCTTTGTTGTTCTCCATGTCTCCGAGCCATACAATAGGACTGACTTCACATTTGAGTTGAAGATTCTTATTTTCGTGTTGGATCCTATTTCTCTTGATCTCCATATATTTCCCAATGCAATGAAAGCTCCTCTTGCTTTTTGTATTCTTATTTTGATATCGCTGTCTGTCCCTCCAACTTTGTCTATATTACTGCCAAGATATGTGTATGATTCTACATCTTGTATTGGCGTTTCTTCAAGTTCAACCCTGTTTTCATTACCTGCATTTATTCTCATTATTTTTGTCTTTTCCCTGTGTATTTTCAGACCCAATTGCTGTGACCTCTCATCGAGTGTTTTCAATTTGTCCTGCATCTGATTACGGTTATGGGACAGGAGAGCCAAATCATCAGCAAAATCCAGATCATCCAACTGCTTAGTCAGAGTCCACTGGATTCCATTTCTGTTGTGTGTTGTCGATGATCTCATAACCCAATCTATTGCCAGCAAGAAAAGAAATGGAGACAAGAGGCATCCCTGTCGCACTCCTGTTCTTATCCCAAATGGTTCTGTAAGCTGTCCTTCATGAAGAACTCTGCACGTGTAAAATACAATGCTTGGAGACATTTCTGAAGTCATCATTATATGGCCACCAGCTACGCACAATGCCGTAGTATACATATTTGAAAGTGAACCTATGCCTGTGAGGCTAATTACATTCTCATTGACTCTTGAAATCATCAACACACTTTCCAGGGATTCCCTTTGTTGGGAAACTTGCTGAGAACCAACCATTGCACACCCCTTTGAGGAGTCACTTGAACCCCAGACGTAACTCTGGCTTTTACCTGGTTGACTATGCATGGAGGAATATCTGGAGTCATCCTTTTATGGCCACCAGCGAAGGTTAAAAAAAGATAAAGGATCCCGTTACACGCCCATTGGGGCATATTGAGAATATGGTGTTAGGCCCATATTTTCTCGACCATCGACACACTAGGAGTGATGTGGTCAGCAACACTCCGGTCGCCTTAACTTTCTTAGAGTTACTCTCGTACCCAGTTCATGAGGTTGGGTCGACCCCGGAGCCGTTTGCGGTCTAAAAACTACCATCTCAACTGGGGATCAAACCATGGACCACGGAGCTAGGAAGCCAGTGACCACCAGCTAAGCACAATGCTATAGTATACATATGTGGAAGTGAACCTGTCTGTGAGGGTCATTACATTCTCAATTAACTCTTGACATCATCTACACACTTACAGGGATTCTCCCTATGGTGAAACATGTTGAGAACCTAACATTGAACACTAAGCTTGGAGGAGTCACTTGAGCCCCAGACGTAACACTGGCATTTCTCTGGTTGGCTGCTTGCAGGAGGATCTCACTGTGGACCCACGATAGGCCGGGGAACTGAAAAATGGCTCTGTGTAGGACGTGACAATTCCTTGCGAGAATCCGGAATCAGAGCACAGTATTTTAGCTCTGCATATTTGGAGAGCCCCTTTGAAAGGTGGGGAATGCACAGTGTGCCAAGGGATTCTTCCTGTAAGCTTGGGACCAGATGTAAAGAGCCTTTAAACTCAAGCCAAGCTGAAGAAACTGGAGCTCATGACTTCAACTCAGCACTTTTCGGAATGGGAGAAAAGCGGCAGGAAAAATTTAGATCTGTATCAGTGCCACCTCTGTTTGTTAATAGAGGCTTGTTGAAATGTCAAGTTTTTATCATAACTATTATAACTGTTTATCTCTGGTTGCATTATATAGCCATTAAGTGGCGAGGATCATGTTATGTTCATAAAAGTGTTTATGTAAGTGTTCAGTGGTCAGAAAGGCTACGCTCTAGATGTTGACCTTGTTCAACCTAGGTAGGTTCTTCCGGATGAGAATGCAGCTACTTGTTGGTGTTTCTTGACACGTGATATTGCGTGTAATGTAATGTCATCTCTCACCTTTAGTTTGTTGACACAGTTCATCTCGCAGTAGCACATAAGCACATACGTCACTGACGACACTTAACAAAGTCACAACAAAAACTAACTATTTCATTGACATAGTCTTCAACGATAACTAACAAAATCTCTGAACAACCATTCAATAATTCACTGACGACAACTACTATAAAGTTAATAGTGTTTATTAAGATTACTGAAATTTCTCTCCACAAAATAAGATATGAAAATAATAATATTAAAGCATGCACTGTACACCTATATAATAATTATAATTTTCGTTTCTTTTACTTTTGCACTACACTTACTAATGCTGTCATCATCTAATAAGTTGAGAACCTCATTCTTCTCAATTAATATACTCTGGCCCCCTTAAGGACAAAAACCTGAGAACCATTGTTCTCTTCATTATATATAAAAAAAACTATATCAACTCACAAGTTACACTGATTCCCATAATCTCGTGTAGGGTAATAATATCATCTTCCTTAACAGTCAATGAACATTTCTTATTACGTTTTACAGTAACTATAATTGAGTATTGAGTCAGTGGTTCTCATGATGTGTACTTACAAGTGGCTGCAAAGGCTAAGCGCCCGGAATAAATTCACCACCATTTATTTATCTATTGTCTGCCAGTCTGCAGGATCACGCATTATTGCTTCACTACAACTGCTCCACCAACGGCGTGAAGCTATACATATTCAATATATTCTATAGCGTCAACACGCAGAAATAATAATATCCTTAAAATGGCACAAGAGCCGTTTGTGAATCACTATTCACCTTAGCGGATAAAGATCATTGGTTAACAGCTTGAGAACCACTATCTCTCTTTCTTATTTCGTGTGACGGTATTCCCTCCCCTGCTTTGAGGTAGTGGTCCACCAGTGGCCAAAACTCAAGAGTATCTAATATGGGCTTCAAAGGTATCTACCTTCGCACAAGATTACTCTTGGCAGACATGTAGATAGAGGGTGATGACACTTCTATTACAAAGGCAGTCTTCACAAGATATTCAGAATAAGCGAGAACAATCCTGCTTTGGTTGAGTATGTTAACTCTGTAATTCTGCCGACGCTTTTGTGAAGGATTTAAGCACTTCTTAAGTTCAGCTCCTTTAAGCACACCCCTGATTTACTCAGTGGAATTCTATTATTTTAGTATAGCTCTGTTTAGAGTGTGTGTAGTAATTTGACTGAGACAAACATGCAGAAACTTTAAAATGATTAAATCGAAGTTAAATCTGTAACATTACAAATAACAAAATTTAATAATCACTTTAGGTTTTAACAGTTGGAAATAATTTGATAGTTATGGATCAAGAAAAGTTATCCTCACAGTCTTTAGGGACTGTGAGATATTACAAGAAGTTCAAGTGGCAGCATATATTTGAACTTAGCTGCCAATGACGGTTCTGCTCCTTCTTATGTGTTTGTTCTTTTCACTGTGCTCACGTCCGTCTCTGATTAAGGTTGTCGGGGGTAGCTCTTTTCCCAGAAACGCCAAGGAGAGTCTACCACGTGCGTCCTTCGTCTTAAAGCTTAGGCCACGGTTCCCTTCTTGTTCCAGAGATAGTACTTTCAGCTGGTACCACCAATAACTATGGTAAAGAATAGAACGAAACGCTCTTCTGAATATGGCGTTTCCACCCCATAGTTATGGGTTCCTATCTTCCCATACCACCATCCCAATTACTCAATTACCCTCGTTGAGAATTAAATTTAATCCATCGGGATAAAACTTTCTTTACATTTAAATAGAATAGCTTTAGCTTTACATGACATTTAAATGAAAAGGTTAATAATACAAATAGAGTCTGTTTACAGATACATCTACACTGGTTGAAAAGTGTTCACAATATAAATTGAATATGTTTTAATTTATGTTTTACACTGATTGAAAAGTTTGAAACTTCTATTACTTTAAAATGAATTTTTTCACATAGACATTTACACTGGTTTAAAGCTTGAAAACTTACATTAATTTTAGAGTGACTATGTTTATAGGGACATTTACACTGCTTTGAAAATGTAAGTATTATATTTAGAATGTACATCATTTCTTTCATCTTTCACTCCCTGCTCCATAGGGAACCTGGTATTAGTTTATGCTTTTAGTTCTCTTTACGAAACTATCAATAAAGCAATCACCAGCCCGTGCAGTGGTGGTTCATGAATCATCATTCTATACCCTGAGGTTGCCAGCCTCAAATGACTTTGACATCCAATAGCAAGTTTCACCCATTAAACTTCACATGGTAATATATACATATATAAGTTGGTTCACATGTTAGTAATAAAATATAAAATAAAAATCACAACTTACTTCAATCCTGACTCACAGACTTTTTGCTCAGATGAATAAAAGAGACGAGTCGGTCTCTTACACGCGTCTGGGGTGTCTTTAATTTGACAATAGATTCCCTCTCTGACTCCGTGTGAGTCTTCAGTTTCCTGGTCCCGGTGTTCCTTATTAAAATGTAGAGATTTCCTGTGCTTTGTAAGTCTTATTTGGTTCTCCAATAAAAGGTCCGGTTAAAAAAAGGAATTAAGAATCTAGTCTTCACTCTGGTGAGGTCTGGTGTTGTCTTGGCGAGCGTGAAATTCACAGTGAAATACGACTGCGAATGTACCGATACTGCCGGAGAGAAACAAAGATCGATAGGGCCGCCGCGTTTTGTCACACTTCGTTACAATCCTCGGAGTCATTCGGAATAACCAGAGCCCTTCCCAAACTCTACTACTCAACAAATAATCCGTTCTTCTATGCAACTCAAAGGCCAAACAATGGAACTAAGTTAATGTTGGAGTTGAAAATTCTTTACTTGTGTGTGTCGAACATTTTAAAACGTCTCCATAGATTTTCCAATGCCACCAAAGAGTCACTTATTTTATATATACTCAGATTAATATTACTACCCGTGCCTCCAATAATCTATGATGCTGCCATGACAACTATACTGATTTGCTCAAATCCTCATTTTGTGGGTGTAAGTGATCCCTTCTAGGGTAAAGGACCATACAACAGTGCCGGACTTAGGTCAATTTTTTTTTGGCCATTCAGACAGATACTCGTCGCCTTCGGAGGGTACCCATTAGAGCTGGGTCGGCTCAGGAGCCGCCAGTCCCTGGTCGTCGACACTCCCCCAAATATTCTAGCCAGGCTCGAATTAATCCAGTTCAAGTCTCGGTCGACGACACCCCTTCAAATGCACTCGCCCAGGCTTGAACCTGGATCACCCAGGCCAATTTAACCTATTTGACCCAATCGGGCCCCGCGCTCAAAGCGTGCCCCACACTCGGGTTCACACCTGCAGCTTTGAACTAAGTAAGTAACAACGATTGTTTCAAATTATATATAGAAAATTAAACACTATAATATAAAGTTTAGAGGGCCCTACCAGAATGATCCAAATTGGACCACTCAACTACTAAAGCCGACCCTGATCGCATCACCCGCCAATTAGTAGGTCTGGTATATTTTACCAATGTTGAACCTTCTGAGTTGGAGAAGCCTTCTGGGTTTGCAAGAAAGCACTGGAACTTATCCCAAGTACAAAAGGGTAAAGAATGAAAACTAGAACTCCTAGGGATCCAAAGAATAAAATGAAGTTGAATCTGGCTTTAATGCTTGCAGTTATTATCAGTTTTTCTGTTGTTGTTTTCTTTCCTCGTGGATTTTAAAACTAATTTCTATAGCCTCTCATTTTTCCTTGCATCTGGTTTCAATTATAAGATGGAAGGTCAAGGTTATGTGCACAATTCAGAATATGACTCACTGACCAGTACAGGGGTTCTCACCCTGTTTTTGCTCATGGTCCTCTTATAAGCCTCATTTACCTCTGTGGTTCTCCTCATAGTCTCTGTTAGCTGAAAAAAAAGGTTTCCCATGATCCTGTGGCCCCCTAGAAGTATGGAATAGCCCACGTTGAGAATCACTGGTCTAGTACATGGTCAGTTATCCAAATATTCACGGACAATTAGCGATATAGGTGTTCACAGTCAGACAGATAGAAACACATTCCTTAAAGAGGTATTTGTCCGTGTTAAGTTACGTGATTTATATCATCATAATTATCACTATCGTTTTCATCATCATTATCACCATCGCTATCATCATCATTGACCATCAGCGCCCATGGAGCATAGGTCATCAACAAAAACATACCAAGTCCTCCTGTCCCGTGCCGTCTGTTCCTTCTCATCCCTTTTATTTCTGTCTTCAGTTCTCTTCTTCGTGCGTTTTTCGTTCTCCCTGTACGTCTCTTAACCTAAGGTTTCCAGAGTAAGGCTTACCTTGTAATGCAATCACCAGGTTTCCTCAATACGTGTCCTATGCATCTCTAGCGTCATAGTGTCATCTATTCCTATGCCATTTGTCTGGTTCTTATCACTGTTGTTGTTGTTGGCCCTCGCTTAAATATTTCACAGGATGGGGAAGCCGGCCAAAGCCCAACCCTCTTTAGTGGCCTTTTACAAGGTGCATTGTGTTAATATTCGATGCTCCCCTTCTGGGCCCATACAGCACAGACAAGTGTCAGTGTGGTAAAGTGGGATGTTATAAATATTTATAGGGGACTTAGTGTACTGACTGAGATCAGCTGTGAAGGTATCTGTATCTAATAGGTGTAGTGTTCTACAGATAACCTTACTTGCTACCACATTATAACTCAGTCAGAATTATTCTGGAATATTGTGATGACTACGTTAAATGTCTAGGGTATGTATATGATGAAGTGTAAGTCACAACAACAACAGACAGATAAACAATTTAATTTATTCCACCACACTTGACAACACTGGGACACTCACACACATTTAACACTCTATAAGACTATCTTAAATGAGGCACTGGTAAAGTTTCAAATATAAATATGTATTAATTACTTTCCCTAATATATGTGTCCTGATTCAAATACAAAGTGAACCAGGAATCACAATCAATTTTAATTACAATTTATATGTACAGAATTTATCAATATGAACCTTGTAGTGACATATTTTATTAATATTATCCTATGTGTGTCAGTTGTGTAGTAGTAATATGAGGTAATACTGGTTTTGTTCTTTCAAGCTATGTTGTTATTTGTCATCATGACTTCAAGTGTTTGTTTAACTTGGAAATAGTATGGGGAAAAGTTCACAGTTCCTATCAATTTAAACACTGTATTTTCCCTCTGTTTTATTATAAAGTCAGATTTTGAGGGGGGGGGGGGGGGGGGGGCATAATGTTGAGCTCCTCTGGCCACAGACGCTTATCTTTCGTGATGGCGGCAGGAAAAGACTCCTCTGCTCGATAGCCTCCCTGTGTTCTGGAGACACCTCACTGGTCACTATCTGGACCCAGGAGTATGCTGTCAGCCTCTAGGTTCAGCAAAGCTCAGACCAGGTGCTGCTCAATAACTTTAGGACCACGGTCCCTGAAACAAGAAGGTTGTACCTCCTATTTCAGAACTAATTTATAATAAAATTTCCAGACTGAACACAATACATAACAAACACTGAGTTCAGAGCGGTAGGCCAACTGCTATCTTCATCTGAAACAATTTTCACCAGTATACTCCTCCCTAATGGTTACTACGCCTCTGCAATTCCAGCATGATTTCTTTCTAGTCAATAAGATAGGTGTCAGTGTACTGTTTGGCAATTCCATGTAGTTTTACTTTCCTCCGACACCTTCTGTTCAGGTTGGAGCACTATATAGGCTTTACCTCATGTTCGCTACTGAACCACACATATATACAGACATAAATTATCAATTTACATTCAATTTTCATTAAAAAGATATCAAATATTTCAAGCTTACCACAATTCATGGAATAATACACAGTTACGTTGACTGGCAATGAATATAGCACAATTTCGATCTGCCGATGTCCCAGGCTTTTATTTAGAAAAATATGCACTGGCGCTCAACGCACTGGTTCTTTAGTAAGTTTATTTGAAAATGTGGTGCTGACCTGACGCCTCTGATTGACTATATTGGCGGGTCTAACCAATCGTGCCATGTTTACACAAGCGTTTGAAAAAAAGTACTCCTACTCCCGTTTCCCTAACAACAAAGAATCAATATTTATAGTCTGACTAATCGTGTTTAGCCTTACATTTACTTTCCGCCAATCAAATAGGAGGTAACATGTCAGCCTATTTCCCGTACAATGGTGGTGTGAAAATCTGCCACTGAGCGATTCTGATTTTGGTGTTGTCTGACATCCCTCACTATTTCTTTTGGCTATAATTTGTTAATTCCTAGACTATTTGCGTAACGTTTAACATATTCTTTGTCAGCAAGTCCTAAGGAACCCAAATATATAAATTTAATGGGGCTAAGGGGCTGCGTTCAAAATATGCATTTTCTTCTACCTCCTGTTCCCTTCGAATACGATGTGGTGTCTGGGTACTGTAATGTTTTCAAACGTAAACCAGTATAATGTCATATTTCCTAATAAGAATTTTCAGGTTTTAAAAAACTAACTCTCGTATGGGTAGTGTTTTTTATCACTGTCGATTTGAAAAAAGCTAGTGCTTGTGGCCTTACACGCGTGATGGTAGTAATTGTGTATCGCGAGACTGTGGTAGTATTGCCTGCGTTCCGGCTTTCAGCCCCTCCCTTTCTTTCTATCCTTAGTCCATCTGTCTTTCGTTTATGGTAACTTAGTGTATAAAATGACATGAATGGAATATTAAATATAGGTCAGCTTGCGTATCTCAAGGTTTTTCTTAGAAAGGCAGTACACGTTTTATCGTAGAAAACGGGTATTGAAGCAGTAGGCTTTTACTATCAACGTGAAACGTTACAATTTGCAGACGAAGGAGAAAACAAGGGGGATTTCGAGTACAGTCATTGTGACAGCACTGTTCTTTACCATTCTTCTTTCCTTTTATTAAATTTTTTTGTTAGGCTTTACATTTACGTTTTAATTTATATATGTGGATTAGAATTTCACACGACAGTCAGTTGAACAAGAGATGAGAAGCAGACGCTACATATGGATAGAACATACATTGGTGAAACCTGTTGATAGGACATACATTGGTGAAACCTGTTGATAGGACATACATTGGTGAAACCTGTTGATAGGACATACATTGGTGAAACTTGTTGATAGGACATACATTGGTGAAACCTGTTGATAGGACATACATTGGTGAAACCTGTTAATAGGACATACATTGGTGAAACCTGTTGATAGTATTACAAGGCAGTTCTGACTCTGGAGTCCGAAGAGTATGGTTTAGTTTGGTTTTGGTTTTAAGGACTATGTTCATTGCACACGGACAACTCCATCAGGGCTCTGATCTAATCGTTACGTCACAAAAGGAGAATCTCAGTACAGTGAACGAACTCTGTGGCACCGGCGAGAATTTCAGTGTGGGTGTATAGGAATCACACGTTCTATTAATATTTTTGTGGTGGGTAGGTTTCTAATTTTTAAATTTTGTCAGGGCAGCGGTCTTATGGTCTACTCTTTACGATTTCAAACTGCCGTGGAGTTTTTAACGTGCGCAACTTGCACACGGGACCTCCTATCTTTTCGCCCTTATCCGAGAAGGCTAGGCATCCGATCTCACTACCCAAGAGACCAGGGGTGAGTATGACATCATTAGGACCACTGGTTCTGAAAAAAAAATTTCAATAAATTATATTCTCTCTACTGGGAATCAGTTCTATCGTAAATTACGTATGAGAATAAAATACGCTAATTATACGTATTTTATGGAAAAAAGATAAAATACGTGTATTATACGTTATTATACGTTAAATTAATATGCATAAGTTTGACATGGGGCGTTTTCCATAGGGATAGCTTAAAATTACGTCATTGGCGCATAATGTGTAAAAAAACAGGTTGTTTGTTTTTAAGTAACAAGAGTTTTGCTGACACGTTAAAGGTAAATATCATACATATATGTTTTATTTAAACTACAGCTTGAATCGCTAGACGAACATGTGTTAAAACGTTCAGATTTACAGAAAAATGGTCATCTGCAACGCATTTCAACGTACGGAAGTTTTACCTTACGCGTATAATACGTATTTTATCGTCAAAAATAGAATACGTATCGTACGTACGGTTGAACATGTTGGAAATCGAACCCGGTACCTTTAGAATTCGAGGCGGACGCCACACTACTTAGCCACTCCGACCCCTTTATCCCAAGAGTAATAGAAATAGAAGGAGACCTAAGAAGACACGGAGAAGAGAAGGAGATCAAAGAACACACGGAGAAGAGATATGGAGACATTTATCAAACGAATGAGGAAGACAAGGACAGACCTTGAGCTGATGGCACAGGACAGAACTATTTGGCATACTGTTGCTGAAGTCCTATGCTCCTAAGGAAGCTAAAGCGTGATAAATCAATAGCTGTAATACTTCAACCGCCATCCTTATTTCGAAATGACTCACTCTGTTTAGTCCCTATAGTCAATTACAAGGTTGACACAACACAACCTAACCTCCCTGAAGCTAGAACTTAGGTATCGTCCGGACTGTGATTGCCGGTCTGTCCCATTTGACAAACGACCGGCTTGGTGCAGGTGCACGAAGTTATGGCCGCCGGTGTGGATTATCTCTTGGGCTGTAAAGACGAGATGGTGGTATAAAGAGTGGAGGGAAAAAATCCCCATCATTATTTCATGAAGAAATATTTAAATACAAAAATTATTTTTCAGACCAGAGGCTGTTCTATATTCGGACATGCGTCCTAATTTAACCTATGGATACTGTGTCTGGATTGAACAATCTAGTCTAGTGCATGTATAAAACGACCCCCCCCCCCCTCAAAATAAAAAGTTCTTATTTCAAATCTTCTTTTTTTTCGTCAACACCTCCTGACAATCACATGTAGTCCATTTGGGAGTCCACTTTCTTTGGACATGTTATGAGTAGAGGGAAGCTGCAGTATATCTTGACAGCACAACAGATATAAAGAAAAAGAGATAGAGGGCGACAAAGAGAAAAGTTACTGGACAGTTTGACATCATGGCATGGAAGGAAATGAACAATAGAATTGATAAATGATACTGTAAGCAGCAAGTTGTGGAGAGACATGATCACCGTCCTCACAAGGCATGGTACTTGAAGAAGAAGATAAATGTATATATTACTTACAAAAATCAATTTTAGTCAGTTTTTAGTTTCCAAGCCATACTAAAACTCAATTGTTAATTTTAAAAACAGCTGTAATATTGTTTGAAGCTCGGGTGACAACGATCTTCATCTTAAGAGTGGAGATAGAGTCAGCTACCGCAGTCTTGATGTGGTTGTCTGAAACTCCATCAACCAGGGGCTTTATTGTGTCAGACTTTCAGTCCATGCTTCGGAAGGTCCAAAAATGGATTGCTCTGGCATGAATGGAAAACATCCATAGAAGCCTCGAATCTTCAGCAACTGGTGTGGATCTACTGTCCTGGTCACGCAGAGGTGCGCGGCAATGAGATAGCAAACATACTAGCTTCGAGAGCATCCTTAGTGTGGACACTGGATATTCATAAGGGAGAAATACTGAAGACAATTAGTGATCGCCTGTTAGAGAACAGCGCTGCAGTCGACGAATCAGCAAGGCTAAGACTGCTCGACTTTGGCGGCAATCGTAAGACTAGCAGGGATGGACGTATGAGCATCAGTTAGCATTTATCCCCTTCGACATTTGCTGAGGGAGACTGAGCACCTATGGGTTTGCCCGGGGTGCAGTGATGTCGATTCTGATTAACAATAACAATAAAATTAACTTCTAGTACTTGCAGTAAAAATATTACCAGTAGTAGCAGAAACGGCAATACAAGCAACAGTAGTAGCGTAGATGGCAGGGAGGACAGTGTGATTCGCTTGCATAGCTAGGCGGTGTTGTCGCACGGAAGGTCCAGGGTTCAAATCCCGGGTAAGCCACTCATGTCTGTTGTTTTTCTGTTGTCTAGTGTTCTACTTCTTTATTTCCTACGAGTGCCTTATAACATACCTTTATATTTGTTTCATATTAATTTAGTAGCAGTAATGCAAAGGTATTATTATGAATTATTAGCAGCAGACGTGAGTTCAACAACTGACGGGTAGAAATGATCATTGTTGTCCCATGTAGTTCCAGGAGGTCTCTGAAAAGACAAAGAAAGGGACAACTGCAGTCTCAGGCATGTCGTACAAAGCGCTTAATATGAGGTTGTACATGGGAATGGCAACCTCATCATGTGAAACAAATAGTTACTCACTCCACGGCTGCAGGAGTATGTTCATGCTTGGTGCATGCTTCCTGCACGTGAGCCAGCTGGAATGGTAGCTCCTAGCTGCATGAGGAGAGCAAAGATAAATGATGATGATGTTAAGGTTGTAAAAATTGAGACAAATTCGTTAAATACTTAACAACAAAAATGGTATCTGAATTCACATAATAAATATGGACCCAGATATGGCGGAGCATTGAAGAAAACTTATAAACAACAAAAGCAGCATCTAAACACACATAATAAAAGTGGACACAGATATCGGAGCATTTAAGAAAATCATATAGCAATAACCCGTCAAACTTGACGGGTTTTTAATTATAGTGTGCTGTTTCCGTTCCCGGATGAGCAGATAGAAGTACATTCTTAGAGTGTTTTTGGTTTCTTTCCATTATGCAGTGTAATCAAACTGTTCATGAACACCGTCGTTTGAACGCTTTTCTTTGTTGATTGTAACTATTTTCGGGAGAGTATATATAATGGAAACAATACCATTTTTCAACACAGTTGCATTCCTCAGCTGTGACCAACGTACATACGGCGAGAATTATGTTATTTTAGATTCAATTTAAAAGTTCTTTGATGACAACATTTCGTGTGAAAGTGCGTGGATTGTTTTCAAAGAGTGTTCCCTGATAATAAATGGTTTTAACAAAAACTTTCAAGTTTTCATGATTTGTACATCGGGTGAGGGCTCATGTACACCAATTTTTATGCACTTTTTCTTTGTCGAGCGCTACTAATTTCGTGAAAGAAAAAAAAAAAAAAGAAAAAAAAAGAAAACCAAAGTATTTGTTTTATATAACACTCACACCGCGGAAGTTGCACACCGTGCGTTGAGCACTTTTTTTTTTCTGGTGCGAGTTACTATTTTGAGTGAGACCGATCGACGTAACATACATCGGTAATTATGTTAGTTGGGATGGGATGGGATGGATATACAACAAAAAAAGTACATGAGCACGCAATAAATGTGGACTCGGAGGTGGCGGAGGATTGACACAAATTATAAACAACAAAAGTAGTATCTAAACACGCATAATAAATGTGGACACAGAAATGACGGAGAATTGAAGAAAAATTATAAAAACCAAAAAAGTATATGAGCACATAATAAATGTGGACACAGAAATGGCGGAGCCTTGAAGAAAAATTAGTTAAAAAAAAGAAAAAAAAAGAAAAGAAACAACTCGAAAAGATGTAGACAGTCAAGCTATACATGCACAACGTTTGTTTACGGAGGGAAAAACAAAAAGACATCAATTATCGTATCACATTATTTCTATCCTTCTCCTGCAAGTCTCCGTGAACATTATTGTAATGACAGCACATCCTTTGTTTTGTCATGGCAGTAACAAAATACAGCTTTCAAAGATGTCCCCACTCGAGACTGCTTCTCTCAGGGCACGTATAGATCTGGCAATTAGTCCTGGAGATCTGAGATGTACAAGACAGGGAGTCTCGTTCAGAATTTATTTGTTGTCGATGGCTTAACAAACGAACATTTCTCAGATTTCAAAAAAACTGAAGTGGAAATTGCCAACGTCCTGGGTCAACGGAACAAATGCTCTAAGGACTGGGAGAAAGATTCATTACTTTGTCACAGTGGAGCCCTAATCAAGGGCTGAAATAGATACGTTTAGAACTAGGATGCCGATTAGACGAACAGTCAACATGTTGGAGCGATCTGCAGGGAGTATGTACAATGTTAACGGACGGCATGCTGGAAGCGATTTTTTTTTTTTTTTTCAGTCGATATATGTAGTATTAACTGTCGCTGTGTTCTTGTTATGTGACAGTGCTTGTTTTGTCACAGTGAACTGTTGGGTTCTAGTTATGTGACAAGCCCTAGTTAAGCCGCTGCGCATTGCAGTATTCCAATGACAGTGGAGGCAAAATCTTATGTTTGACCCCCGACAACTTTATCGTCTCCTTAGTGCAAGAATGCATAAACATAACGAGTTGCGGTCTGCCATTATTTTTATAAGATAACCGCTATTTAACATAATTTAGTCTCGTTAGTTAATGAGTATTAGTATCATTACGTTGTGGTTAATTAGTTAACAGTTTCATCATTTTAATAAGGTCTTTTCTCCCGCAGGTCTATCATTAGAGTTGACTAATATAGGCCGTGAATGGAGCTTGCACACTCATCACGTAAAACACATCGCTACAAAAATCGCCATAACAAGAGTAAATTAAATACCCTAATGCAGGCTTTCTGATAGGGATGGGGGTCGGAATATTAAATAGTATGGTCCTCGATGAATGAAAAATCAGAACGGCGATGAAGCTGAACTGTAATCTTGTTTTTTGCTTTTTTAAAATCATTTAGTGTTCAGTTGTGATGATTTGATTGAAATGTCTGACACTTTGGTGTGAGTGGTCTGCCCTGTTTTTCTTTCTATTTCTTGTCTACGCCAACTTTTCTGTCTATTGCTTTTAATAGCTCTAATTCTGTCATTAGCTCCGTGCGAGGGCCAGGCTAAAGTCCACCCCTCTGCACGCGGAATAGCGGCATTTTGCCAAAACTCTTTTATTTAGCGCTTCGTGGTGAGCGGCAAGTTGCAGTTTCTTTTAGTACAGAGTACCACTGAGCATGGGGACAATTCTTTGCCTTTTATTTTATGCTGTCCTTGAGTTTTCGTCCCGAACGCAGGACGCTGGTAGAACGGGGGGAGCGTTGCAATATTACGTCTTTCTCCCGTCTCGCAAGACTACCGGGGAAGCTATCCCATTGGATCTTACGTTTGGTTTGTTTCATCTCTAGCGGGCTAGAAGAACCCCCGCGGAACACCTGCAGATTTTTCTTACTATTTAAGCTAAGCGTCCCTAGTACTCTTTACCATTTGTCTCTATGAGAATCTTTGCTGCCTGGTGACGAGTTATTCCGTTGATAGCTTATAACAGTTATAGTGTGGAAATTGATTCCTTGCTTGGTAAGCACACAATTTACTTAGTTAATTTCTTGGGGTTTTTTTTCTACCTTAATCATACAGAGTCGAGATCCCGTGTTACGTTATTTCATCTTTTTATATATTTCTTAAAGTAAAGTAATTTTTGTGTGACCGGGAGTTCTGATTTTATTAAGCACGACACCAATTTAAAATCCGTTAATAATAATAATAATAATAATAATAATAATAATAATAATAATAATAGCCCCTTCAGTCATAACTGACTATGGGAATGCGCCCCTGAGGTGGCAGCCCTCAGCTGCTTATTTTCCTAGTGCACCTTTCGACGTTTTCTCCTCACCTCTGCTTCTTGTGTGAGCCTCTCTTCACCCAATCTGAGGTGGCGGCGTAAATAGCATCGCCACTTAGTGCGATCGGCAGCTTCATCCTCCCATGTTGCTGGATCCATGTCCAGTGCCCTCATATCTCTCTTGCACACATCTTTGAACCTCAGCTGTGGTCGCCCAACAGTTCTCTTGCCATCTGCTAATTGTCCGTAGAAGATATCTTTTGGGATGCGACCATCTTCCATGCGGCGAACATGGCCAAGCCAGCGAAGTCTGCGCTGTCTAAGCAGTGTATACATACTTTGAAGGCCAGCACGTGACAACACCTCGACATTTGTCACTTTATCTTTCCACGAGATGCCGAGGATGCGGCGTAGACATCGCAAATGGAAGGTATTGAGCCTTCTTTCTTGCTTAGCATAGGTCGTACAGGTCTCGCTGCCATATAGGAGTGTGCTGGTGACGCAGGCATTATATACCGCAGCTTTGGTCTTTATTGTGAGTTTAGAGTTTCCCCAAACACGCGATGTGAGGCGGGCAAAGGTAGCTGCAGCTTTGCCAATGCGGCTGTCGATTTCTGTATCCAGTGAGAGTTTGTCATTGATGGTAGACCCTAGGTATGTGAAGTGGTGCACCACTGCCAATTCATAGTTATCGATAGTGATAACTGGTGCAGCACCCACATCCTGACTCAGCACATTCGTTTTCTTTAGACTTATTGTGAGGCCAAAGTCCTTGCATGCTTTAGTGAAGCGATTCATCAAGCTCTGAAGCTCCTGTTGGCTTTGAGTGACGACTGCAGCATCATCAGTGAACAACAAGTCTCTTATAGTGACCCTTCTGATTTTTGTTTTTGCCTTCAGCCTTGAAAGATTAAACAGACGGCCATCTGACCTAGTGTGAAGGCATATTCCTTCAGTTGCATCTCTGAATGCATGTTTCAAGAGTAAGGCAAAGAAGATTCCGAAGAGGGTCGGAGCCAGAACACAGCCTTGTTTAACGCCACTTCGTATATCAAAGGGCTGTAACATGCTTCCAGCATATTGGACTGTTCCTTTCATGTCGTCATGGAATGACTTTATCATTTCCAGCATTTTAGAAGGGCAGCCTATTTTCAGGAGGATCCGCTAAGAGTTAACGCAAAGAGAGGATTTTTTTGTGAGACAGAAGTATGAGCTGAATGTATATCAGCTTTTTTTCCAAGTTGTTCTTCCATGTGGACATCTGTATAATTAATGCAGTAAAGAGTTTCTGCTATTCCTTTTTTGATACTAGTGAGTATCAGCGCAACGTAAATTTAAAACACTTCCAGTATAGTTCCAATTGGAGAAGTTATCTCATGGGCACTTGTATTTGTCTATTGCTGTTTCAAATGGCTAACCTTCGTTCGCCAAGAGCATGAGTCATGGCGTATATGTGTGGAAGCGAGGTCAGTTAGACCCGCGCGCGCGGAGACAGCGGCCAGCGAAGTATTGGCCGGGAGTACCTGTGTTATTGATGTAAGCGTTAGGCTAATACAGCGAGTGAGAACAACGGAAAGAAGGTGTATGCCTTGTGGTCTAGCGAAAGAATGTAACGGGGGATTGGTTTGTAAACATTAGAGATGGTGGTACCGTGGTTAACGTTAATTTTGACATATTTGTATTTTTCAGAGAGTGGTCACAAGCCTGTAATTTGTACTCTCTGTCTCTGACTCTTATTTGGGGCACCTTACGTCACCAAGGGCTCACCTCACATCTGCTGGATATTTGTCATAAACCTATCTACTGCCAATACATATCGCCACAAACAATATATATCTCACGGCAGACTAAACGTCCTGTCCGTGTTCAGTCTACAAAGTGGTCATTGTGGAGTACATACTCATAGCTTTTAAAAGGATATACATCTACAGCCAGACCAGCTGTCACCTTTGCCATCGAATCGTGTCAGCAACGCTGTCAGACCCATTGAGTAGATTGGAGTAATTAGCAGATAATCTTCACCTTGCCAATAATAATCACCTGCCTGAAGCTTAGTCATCTTTATCCAACAAATAGAGGCGCGTCCCTTAGGGCCCTCACATACATTCGTTGTGTCAGCAGTGATCATTATTTCTCGCTAGTTGGATTTAGCAGTGAGTGCAAGTAGTGTTGTCTCCTTCACTCGCGCCCTGGAAAGCGGGTGTGCGCTTGGATTTATTTAACAGCTGTTCCACGGGGAGCTTATCTCCACATCATTTGAATTCACCATTAGGAGGAACAGGGTTGATTTACTTAGCGGTGGATTACCTTTAGCTACCAAGAAAGAAGAACTTTATAGGCTAGGCCGTCTCTATCACAAGGGACTGTGGACCTACCCCATTTAGTTACACTTAGTAGTGCGGAAGTATCTGGTTGGTGGTGTGGAGTGAGGCGATTTGCTTGTGTGTGATTGAGTGAAGTCTGTTGTCATTTGTTCCTGTGGTGTTAATGTGATAACTTCAGTAGTCTTACAAAGCTAGTGGAGACAGTTCTTTATTTCTTCGATGTTGTGGATTTCTTTAATAAACATATTTATGTGTAATACGTGGTCATAATCTCTGTCACTTGATGTTTGCTGTGTGTCTTTACTGTCGTAGATTATTCTATTTAGTATTTGGAAGACGGGTGAGAGATTGTCATCTTAAACACAGTCGGAGTATGGTGGAGAAGTAGTCATTTAGAAATCATTATTTATAACACTACTCTCCAGAAGTCATATCTCTCCCCATAATTTCATTAGTGACTCTATTTTCCTTACTTTCACATTACACATTCATATTCTGTCTACACTCAGACATTCTCTATTTCCCATATTTGCGACAACAGTGTTATTCTAAACTTGACTCTAACTAGTGCACACTGTTATTTTAAACTTGACTCTAGCTAGTGCATACTGTTAATCTAAACGTGACTCAAACTAGTGAACATTGTTATTCTAAACTTGACTCTAGCTAGTGCACATTGTTATTATAAACTTGACTCTAGCTAATGCACACTATCGGGTGTCGGGTTGACTGGCGTGGGCGATAATGTGTATAAAAGTACATGTTTCTTTTATGTCCTTCATGTCATGACGTATAACCAGAGATATGTGATCACAGTCACTTATTGTCAATTGCTCTTTTGTGCTTTCTTGTCTTTTACTGGCGTACTGGGGTTTTAGTTTGGTTTTAATGACAATATTCAATGCACACGGACAACTACATCAGTGCTCCGATCTCCTCCCATAGATCATACAAGGAGTATCTCAGCGTAGTGCACGAACTCCGTAGCACCGGCGAGAATCCTCATACGTGTACACAGGTATGTGACGTGGAAATGTAAATATATCCTCAGAAATGCGAACACCTTCGCTTCCCCATTTAGTGTTTTAATTTTGCTACGCAAAGACCACGAACTTCGCTGTCTGTCTGACTCATATTTTAAAGCCACGCCTATCTTTTTTGTTTACATGCGCTGATGAGTGTTTACCAATTTTCGAACCCGGCAGTCTTACCAGGGGAGCGAATCCCATTCGTTTACCTGAGTTTCTCACGCGAGCTGATTTGCCAATTATCGGCAATTAGACAGACGCGCGTAGAAATAAACGGTCTGTTCATTTGATCAATTCAAGGGCGATAATAATACGTCCCGATCACCTTTGATGTCCGACATTTTCAGGGGAGTTAAGTATTTGATCTACGGCAGTGGGAGATAATCTAAGAAGGCCCATTCGCATGGGATGCCTTCTGATGTCGTTTCGGCATCGCGAGTGAGCGAACCGTAGAATCATTTATCTTGGAAGCCAAGCTCGTTGATTTTCCCTGATACGTCCAAGGTGTGAATTTTCACATCTTTTAGAGATATTACCCTAAATCAGTATATATACTGCTTTCTCTCCCAGTCAGTTATCAAGTCTCTCAGGAAATTTTGGATAGTCTGAACGCGTACGCTAGAACCTATGTGAAATAATGTGTTAATAGCCTTCGTGGGGATTATTCTGGTAATAATATAAGTTGTGCTTAAGTGTTAAAATGTGTTAGGTTTTCCATTTTATTCACTGTGAGTCCCTAGCGTTAAGACTAGCGAAATAGCAAACGCGTAGATATTCTCTTACCAGTGGTTCAGTAATGTAAAATCCATCAATTTTTTTTTCACCAGAAGATACGGTTTAGCTTACTAAATAATGCTATGAGTGACGGATAAAGTGACAGAATAGAATGCGCATTATATTTTCATTGTGTGTAATTATATAGTGACTAGCATTTAATATCATGTGTAAAAACGATAGTTGTTAAAGGAGCGTAGTCATAATTAAATTATAACTGACAATTGTGCGCTGAGTGTTTTACCGGGTCGGATGGGGAAAGGCGGCATGCTTTTACCAAACCCGTACTCGTTAAAGCGACGCGCGATAGTACAGGCTTAAGATACCGTGTGCCTTTTAATTTAATTAGGTGACGGAGAGGATAAGAGATCATGCCTTACGCTTGATAGCCTAAAATTTGTCATTTTAGAAAGGTTTTGTTTTCTTCCTAATAAAGTGCTTGATCAAAACCCAGCGGCCAGCGGTTTTCTATTGTGGTCGTTTCCTCAGTCACTGAAGGAATAATAGTTGTCATTTTCCTTGGCGTTCGTCCCCGTACCGGTGTGAACAGGAATTGCCAGGGCGAGACACTAACATTTTTTAACTGTAAATTTGAGTAACGGGACTTACAAAAATACCCAGATATTTTCCATTCAATTTTATCAGCCCGCTGTAGCAATATACATAACATTTTCCCAACTTCTGACAGTCGTTTTTCCAAGTGGATTGTATCCAGGAGACTTTGCTGTTTCATAATCGGCACTCCCCCCAGAGAAAAGCCGATAGGATTTATCATCATCAGTTTTTTTTAATAACGTAACAGTTGTATTAACACACAGAGGCTAGACAATACAGGAACTATTTTTCTCTTTTGTTATAACTGTGAACGCCCCGAGAACGTTTTGCTTTAATAACTATATGCGGTGATACAGGGCTCATCCAGGAAAAATTAACCCACCAACTTTGGCGACCACCTGGAAATTATTATTTGATACCAAGGGTGGTCTGGGGCCAGATTTGGGCAACCCACCTGACACTATAGGTACATACTATTGTAATTCTTTAAGGGATACCTACACCAGTTATTAGGTAAGCAAGATTGTTTGTGGCCACAGATGACAGAGTGAGTGACAGAGAGAGAGAGAGAGAGAAAATATTTTCCTTTGTTACAATCATTGTACTCACTTCTTTTTTTTTATTTCGCTAACCTGAGTATTTTACTGGATAGCTTAAGTAGGAACTTTGTTCTTTTCTTTACTGTCTATTCTACACCCTAGTGTTAATCTTTGACCTTTTGTGTTATTACCTTCCTTTGGGATCATTTTGTTTCTCAACAAGGGGGAGGGCACTTAATGGGTTATTTTCCTATGTCTGTAAACATGATTATATTTGATATATATGTTTGATGTTGTAAAGTTTAAGTGATAATAAACTAAACAAAACTTAACTTAGTGTGTCGGTCAGACCCATACCCAATTATCCATAGTTTTTTTCACGTTTGTGCGTATTGTTGTCACATAATTGTGTGTGCGTGGGCGTGTGTAGTGTAACTTATATTTCATATAGGGAGAGAAAGGTCGTCTGAGATTAAAATATAGTCGTATAGATAGGCTGGACTAGAGAAACTACTCACTCCAGAGACTGATCTTCCTCTTACACTATTTCCTCGTGAAAATATATTTCTACACCTTTATTCTCACATATTTTACCACTATCACTTCTGCTCAAACGGGACCATAAATATCTTCTGACCTATCTTTTAAAAAATTTACGACAGGTATGACACATTCTATACATATTTTTGTGATGGGTAGGATTTCCAAATTATGACAATTTTGCCAGGGCAGCGGCCATATGACGTACTATTTACGATTTCCAACTGTCGAGGGATTTTTAACGTGCGCAACTTGCACACGGGACCTCCTATTTATTCGCCCTTGTCCGAAAAGGCTAGGCATCCGATCTCACTACCCATGAGATCAGGGGGGAGAATGCTTATTAGGACTCGCTGGTTCAGAAAATATTTCCATCAAATATATTTCCTGTACTGGGAACCGAACCCGGTGCCTTTTAAATTAGAAGCGGAAGCCATACCTCTTAGCCACTTCGACCCCTATACTGGTTTTACCCAGCTGTATATAGATCACCGACTTTCCTCGTGAATAAGGGAAGGTAAAGGCAGCGAGAAAGGGAATTGGTCACTCCACCTCCTCGAAGCTGGACATAGCATTGTGAAGTCTCTAACACTTCACTCCCCAACGGCAGTATCTGCTTTGGGACTACCTTTACTTTTGTTGGGGTTATGTTGTTTCCTTGATAGGTTGCTAGTGATATATTCTAGAGCAGAGGTCAGCATAAGGTAGATCGCGATCTCCGCGAAGATCACATATGGTTTAGCAGACATCTAGGCGACGGAGGGGGAAAGGATCACGAATTTTGTAGTTGTTATTGTTGTTGTTGTTGTGATTGATCCAGCGGCGTCTAGACTCTCGCTCTTCAATGTTATGTAGTTTTATTTGAATGTGTTCGCAAGTTGTTCTTCGCTCCATATAAGTCGTTCCACTTATGTGGCCTTGGGGAAAGGCTACAGAAATGTTGTACCTTTTTTTTCAGCCGTCATTTAAAATGAAGTAACCGGAGAATTAAAGATACATTTTCATCATTCATCAGGAGCTAATTTAATTTCCTTTTTTTTTTAAAGTCATCTTAATCTTGAAATGTATGAGATACAAATGTAGTCTTTTCCTTGAAGGAAAGTTAACATTAGGCAAAATATGACTTAGTTTGAAGTTTGCTGGCCCAGTTTGAAGTTTACTGGCCCAGTTTGAAGTTTGCTGGCCCAGTTTGAAGTTTGCTGGCCCAGTTTGAAGTTTGCTGGCCCAGTTTGAAGTTTGCTGGCTCAGTTTGAATTTTGCTGGCCCAGATGGCATCCTAGAAGAGCCATCAAAACAGACTTAGATACCTTACCGAGATATCATACAAATTACTTAGTACAATCAGTGAGAGAGAAGAAATACAAGGAGAATAAAAGGAATGATTTCTGGTCAAGTTGCCTAAGGAGATTTACAATAGTGCACGAATTACCGGCGGAATAATGTTACTATCAATGCCAGGGAATATATTAAAAGGGATCATCCATGAGAGATTACAAGAGTCCATAGACAGACAACAGAGAGACGAACAAGCAAGATATATCATGTACAGACCAGATAGCCACATTGAGAATAATAGTTGAGCAAAGTTTGGAATTCGTCTACTCTCCTTCTTTTTGTCTCTCACTTTTCTTGCTTGTCTTCTTCATTTTCTGTGTTTTTCTTCTTCTCCCTTATCTCATTTCTCCTTTTCCTCTTCTTCTTTCTTTTCTTTCTCTCCCTTCTATCTTTCTTTCGTTTTTCTTTCTGTCTTTCTCTCTGTCTATCTTTCTCTCTGTCTGTCTTTCTCTCTGTCTGTCTTTCTCTCTGTCTGTCTTTCTCTCTGTCTATCTTTCTCTCTGTCTGTCTTTCTATCTTCTTCTTATTCGTTTGTGTTTTTTCTTTCTTCTTCTTCTTCTACCTCATCTTCTTCTTTATTTTACTTCTTCTACTTCCTACTTCTTGTTCTTGTTCTTCTTGTTCTTGTTGTTCTTGTTCTTCTTCTTCTACCTCATCTTCTTCTTTATTCTACTTCTTCTACTTCCTACTTCTTGTTCTTTTTGTTCTTGTTCTTGATGTTCTTGTTCTTGTTCTTGTTCTTCTTCTTCTTCTTCTACCTCATCTTCTTCTTTATTCTACTTCTTCTACTTCCTACTTCTTGTTCTTCTTGTTCTTGTTCTTCTTGTTCTTCTTCTCCCTCATTTTCTTCTTTATTCTACATCTTCTACTTTTTACTTCTTGTTCTTCTTGTTCTTGTTCTTCTACCTCCTCTTCTTCTTTATTCTACATCTTCTACTTCCTACTTCTTGTTCTTGTTGTTCTTGTTTTTGTTGTTCTTCTTCTTCTTCTACCTCATCTTCTTCTTCTTTATTCTACTTCTTCTACTTCCTGTTCTTGTTCTTCTTGTTCTTGTTCTTGTTCTTCTTCTTCTACCTCATCTTCTTCTTTATTCTTTTCTTTGTGCTTCCCATTTCTTCATTTCCTTTCTTATTCTCATTCTTCTTCCAAACCAGAGAGCTTGTAAATTAGTGGGAAAATCGTATTTCATGTTTAAAAAATGATAGAAAAAAGCATACATACGTTGTATATCGGTGGTTCCCGAAGTAATCATGAGACTAGAATGGCTGAATTTAATTATACTACTCGTCAAAAGTCAAGGGCCACTTAGAAAAACCTTGGTTGAAACCATAAAACTAATCTGATATAAACGTAATTAGTATCAGTCAAAACGGCATTTATTGAATACCAAATTGACGTGTCACGTAAAGAAATGGAAATACACATTCAAACGCAATGAAGCTGTGAAGTGTGTCACCCACCTTTTCAAAAGTCACACAATAGATATTGGACAAATAGACATGTCAAAATCGGGTATGACCACCGTTTGCAGCAAGGCATTCAAGACAGCGTAGACGCATCGAGTCCACAAGGGTCCGAAGAGTATCCTGAGAAACAGCTTGCCATTCCTGAAGCAGAAATGCAGTCAGCTGTGCAACATCCATTGGCAGGGGGTGATTTGTTGACAATCTTCGACCAAGGACATCCCAGAGGTGCTCAATCGGAGAAAGGTCAGGTGAATGAGCTGGCCACGCCATCCTGATGATCCCATGTTGCTGAATAAACTCATTCACCACACGAGCTCGATGGGGTCGAGTGTTATCATCTTGGAGGATGGCATTACCACCTATGGCCTCCAGAGCAGGCTGAACAACTGGTCTCAAGATTTCGTTCTAGTATCTTGGGCCGGTCAAGTTGCCTTGGATGATGTAGAGTGGGGTCCAGCCGTGTCTGTAGAAGCCTCCCCAGACCATGAGACTCCATTGTTGCCTTGTCCATCGCATGTGCTCGCGACACCAAGCAACACGGGCTCTGCGATGAGCAGGAGTAAGAGGGATTCTGACTGCAGGACGTCGAGCAGCCAGTCCAAATTCATGTAAACGTCTGCAAATGGTGCTTTGACTGACATTAACGTTTACAGTTTGTCTCAGCTGACATCTTAGAGTGGAACAAGTCACTTTTCGATGGCGCAGGGCTGACAACAAGAGGTACCGGTCATCATGTCTATTGGTGCATCTAGGGCGACCTGGCCGGTGGCGATCCTCTACACTTCCTGTGGCCTGAAATCTCTCCAAATTCTTTGGATAGTAGAGTGTGACACTGCAAGCCGTCTAGCAACCTCACGGACAGATAAACCACTTTCAACCCACGCTATAGCCCTCATTCTTTGTAAGGTGTCAAGACTTCTTCTCGGTGGCATGGTTTTTGCAAGTGATGAAACTACCCTAAGTCTGCTGATTGTAAAACAAATTAAGAGTGAACTCTGTTTTCACGAAAAGTCGCCATTGCACGTGGAATGTCAATCAGCACGATTACTTCACCTGTTTGGTTGTACGGAAGTTTGAAAAAACAGATTAAAAATGTGAATTTATGGTCAGCAAACCAAATTGCACGTGATCACCATGGTTGTCGGTGAGTTGTTTTTATGCTTAACGTGCATAGAGGATTGTCAGAGGAAGATATTGCACCCATTTTTACTAAAAACTTCCTTCATTTAATCATTCTATGCGCTTTTATAAAAGTGTATTGAAAATAATAGGGTGGCCCTTGACTTTTGACGAGTAGTATATTTGCCATGGATGACTTGTCCATGTTATTGAGATTATTGTGCCTTTACGTGTTTACATGATGTGGTGTCTAGTCTTGTGCACAACCCTCCTTACTCGCCTTGTACAACAAGCCATGTAAGTTACATTGTTACTATTTTTAGCTTCACGTTTGGGCACTGGTAACGCTCGGATGTTGTATCACTGTTGGCCTTTAACTCTCTCAAATCCACACGCCTCATGGTGCGTGATATATTATTCTCCCAAGAACCACCTGGTAACGCCCGTTTGATTATTGTCAGTCCCTCAAATCTGCACCTTCACGATGTGGAAACAAATTTATTTATTACATATACGGTTAACAAATCTTAAAAAAAATTCTTAGCCAATGCACACTGGGCTTAAATTATGAGATATTGTTTTAAAACAGTGACACAAACAGGCATCCATTTTGTCCCTGCCAGGGTTATCAAGTCAGCCAAAAAATTTTCCGACTTCGACGCCTGGAATTTTAGAAGTCCGACTCCGATCCGACTCTGACTACCGACTCCCTACTCTGACTACCGACGTGGATTACAGTTTTTTACTAGTCATATTGTATAATATTCAGTCTGGACATTTTTTTTTACTGACTCCGGATTTCACTTAAAAACGACCAACTCGACGATTGTAACTCCCGACTTCACAGACCTTGATAACACCTATAAACTACCTGGAACATAAGGAGTCAAATTCGAGTGCCATCCTTTATTTAAAAATGCAAGTACACGGTGATCATAGCACGCATTTGTTATTCAACTAAAAAGATAACGGAAAGGTATAGTGAAGTGATAGTGATTTTTTTTTTTGCCATGAATGGCAGCGAAAAAAAACTGTAAAGTGCTAGAAAGCAGTTCATTATGTATTTTCAAAATAGCTTACTTACTTACTTAGTCGTTCCCCTTCTACCGTGAGGTGTAGAGGTTAAAAAAGCACCATTTCCAAACAATGATACATTATTGAAAATGATATCCAAGCACATAACTCTTGCCGAATGAACGTTGAACACTAGTTCTACCACTCATTAAACGTTGCTTTCGAAAATACAGCCGAGAACGCCTTCATATATTTCTGTCAAAAAAAAATGTCTATTCTAGTGGATGATCACCAGCAAATACGCGAGTCTCCTTCATTATTAATAGATTTGTTCAGCACCTGAACATCCACATCATCGATACTTCAAGGGGAATATTCGTTCGTAAAATTACGAGTATGTACTGAGTTTTGCATCCATGAATGCACAGATTGATAGCATTGGCAGTACGAAACCTTACGTCTTCTAAATGTATGACCAAATTTTCAGATTTCATTCCATTAGATCAATATTACTTCTCACCCAAGTCATTTTTTGAAGGTTGCCAAATGGCTTCATATCCAATGCATCCAGATAATTTTTACTACAATGATCTAATGACGGTGACCTGTAATGTAAATGTATGAAATGACCAAAGTAGAAATAGTGTCGTCTTTAGGTTATGTGACAGAAAAAGCGGCCTATAATTAAAAACCCGTAGATTTTGACGGGTTATAAACTAGTAATAATGGAATCGTCCAATTCCGAGACGAATGGGTTACATTCGAAGGGGTAATAATGGAAAATTCCATTTATTCAACGAAGGTTTCATTAACTTTTCATTAACTAATTACACATATAATAATGGAAGGATCCAATTATAGTTCTAGACAGAAATAAAACATACAATAATGAATGTGTGTATTTTGTACACTTATCCGAGTAGAAAAATAAGTGAGAATTTTGGCACCTACCTACATAATGATCCAGATAAAGAAGGCAAGCTCACCTTTATCGTATTCGCGGTAGGCAATACTATTTTGGTATCTGCTCAATTAAATCACTAATTATATCCTCGCTAAAGCAGTCCTTTTTCACCTACCTGTTTAGTTTTCATTATTACACTAACTCATTAACCGAACTACATACCACTATTTTCATTGACGTACGGAACACCCACTCTCAGAAAATTGCCAACAAACCGCCAAGTTTCTCCTTTTTTCAGTGACGTAACTACTCACTCCAGCTCTCGCTGACCAACTCCACAATACGTTCTCAAACACACAGGTACGGTAGTCCCACTACAGATACTGCTGTAGGAAAGTGAAGTGTTAGAGACTTCAGTACATTAGTTCCAGCTTTTATTTAATGACGTGGGAGTGACCAGTTCATTTCCTTTCTGTCTTTCCTTTCCTTAACTCAGGAACAGAGGTAGGTACCCATTTATAGCTGGGTCAACTGGAGAGTGACCCTACCTGGTCTCGAACCCAGAATGCGGTAACTTTGCGGTGAGAGGCACGCTATTTAACCACCCTGCCAACATGATGCTTCAAAAACACAGACCCATATAAAATAACTCTGATACTAACTCCCCCCCCCCACCCATTCTCATTATTCATTTATTGCGTGAGAATTCAAGTTGGTCTTCTCAACGTTTTTGAGCGAAAATTACGTTGTGTCGTAGTTTACAGCTTGGCAGCGATATCTGGTGTCTGTCGGCCCAGTACATCTGATTTTAGCAAGCAGTTTTATTCAGGTTTGCTGTCCTTAGCGCTTGACTGTCCCCAGCATACCTGCAAGGCAGCAAATGGTTTGAGTTTTTCCTTCTCCTAGATGAACTTCCATCCAAGGCTTACGAGCTTCATCTACTCGGAGCATTCTGGTCTTAGAGCGCCAGAGGCTCGCTCTTCGTCCCTTCTCCTGTTGTTATGAACAGGCCCTACCGTAACAGAGGTAGGTGTGGTTATTTGAGAGCGAACAACGAAGAAGTCTTTTCTTGGCGGAGCTATATGAGGTAAAGAAAAATGTAGTCACTTACTAGAATTGGCTGTGGAGAGTGAAGTGTTGGAGACTTCATTAAACCAGGCCCAGTTTAATGAGGCGGGGTGACTTGTTCCCTTCCTCGGCGCCTTCGTTATTCCTTTAACTCAATAGCAGAATCAGGTACCCATTTAATGCTAGGTCGACTTAGGCGTGTAGCTACCATATTTAGATCGCGAAACCCAGTACTTTTGCCGCGAAGTCTCTCTTAAAAAATGAGTGTAAAAGGTAGCAGATCAGATGGTACAAAAGTAAGGGGGCCGGCAAAGCAGGAAAGGGAAGCTAACAATGGCGTCCTACTTGTCACTGCCACAAGAGGCCTAAATAACATTCCTCGTGATTGATTTAATCTACGTGGACAATTTCCCCTGGAATAATAAAATTCACACATCGAAAGACAATGATTGGGCAATCATCTTAGTGGAAAATGTCCACTTTTAATCCACCGTCTAAGAATCTAGAGATACAATAATTAATCTCGTCAATTTTGTTTAAGTAATCGCTACGTTTTAGAAAAAAACGTAGATAAAGACGATGGACGACCCACGGTGAATGTATAATCGGGTATAATTTAGCGGGAAAAGTTCACAAAATAATATCCGAGGATTAATTTGAGAGCTTAGACCACTATGAACTTCAAACTGCAGACACGAGATCAGAACAGGAGAGAATTTATGTGGCTGAAGAGTGTGCAGATCGCTTTTAAGGTTCTAAATATTTTACAGAAGCACATTACTGGCCGCTGTATGTGTGTGTGTGTGTGGGTGTGTGTGTGTATTTGTGTGTGTGTTCTATTCTTCTGTTTTCACTTTAGCTTTTTCTTCTTCCTTTTCCCCCGCCTCCGCCATCTTTTTTTCTTCTCCATCATCATTCTTTTCTTGTTCTGATTATCATCATTCTTCGTCAAGACCCTATAACTTGTAGATTAGTTTTTAAATATCGGACTCACTATTAATAACAAAATATTAACAAACAAAATCAGACTACTTATTACAAAATCTGACAAGAGATAATGGACACCTTGTTCTTAGAAGAAGGTCTTACTCAGAAAGCAGATTATCAATTTTACATACTGTAAAAAGGTTCTTTCTTCTTTATTTGTTTATTTCCCACTCTGTAAAGTGTCAGTCTGTATGCTCTGTAAGGAAGAGTGGTGTGTTGTTGAGATCAGGCATGCTCCAGTCTACCCAGCTGTAAATGGGTAACTCACCCTAGTCCTGAGTTAGGGAAGGCAAAGGCTCCAGGGGAAGCAGGCCCTAAACTTGGTCACTTCAACCGACGCAGGATGGTGTATGTATGGAGTAGAAGTGTAGAGTGTGATACCGCGAATGGTGTACTGTTCGTGTGCTGACCAATATAACCACTCATACACTTGTGTCTACAAGACACCAATGCAGACTGCTGGAATCTTTGTTTACTCAATTTATTCAGACGTACACACTGGGACATACGAGTACATCATGGTATGTTGACATATCAACTTGTAGGTATACATAGCAGATCTGAAGTCATGACACATTCAGAAATAATGGGCAGTACATCAAAAGTTCAATGTCATGATACATTATGGCCGCATCCCCTATCTGACTAAACGCGTCAGTGAAGGCAGATCGGTAAATAACTAAAGTTACTTGACGTCCATAGTTTTGTAGTATATATTATGAAACCACAAAGGTAGGGGGGGGGGTTTCTAGCAAGATTGAGATCTCCCTGTCACTGTCCGATAATAGGATAAATAATCTGTTCTCTTGGCAGTGATCAAAACATATGATGACCGAAATCTAACATGGCCGCCTCCCTGAGTTGTCGTTCACTCATTCATAGGAAGGAGAATATAAGCCAGAGTTAATTTATAATGGATATATAAATGATTTCATAAATGTTTCCATACAGCTCTACGGTGATCAGGTTAATTCACGTAGCCATAACCGCTGTAGGAAAGTCTGTCATCTTCGTCGATACAAAACACGACCCCAGCGATACGAAGCACAATGTTCCATCTAGGTCGAATCGACATGAGATCATCAAAATAGGGTCTGGCAATACATGGAGTCCGAATTATACATTGTACCGTACCTTAGGAGAGTCTCTAACATAAACTATAGTAGAGATACCATCTCCTTTAGAAGAAAACCACTTCATGAATCATATTTCCTTAAGAATCTACCAGCCCTTTGAAAAGTGCGTACCCGCCATTATCACGGTACATCGGAACTCATCACGACTTGTCAAGACAACTCATACTTCCGCTAGACCGGAATAATAAGAATCTAGTCCCGCCTACCCATCCAAAATATACAATATAGGACTGATTCTACTTGTACTAATAATATGTAATACATATGAATTCAGGCCATAAACATAATAAGCAAATTAATCTATTTTCTGGCCCTAAAAATAAGTACAAATATAAGAGCAATATCCGTGCGCCGGATCAATATCAAGAACGATTACTCCTATAATCAAAAGTGTGAATCAAACATGGATTATCTCGCTTTCCCCATAGACAGCATTTTCATACACAAATGAATGAATGTCTATATCTTTTCCATATTAAATAGCCATATCGATTTTTGTAATATGTGCGTCAAAATATGCACGCAACAGATTACCACACCCCTCGGGGAAAAAAAATGGTACATTTTTTTTTTTTTGAAACACATCTAGGAGCAACATACAATAGGCTCACAACGCACCAATAACAATGCGCAGATGATAAGCATAAGTTTTATGACCTTAGAGAAGGTACTTCTCTAAGTATTAATATTTCCAGAGAGGTGTCACCAACGCATACTACAATATTAGCAATGACACAATTTCCACATTAGTTTATACATAAATTTCATCTAAGATATCTTAACATCATGATCATCAAAGACGAAAAACATTGAAAGATCAGCGGTGAATAAATATCAATGAACCGCTAAGTAGTGTTACAATCAATATATGATATATTACATATGTGTACACATTTCAACATAGAAACAACTGTATCAAAGTTGTATAACAGTTATGAATCATGTGGGCATCTAGACAAAATATCTGCCATCACATTTTCTGACCCACGGATAGCTCGCACCGAAAATGAAATGGCTGTAGAGCAATCGCGTATCGCGTTGATCTCGCGCTCTTCAGATTTTTACTCTGAATAGCCGTAAGAGCTTTCTGGTCAGTTTCCACAATGAAATGCGCGCCCAGAAGAAATCTTTGCAGTTTAAGGATTGACCAAACCATAGCCAATAATTCACGGTCTAGGACCGAGTAATTCTTCTCTGCGGCATTTAATTTCCGAGAAATATACATCACAGGATGCAGAGTTCCAGAGTACTCTTGCATTAGTGCCGCTCCAATCCCGGTGGATGAAGCGTCACTACGAAGAATAAATGTCTTATCCTTAGAAGGCAATACTAGGATAGGTAAAGTAGAAAACATAGTTTTAACCTTATCCAAAGAGGATTGACATTCTTGAGTCCAATGGACTACATTAGGAGACCCTTTCTTTAGCAAGGAAGAAAGAGGTGACATAATGGAGGACAGATTCGGAATGAATCGTCCATAAAATTGTATTAGACCTAAGAGACTTCGCACTTGCTTTTTAGTCTTAGGAATAGAAATGTTAAGTATCTTACTTGTATTATGGTCTTCTGTTTTTAGGAACCCATGACCAACACGGTGTCCTAAGAAAGATATTTCGCTAAAACCAATACATGCTTTCGATGGTTTCGCTGTCAGGTTATGCTCGCGTAAGATAGACAATAGTTCATTTATACCATTATAGTGATCGTTCCAAGTATCACTGAAAAGACAGATGTCATCAAGATACGCAATGACATCTGAGCGATGAGATAGGATTCGACGCATCATGCGTACAAATGTTGCAGGGGCGTTCATAAGACCGAAAGGCATGAAATTCCATTGGAATAGACACCTAGGCGTCGAAAAAGCAGTAAACGGTTTGGCGTGTTCGGATAATGGAACTTGCCAATATCCCTTAGACAAATCGAGTTTAGTAAAGAAATGAGAATTCGATTGTCTCGTAAGTAGCTCTTCTAGCAAAGGCATAGGTTCAGCATCAAATTTAGTCACTTGATTCAATTTGCGATAATCCACGCAAAGACGTATGTTATTGTCTTTTTTTCGTACTATAACCATCGGCGAAGAATATGCTGATGTGGATGGTTCAATAATTTTTAACTCTATCATCTCATCTAACTCTTTCTCTACCTGTGCTTGAAAATGTATCGGGATAGGATACGGTCTGACTCTTATAGGACTATGGTCAGTAAGAATAATGTCATGTTGAATGACATCAGTTTGACCAGGAATGTCAGTAAGGACATCCTGAAATTGTTCTAACATAGTAGAAACTTGTTTCTGCTCTCCTGGAGATAATTCTGGAGAAATTGCAACATCTTTCCATGATTCATTAGAGTGAAGAGGAATCAGTGGAAAAGGTAAATTTACATCCGAGAAACTCGTTTCCTCATCCTGTATTACTGACAGAGATGAGTACTGTCCATGTTGGACTGGAAAATCGTCCGTTGCCTGGAAAACAGGTTGTAAATAATCAGGACGTTCATGGAATTCCGTGAGCATGTTGATGTGGAAGGTTTTACGCTTCCCGTCAATATCGACGATATAGTCAACATCGGAAACTTTTGATATTATATCGTACGGACCTTTCCAAGAAATGAGAAGTCTATTTTCCCTACAAGGTAGCAAGACAAATGCTTTGTCACCTGGACAAAGTTGTCGCAAACATCTCTTTTTATTGGCAAATTCCCTTGCCTTCTGTTTCGCAAATTCAGAAGAAGCAGTTGCCAACTTGCATGCTTCAATAATCTTGTGTCTAAGTGCGATGACATATTCATAAGAGGATTTTGTGTCATCGACAATATTATCAGCAGTTATAAGATCATGAAGTAAGGACATAGGACCTCGCGGTTTCGCGCCAAAGACAAGTTCAAAGGGAGAAAATCCTGTATGTTCGTTGGCGACCTCTCTATATGCAAAGAGAGCCGCGGGTAAAACCCTATCCCAATCCTGAGGATGATCTTCTGTTATCTTACCTAGTAGGTTTTTCAGAGTTCTATTCAAACGTTCCACCATCCCATTGGACATAGGATGATAAATACTACTCAGCGATCTCTCTATCTTCAGAGTCGACATTACTTGAGACATGGTATCCGATATGAGTTGGGTACCATGGTCGGATAATATTTCTGCTGGAAACCCCAGACGAGAAAATATTAACCAAAGAGCATTTGCGACATCAGCAGTAGTTATGCTCTTTAGAGGAACAGCCTCCGGCCAACGTGTGCACATATCAACACACGTCAAAATAAATTGGTGTCCTCTAGCAGACTTTATCTTAAATGGACCAATGATGTCTATCGCCATTTTTTGAAATGGCCGAATGGGAATGTCTGCAGCCTGAATAGGTGCATCATGGCGTGGACCTCTGGATTTAATCTCTTGACATACTTTACAAGATCGACAATAGATTCGTATGTCCTTATTCACAGCAGGCCAAAAGAAAGATTGAAGAACTCTAGCTTTAGTACGGGAAAAACCCATATGTCCAGCACACTGCGAATCATGAGCGTGCTGTAAGATTTTAACTCTCATATTTTTAGGCACAAGGATTTGAGAATGAATGGACTTAGCGGAGTCTTGTACCATACGTACAAGTACGCCATTCTTCATCGTAATCCAAGATTTACGATTTGTATCCTTATTCGGATCACCTTTTGTTGCCAGAGTAAAGAATTTCTTTAGAGTAGGATCATCTTCCTGCTGTTTGATAAAGGAATCGTGGGAAATCTCCAAGGGATCGTCTTGGATCTGCGCATCATTATCTTCAGAATGTGAAGATTGTGGCATATTAAGAGCTTGAGCCCTAGTGATTACTGCATTAGCAGATTGCATATTAACATTTTCCCAATTAGAAATTTGCTGTGGAGTGCATTCTTTCACTCCATGAATGCGACCGATGATAAGATCAGCGATCGGATTCGGCAAGAGACATGCTTGCACCTCTCCTGTAAAGAAAGGCGTAGCAATATTGATAATGGCAGTGGAGTACTTCTCCAATATGCCACCAAATGTTACACATTTGACTATATTGCCTGTAGCTCGAGAAGGATTTACGAGTGATTGCCTCACTCCAATGGTAGTGCACCCCGAATCGAAAAGAATTGATACCGGAGTACCATCTATTAGGCCCCTATTAAAGACAAGAGCACCCCTTCCATTATGCGCAATTGACGCATGGAGAGCGGGAAGCGGGTGACCGCAGCTTAAAGTAGAAACTGTGGTTGGATCGAATAATGTTTTGCATTGCGAACACTCAGATGCTCTAGCAAAATCGAAAGCGGAATTTGCTGCACTATTGGAGTCTTTTTTATCATTATTCTGATTATCCGTGTCGTGGAACTCCAGTTGTGCAGAGTTAGCCTGGTAATACGATTTACCATGTCTTTTGTGTTGTGATCTACCTCGGTTATAATTGTCTCTATAATTATTATTGCCTCTGTTATAACCCCTATTTGGGTTTGAATCATAATATTCATGATCATAATCATCACGCTCATTATATTGAGTATCCCTGTAATATTGTTTCTTTTGTCTCCATGAAGCACTTGGGTAGTTCCTATAGCTACTCCCCTTTCGAGAATTTCTAACATTATGGGTACCCCTCGCGTGTCGAGGACTATCAGCCCGATTCCAGTTCTTCAAAGAAGAACCCTGATTTGAGTGGTTATCTTGGTTTTGACATTTATTCCAATTAACCCTTTTATCAAATTTATTTTTAGCTCCTTGGAATTTGTGTGAGTAATTCTGATTATATTCTGTTGCCAAAGCAACTGGCATACTCTCTTTAATGTTAGAGTTACTAAGAATCATGTCAGGGTGTGCCGTGGCATACTGGTCACAATATTCTTCCATTTGCTTTAATGTACTAGGTTTACGCTCATGTAAGAACTCTAGGAATTATTTATTTACAGAAGACATGACCTTGTCTCTTAGCAATAAATCCGTAAGACCATCCAATGTTTTCTCTGTTTTGGATAATTCAATCCATCGTGAAAGTGTAATTCGTGCTTTTGAGATGAATTCTGAGAATTCTACACCTACCTCAGGTCTCATTGTTTTAAACAAAAGACGATAGCCTTCCTCAGACAGCTGATATCTCTTTATCAAAGCTGCCCTAACAGCATCATAATTATCTTTGTCGGCTTCTTCAACAAAATATAACTTACTCAGAGACTCCCCTTTTAGATTTTCAGACAACTGATTCACATACTGTGATTTGTCAACATTATGAGATCGACAAGCCCGTTCAAATCTAGAAAGCCAAAATGTTATGTCATCACTGGTAGGGTTAAACGCTGGTACCTTGACCTTGTACACAAAGGGTTTACCATTACTACCAGATGTCTGATTAACATTACTCATACATGTCAATTTTAATTTCTCTAATTCAAACTCATGTTCTCTTATTGCTTTTCTCTCTTCAGCTTCTCTATCTAATCTTCTCTGTTCTGCAGCAGCTTCTAATTTTTTCTGTTCTGCAGCAGCAGCAACTTCTAATTTTTTCTGTTCTGCAGCAGCTTCTAATTTTTTTCTGTTCTGCAGCAGCAGCAACTTCTAATTTTTTCTGTTCTGCAGCAGCTTCTAATTTTTTCTGTTCTGCAGCAGCTTCTAATTTTTTCTGTTCTGCAGCAGCTTCTAATTTTTTCTGTTCTGCATCAGCTTCTAATTTCTTCTGTTCTGCATCAAATCTCCTTTCCTCCATTTGCATCTGCAATTTCTTAAGTTCAGCAGCAGTATCAGCTTCTTTTTCTAATCTTTTTTCTTCAGCTAGAGCCTTCCTTTCTTCTGCAGCAGCTTTTTTTTCTTCTATTTGAAGTTTTCTCTCCTCAGCCGCAGCTTTTTTTTTCCTCAGCAGCAGCTTTTCTCTCTTCAGCAGCAGCAGCAATTTTTTTCTCTTCTGCAGCTAATGCTTTGTCATATTGAGCAACAGCCCATTGTTCTAAGTCTTTTCCAGTCTTATCAAGAGATTTTCCTTGTGCAATAAAATAATCTAATGTAGACATATTGTCTTCTTAAATCAGAAACCTGAAAAAGTAAATAAATTACCCTCTTTCACGTTAATGGGAGACAAGTCTATACCATAGACTTAGTCTTAGTCCAAACTTGTATGGTTTATAATAACCAATGATAACTTGAGTACCTATGGACAACAATAACTGTATCTCAAATACTGTGGGAGACAAGCCTTACAAAGGTCTTGTATATCTCAATGTAATCAAAGATCACTTGGGTACCTGTGGAAAATAATCATAAAGTACTGATCTGTACTATACTATCAGTGTATACCACTATAACTCCTATGTCATATGTCAACTAAAGACATTACAAAGGACAAACAAGAAAAGACAATATGAACACATTTGCAGAGATCAAATTAAATTAAATAGGAGAAATGAAAAAAATGATCACAGAAACCGTGATGATAACTGCAATAATATAACAAGACAAATAACGCCACAGTGTATAAACATAAGGGTGTAAAAAACTGAAATGAAAGGAAAGATGAGACCTACAATTATACAAACAAATCAAACAAAAATAAAGAACAGAAAAAATGTTACAAATACAAATATGAAACAGTCGTCACAACTAACCAAATATTTGCAAACTATGTTGCATGCAAATTTCAATTAAGAAATTGCTCCCTATCGAACGCCAGAACAAGACCAATATCACTCGGTATTTCCTGTTCTAGTCACCTCCCATCCAGGCCCGCAACATATAAACACCTACACATATAAACAAATAACATGTAAGCATAAATAGCATATAGCATACAATATAATTTATGTCATGAATGGAATGTGTTGCAGGTATGGTGTTGTAAAGCAGGCACAGTTTATTTTAATTCTAATAACTTGCCACTTTATTCAGTAATAGATTTAATTTTAAACTATTACACTGTCAATTTTTTTCTTTTGAGCATATGAAGATCCAACGATGAACTATGCACTTTATGTTCACCAACACTGTGATTCTTCTGTACGTTGAGAAATGTCAACAATACTGCTCCAGATATTTTCCCCACACTGGCCACCACTGTAAAAAGGTTCTTTCTTCTTTATTTGTTTATTTCCCACTCTGTAAAGTGTCAGTCTGTATGCTCTGTAAGGAAGAGTGGTGTGTTGTTGAGATCAGGCATGCTCCAGTCTACCCAGCTGTAAATGGGTAACTCACCCTAGTCCTGAGTTAGGGAAGGCAAAGGCTCCAGGGGAAGCAGGCCCTAAACTTGGTCACTTCAACCGACGCAGGATGGTGTATGTATGGAGTAGAAGTGTAGAGTGTGATACCGCGAATGGTGTACTGTTCGTGTGCTGACCAATATAACCACTCATACACTTGTGTCTACAAGGCACCAATGCAGACTGCTGGAATCTTTGTTTACTCAATTTATTCAGACGTACACACTGGGACATACGAGTACATCATGGTATGTTGACATATCAACTTGTAGGTATACATAGCAGATCTGAAGTCATGACACATTCAGAAATAATGGGCAGTACATCAAAAGTTCAATGTCATGATACATTATGGCCGCATCCCCTATCTGACTAAACGCGTCAGTGAAGGCAGATCGGTAAATAACTAAAGTTACTTGACGTCCATAGTTTGTAGTATATATTATGAAACCACAAAGGGGGGGGTTTCTAGCAAGATTGAGATCTCCCTGTCACTGTCCGATAATAGGATAAATAATCTGTTCTCTTGGCAGTGATCAAAACATATGATGACCGAAATCTAACATGGCCGCCTCCCTGAGTTGTCGTTCACTCATTCATAGGAAGGAGAATATAAGCCAGAGTTAATTTATAATGGATATATAAATGATTTCATAAATGTTTCCATACAGCTCTACGGTGATCAGGTTAATTCACGTAGCCATAACCGCTGTAGGAAAGTCTGTCATCTTCGTCGATACAAAACACGACCCTAGCGATACGAAGCACAATGTTCCATCTAGGTCGAATCGATATGAGATCATCAAAATAGGGTCTGGCAATACATGGAGTCCGAATTATACATTGTACCGTACCTTAGGAGAGTCTCTAACATAAACTATAGTAGAGATACCATCTCCTTTAGAAGAAAACCACTTCATGAATCATATTTCCTTAAGAATCTACCAGCCCTTTGAAAAGTGCGTACCCGCCATTATCACGGTACATCGGAACTCATCACGACTTGTCAAGACAACTCATACTTCCGCTAGACCGGAATAATAAGAATCTAGTCCCGCCTACCCATCCAAAATATACAATATAGGACTGATTCTACTTGTACTAATAATATGTAATACATATGAATTCAGGCCATAAACATAATAAGCAAATTAATCTATTTTCTGGCCCTAAAAATAAGTACAAATATAAGAGCAATATCCGTGCGCCGGATCAATATCAAGAACGATTACTCCTATAATCAAAAGTGTGAATCAAACATGGATTATCTCGCTTTCCCCATAGACAGCATTTTCATACACAAATGAATGAATGTCTATATCTTTTCCATATTAAATAGCCATATCGATTTTTGTAATATGTGCGTCAAAATATGCACGCAACACATACATTAATAATCTATTATAATATACACTTTATCTGGCTGACAAATGAGCGAATGTAAAAAACAATAAGCGGGGGTGTATATAGTTAGATATTTTTAGTTCAGTTTGTTCGAAAAGTTTATTAATAGCTGTCCAGGGGTATTCGTCACAAGGAAAACTTAACGACCAAAAGGCAATTGTTGATGAAGTGTTACAAGATGTTTACATATTTGAACGCTAATCATTTGTTTATGCGGTCCTGCGGGGACTGACAAAATCTTAGTTGACAATGCTTTCATGTATGTATCATCACCGTTCGGCTCCCCAAGGAGCATAGGCCTTCAACAAACTTCCTGTCCAGTGCCATCACTTCAAGGTTTTTCCTTGTCTTCTGCAGCCCCTTTATGTCTGCTTCTATTCTCTTCTCCGTGTGTTTTTGTCGTGTTTGTTCTTCTGCCTCTCTTACCCTGGGAAGTCCAGAACCACGACTGCCAGGTAATGCTATTTATTAACAGGTTTCCACAATGTGTGTCCTTTCCATCTACAGCGTCTTCTTCTCATGTCTTGTTCCACTGGCATCCATTTGGTCCTTGTTATCAGTTCCACATCAGTGATCTTGTCACACCCCTTCAATCCTTCTATTCTGTGCAAGCACCCATTTGTGACTGTCGTAGATTTTTGATAGGAGAATTAAGACTTGGGTTGGTCCCTTCTGAATAGATTGGAATGAGTGATAGTCACAGTGTGAGATAGAAATACAAAATAGATTTCCACGAGTGAGGTGGTAGAATTGTGATAGAGGCTGTCTCTGAGAGCGAGAAATCTTCTCTCTCTCTCTCTCTCTCTCTCTCTCTCTCTCTCTCACCTATCTTCTACGACAGATCTAGAGTAGTCAGACAGTCTAACACATATACATTAAATATATATATATATATATATATATATATATATATATATATATATATATATATATATATATATATATATATATATATATATATATAACCACTCACCTGCACGCACATTCAAGTGACGACAGGTAGACACACAGACGTGGGAAACTATAACAAATGATTATATGGATATTTAGAACGAGCTGACCAACATGCTGATTAATTTATTGTTAAGTTTATTTATCATTTGTAAACTTACGTCACAACATGTAAAATACATCAAGCATATACAAAAAAACTCATAAACAAAAATCAAGAAATGCTACAAGAATGATAGACCCGTTGGTATGATCCTTCCCTCGATGGATAGCCCACAGTCCCGTTAGAAGAAAGTGATAGCCCAAAGAGTCACAGATACATATGATTTAGTCTAAAATTCTTCCCCCTTTAAGGTATGAACAGACTGGATACTCTGATCTAGTATAAGGGAATATATAGATATATAGTTAGCAATACCTTGCATAAAGAAAGGTTATGACAGCAAAAAATGAATGGGTGGCAAAATACCACCATAAAGGGATCGCTCAGTCCAGCATTCGCTCTATTCATTCAACTGTGCTCACGTGCATTTTCCAACCAAAAAAAAAAATTATTTTTAGGACTTGCCTATACAGAATCTTCAATGGTAATCTTGGCCAAGAAAACCCCAGGTCCAAAAAGACGGGTTGAATACACTACTTCCGGGACCGTTCTTTTGGGAATACTATTGTTTTGGATGTCTGTTTAAGTCACATAAAATTGTCCAGGCACGAGCGTTTATAGCTAGCACAGTGTCAACATCTTAGTTTTCAAACGAATGAGGAATGTCAGGTCGGCACTTTTTTTTCTCAATATATGAATTAGTTGGTAACACCACCACTTGTCAACAGTGTCGGGAAATTTACTGATTGAAATATGTTACTTGCCACCAAGGCGGAAAAATGACTAGAGTTTTCTCAGGAAGAATCAAATCAGGCTCGATGACCCGTTACTTCTTTAACTTCTTAAAGTTCATTTAAAAGTTATACATCAAATCTTTAAGGTAAGAATGTTTGTTGTTTTCTTCACAGATTTATCTCTTTTACTCAAACGCTGGCAAAGTTTGGGTACCACAGTTTCACTATATATAAATGGAAAAAACACATATCAAATAATTATACATATTATAACTGATAATTTAAACTGCAAGCGTAGCTTGTCTTATCATTTAAATTTTCCCGTGAAATAAGTTATATATAAAATCATCAATCCTCATGAATTAGGAACACCTACGTGTTCCGTCACCACTCATGAAGCTTCTAGCATTTATAAGTTAGTTTAGAAAAATTACTCTCGTCTGATTATTTAGCAGTTAAAGTTAATTCCTTATGGCTACCTGGCTTTAAGCTAGAAATTATACTTTATTCTGTTTTAAACTGTAACTCATTAGCTAGAGAATATAACCGACTTATAAATATTCATTCTGCACAAAAGAAACTAGTGAAATATGAAATAAGCGATTACCACTTTATCACTTCACAGAATACTAGATATAATATATTAGATTTACCTCAACACAGAATTTACAGGCGATCGCACAAACTAGAATTATATGCTTATATTTATTGGTAGTCTAGAAGTTCGGCAAAATTTTTGCCAAGAACAAACTAAGACTTCGCTATACAGCTTATTCTATTAGCACGAAACGTCCTGTCTACTGCGAATTTAGAGGACTGAATGAAAATAAAGTTTAACATTCTGGTTATATCTATTACCAGACCAAGAGGTAAACTTTTTTATTTCACAGAAACGAAATAATCCCCCTTTCCGTCTATAACGATACGTTTAACACCTAAACGCATGCCGTAACTGCCACCTACTGACCGAGAGGGCGCGTGTCATTTGCGAATCTCAGACAACCCGTCTCCAGTGCGGAAACAGTTATTCACACCTCCCCGAGAAACTCATCCTGAGAACCATAACTGACACTTTGCTTTCTCGCAACGTACGCCAAAACTGGCCCTGGAGCGTGAGTGTCATATCACCTGACACTGAGAATCTACCATTGGAAACTACATGTCAGATGCGAACTCCCAGACAAATGTCTGAAACTGCACCGTAGAGGTGTCAGTTATCGCGCTTTTGCTGAGCGCTCACCGAGAAACTACGTTTTGATAGGTGAGAATGCAGACGACAGGTCGGCCCTACGTCTGAGAATAGCCACATATTCACAGTTAATTCGTCAATCTGCTGCGATTGACCGAATGCATTCTCACGCCAAATCGTCTGGTGAGGGACTGACTCGTTACGTCATAACTGCGTTCTCAGTTTTGAGAAAAGAAACAGGTAAACGTTAGAATGGGAAAATAGTAATGTATATAGTCGCAAACGAACGAATGCGAAAAACACAGGAAAAAGGTAAAGAGCGACAATAATTAGAGAACACGGGTGGAAGAAAAGAAGAGGAAAATATAGAAATTCAATGAACATAACTCTCCGTGACAGTGACATTATGTACATTTGTGGTTGTTGCTGTTGTTGTTGTTCTCCATGTCTCAGAGCAGTGCAAAAGGCAAGACTTGACATTTGAATTGAATATTCTGATTCTTCTGTTGGAATTGATCTCTTTTGCTCTTTTCATGCATATAATGCGAAGCAAAAGAGATGATAGTTGTGCCACGTGATCTAGCTGGTATATCCTCATCTCTTGTCAACAGAGGTGAGAGAGGACGATCACTCTTTAAAATTCATATACCAGTTTGTCGTAAATGATATACTGGGCGAGGCATCAATGGTCGCACCGATACAGTGTGAATCACTATTGAATGTTGTCAAGAAGAGCTCTAGAAATTGGCTAATCAAGAAAGAAGAGACCTATTCGAGACCAGGACAAAAAGAAGAGAAGGCGAATGTTCTCCACTAGATAGTGTTTTCTAATAAATCATGGCCAGTTTTCTATTTCCCTACGACCTTAGCTTCTGCCCTCAGACCCCGATAAAGAAAAAGACACCACCTCCTAAAGGAAGGATTTTACCTATATGTAAATACTTAACACAGACAGCACGAGTCATACATTAAATAACTAGGTAATGATCAACTCGGCGATACAGTTTCTTAATTAAATATATACATACGAGTATATAGGTTTAGTAGAAAGTAAAAAGGATGGTGGTGAAAGACAATCACATACAGATGAAATGTAAAAATCTAGTTAGTTAATATGAGAGTGAAACTAATAAATAGTGAAATGATGATGTGATACATTAAGTGTTATCACGCTGATGACCACTCTACACTGTCTATAAGTCTTTCAAACTTCCTTCACTGTGCGATGGTATGCACTGACTGTCCAATGTACATGTATGTTTCGCCGTGTGGGTTATCCCCAAGACTAAGACTTATTAATGAAAACCTTGGCACATCCAGTAATGAGAACTTGGAAGATATACTGCCCTTCCACGCTTGGAAATCTCTCTAGCGCCGACAAGCCATTGACCTTTGTTTAACTCATTCATTCCAGAGTTATTTTGCACGCTGTGCCAGACTTTTTTTGTGGGCAGAATTTTATAGAGTGAAGTGTTCATCTTTCAGTCTAAATTTGTTTGTGAATTTTCCTTTGAACATGTACTTATTATATACCAAACTGTAGGGAAATTGATAGAGAATTCAAATATATAATGTCTGTGGTAGTATTAACACAAGTGTGTTCGGTATAATTTAATCATTTTGCGTGTAAAATTGAAAAACGCTAAAAAGTTGACTGTAGGATACGATCTTACCAAAGACAAATTACTGTCGTAGACAATAAAACTTTCTTTTTAGTCTTCAAACGTCAAGTTAATCCATATACAAAGTAAAAAAAACATGCTTATGGCCAAAATTAGTACATTTAGTGTTATTCGCACCAGTTTTTCCGTGGTTCTTTGTAAGAAAAAAATAAATTATGCAATCGTGCATTACGTAATTTTCAAACAAATAAATAAGAATAACGTCATATAAATACTTTTTTACTCTTTTTTAATGTTTTAATAGTATCCCTAGCTTCATCTTCTACCAAGAACTAGTGATTAGATGTTACGGTAGGTCTAGTTTTGTTGCTTTTTGATCGGCCAGAATATGACTACGCCCACTCATCAACTAAATCTAGTGTGTCTAGCTTTTCTGCATATATTCCGTATTTTGACAACAAACTATGACTACCAAACAATCATCATCAATGTCAGCAATGTTTCAAAGTAGTTTGACACAATTATTTGCTTAGGAGACTTAGAAAATGTAAATATAAAGCGTGACATATTTCTCTAGCAAAAACAACGAAATACGTAAACACGCGAATCTTCACAAAAATTGTGATAATAACATCAAAACACGCACATGTGCTGATTAACTAAAGTCAAATTAGTTGTTTAAATAGTAGCGGAAGTCATTCTACGAGTTTTAATATATGAACAGCATTAAACAGACGATTTTTAGGGTTTATTCGTGATAAACTAAAAACCACGCTCTGAGCGTTGCGCTGGCACGGCGTGTTGAATTTTGCAACGCTCAGAGCGTTGGTCTGGAGTCAAAGAGTTAAGGAAATGTCTGCTGTATGATCTTGAAAAGACACTGACTAGACTGGAGCTCTTCACGAAATGATCTGCTGGTACCAAGTGTGTTTTGTGCAATGAAGCTTGCTTCAACATGAATCTAATTGTATGCCCTGTCATTGCCACAGCTACGGACTTTGTTGATCATTAAATCAATTATGATAAACTGTCAGCTATCTCTTCACCAGTGATCGCGTTGACAACATTACGTATTAACCACTTCACTATTAACATTAACATAACCACAATCTCTGCCATTCACAGCACCTCAGTCTCCACCACCACTTATGGTACTATCCAGAGCTAAGTTTAATGATATTGTAGTCTGTCGCCAGCTGTTTTCCCAGACGCTCGTTGAATATACCTGAATCAGCAACAGTCGCAACACAGGACGCGATAAACCAATCGATGGTAAGCAGGAATTAAGCTAATACTTTGAATAATAATTAATGGTACAAGAAAAGCAACTTTTGCAGTAGTAGTAATAGTACTGCTGATACTGGTTGGAACGGTGTGGTACATGCTGCTTTTGCATCAGCTGTAGTAGTGGAAATAGGAATACTGGTAGCAGTACTGAAAGTACAACTTGTAACTGTAGTAGCATTGCTTAAGTAAAATGTAATAAACTTTGCCTTCTTTATTACAGGGAAAATATTAAGCAGCATGTACCACACCGTTCCAACCAGTATCAGCAGTACTATTACTACTACTGCAAAAGTTGCTTTTCTTGTACCATTAATTATTATTCAAAGTATTAGCGATATTGTTTTGTTGAGGTTTTTTTTGTGGCTTAAAATTTCTATAGAATGGGGTAGACGGCCTGCGGCCCAACCTGTCTTATTGGCCTCTTACGAGGTGCGTAGTAGGTTAAAGTGTTGCAATTCTTTGCTTCCATTTCTGAACCCGTTAACGCACGCGAAGAAATGGTAAGGCCTTGAGTTGATGGCTGTCACATAATTGAGTTCGCTCTCTTTTCCTCTCCGGCAGTATTGTTATTTTAATAAAATTAGCAACTCCTTATACGGAAAATGACCTTTTAAATAACATGCAGAATTTTCCTATGAGGTACGTTTTTGAATAGTCGCCATCAAACCACGCATGATTGTAACTATTGCCCGGCATTCAAGATGTAGACATAACAACATTTCTTATTGGAGGCTGGTCTAATAGTAAACTATAACGTGCGTGGGACGAAAGTTGTAATATAACCTGACACTTTCGCTGGGGTAAAGTACTGTGAAAATTCACCTCGTCAAGAAAACAGCCAGACCTGCCAGAGCTGAGAATAGAATAATAATTCATTTATCGGACAGTACTTGTTTGAACTTCTTGAGGACTTAAGAGCCCAGGAAAACTCCACCATTATTAACTAGGAAAACCGGAATCTGAACACGGAGTCAAAGTGGGAACTTATTGTAAAGTAACAACACCCCAGAACACGTGTAAGAGGCATCTTCAACAAGTTGCCTTAACTATTTCACTAAGTCAGTCAATGATCCCAAAAACATTTTGGGGTAAGTTTACATTTATAATTCTATATATGCTAAAACTTTAAAACTTGACCAGTGACGAGTGTGATCCAGTCATATATCTGCAAAGACACAAACATCAGCTGGAGCAGAACCTCATTGGCAGCTAAGTAGAAACATAAAATCTGCCATGTGACCTCTTAACCAATACTCCATAACATCATTCGATGATGATTATTGTTTGTTAAAGTATTATTCATTTTTTTAAACTGTTAACTATAATTGATTATTAAATTTGTTTTATATATATATATATATATATATATATATATATATATATATATATATATATATATATATATATATATATATATATATATATATATATATATATATATATATATATATATATATATATATATATATATATATATATATATATATATATATATATATATATATATATATATATATATATATATATCTAAAGTTCATTTAATCATTTTGAATGTACTACATGCGTATGTCTCAGACAATTTCTTAAATACACTTAAAGAGAGCTATATAATAATAAGAGGAATTTCGCTGACTTAACGAGCTAACGAATTATAAGAAAACCATATCCTTCACAAAAGTTGATGGCAGATACTAGAGTTAACATTTGCTCAGCCTCATGCAGCGTTGTTCTCGCTTTTCTGAATATCCTTTGAATACTCCCTTGAGGTAGAAGCATCATTATCCTTCTACCTACAACTCTGCCAAGAGTAATATTGTGAGAAGGTAGACACCTTTGAAGACCCACATTAGTTACTCTTGAGTTTTGGCCACTGCTTGAGCACTACTGCAGAGCTGAGGGGAGGCGACCCGTGACAATGGCACGGGATAGAAATACTTGGCAAACGTTTGTTGAAACCCTATGCTCCTTGGGGAGTTGAAGCGGGATGATGCTAATTTGTGATAGTTTATTATTATGAAAGAGTTGTCGGTTCTTGTCAGTTCGCCACGGCACCTGATGATTGTGCCGTCCAAGTTGTAAAAGATTACACCTTTCTTAACTGTATTTATTTATTTGATTTTGTTTCCGCTGTCCTTGAAATTCATAATAATCTTCTGAGAAACCATATCTACGTTGCTTCCAATCACAGCTGGCTATTGCGCGTTACAAGTGGTGCGGCCGCACCGGCGCCGTTATTCAGAGGGGCTCCGAAATGTTTAACAAAAATGAAAAAAATTGTTAACGTGAACCAAATTAATAGTATACAATTGACCCTCATGAGAAAACAATACGGTAAAGGGGGGGGGGGGGGGGGAACGAGAGTTAACCCCACCTAGAAAAAATCCCTAGCGCCGGACTCTGGTTCAATTGATTTACTCATGTGTTTTTTTAAAACATCAATGACTCCCTTACAGACAATGCTTTTCTAATTTTTAATTTAACATTTCAGAACTTTTCGCCCTGTGTTTTGAATGGCGTGGCGTTATTACATAGAACAAGGGTTCTCAACCGTTTTTGCTCATGGCACCTTTCTGAGCCTGATTTACCTCTGTGGCCCCCCCCCCCCCCTTCCCCCTCCATAGTCGCTGTTAGCTGGAAAAAAGGTACTTTGCTATCTTACTGTGGCACCTTAGAAATATGGCATGGCCCCACGGGGTAGGGGGGGAGGGCATTTGACCCACGTTAAGAACCACTGGCATAGAATATGCCGCATTTTTTTATGCTATCCTCAAGACTTATCCTCAACACTTATCCTCAACACTTATCCTCAAGACTTTCACAATACAATATTTTAGTAACTTCTTCATCTAAGTCGTGATTCATTAGTTGATTTTCCTTTTTTCCCCAAAAAATTCTTCTCGTTTGTGGGCTGCTTTCTGCAGTTAGACACAAGCATTGTGTCCCTTATTATTTATCAAGGGTGGCCTACTAGACTACCTTTGGGAGCCGCAATACTGAAGAAAATTATGGAAAGAGACATCCATATGTTTTTGAAAGAGAAAAAAAATGTTTATATTTGCTGTTATGTTAAAATGTTTTTATTTTAATGTCTTAAAAATGAATGTCATTTGTATCTGACCTAGTAATATTTTCGTTGCATCTTTATGGTAAACAATATAATTTTTAAAAAAGCATTACTCTGTTATTCAGCAACATTTTAATATAATTTTTGGTACATAATAACATCCATGCGGAAGGCTCGCGCCAACCGCGTGTTGCGTATGGTTTTTTACAACATTTTGTTGTTGCGCATCAAAGAGCGCTGAGTTGAGTTTGGTGAAAATATTTGAAGATATGTGAATAGTACACTTAGGTGCATTATTCATGCGCGCAGAAAAAAAAGGATGACGTAGGAGTTTTTGTGTGTTGAAACAATGACGTAGAGAACAAAATGGACCCAAAATAGAAACAAGACGTGAACAGCCTTGTGTTTGCTGGTTTGTTTGAAAACCCGTGAAAAAGGGGTATATTGATTCGTGCCATGCATGGGAGTGCATGACAGGATGAGTGCTGTGAATCAGGTATAATTTGATGCTTATACATTTGGTAGACGGGCAGGTCTATACACCGTAAGAATCGGAGTCTAAAAAAATCCTGCTTTGTCGCTAATGTGTGCTGAATTTGGAAAATTCATGTTAATGAAGTTATATGAGTTTGAAAAGAAGGTACGGGAGAAGGGCACGGATATAATCAATCCATAGAGATGTATAGATGGATTGGGACTGAGAAGCAAACGATGTATTACCGTCAAAGAGTATAAAACTAGGTTACGAATAGACAGAATGACATTAACTAATGACGGCTCATCATGTCTCGTTGATCATGAGTTTTCAATAAACGTTGTTGTTATTTTACCGGACCAGTATTGGCTTCCTACCTGGTTATCTTTGAGCGGTTGGGCATATCTGAGACATTACTAATTCGTTATCCCTTGAGAGAGAACACTGCATAAATAATACAGGGACGATACAGTGCAGTTTTTGGCATACCCACGAATAAAACATTCGCGTGACACTTTTGTTGTATACCAATGTTCTAACATTCATATAGACACATATGGGAATAATAATGGTATACATATATCAAATGCAGACAAACGCTTTTAATACACGGGAATAAACGAACGGGCGGACAGTACCTTAACATGGTGGCCAATATAATGTACCTTCCCGTTCTATAAAATTTCAGATATTTGGAGCTTAATTAATAGCCACGCATTTTGGAACAATGACACTTGTTGCATGCTCAATCAATCGCTCGTTATGTCAAAGTCGTAACCTTGACTTGGAAGGGCAACGTTCGTGTGATGTACATATTCAAGTCTCCAGAGAAGTATCATAGTTGTAGCGGGGGAATGATGCTACAGTTTTCGATTTCCATTTTCAAGTCCTGCTGTGTACATGCGGAGGTTACATTGAGTGACGTCATTCGGTAACAGATACTTTCAACCAGAGCAAATTACTGTTCGTTTTGGAGAATTGCTCACCTTGAATTCAGCTGTATGAATTTCATAACCTGTGTTGGATCGAAATATGTACGAGGAGTATTGGGATTCCCGCAGATAAGTAGACATTGTTATTATGGTGTCAGTACCCTGGTTATTATTAGTGAGCACCTTTCTTTGTCATTTTAACTCGTAAGATGCTTGTTCTTCATCATAGGTGTCCTGGGGTGTTTTCCTAGGTTGATTTCAGGTCGATGAATCGCAAAGGCTTATAGCCAGTTTCTTTGGGGTTGCTGAAATGTCGTAGATTTTTGTGTTGACGCCGTGGTTCTTTACGATATTATATCTTCTTTAATTGTTTAGGTGCGGTGATGGTCATTGCTAACGTGTATATTTCTATGTAATTGATTCTCGTCATGGATCATTAGGTTTTCAGTAGTACTATTATCTTGTATAATTTCTTAGTTGATTGATTTATAGCTGCATATTTTATTAAATAAAAGATGATCGATCTCCAGTAATGAGTATCGATAAGGTTTCGATTATAAGATATTACTTATAATACTACAGTTTATTTGATGAGGTAAATATATTAATTCAGATTCTGAAATGTCGACGGCGGAATACTTTATTAAACAGGGTAAAATTCTTGGTTTATCAGGAGACAAATTACAAGAGTTTGCTCAAACAGAATATAAAGAGGCGCAGGAAAGAGAGAAACGTCAGTTAGAATTAAAAGATAGAGAATTAGCCAACCGGGAACGTATGAAACGGTTGGAAATGGAAGATAATGAAAAAAGGAGGCAAGACGAAGAGAAAAGGAGGCAAGACGAAGAGAGAATTAAACTCTTGGAGATGGAAGAGAATGAGAAAAGGAGACAATATGAAGAGAGAATGATGCTATTGGAAATGGAAAGGCAGAAGTTGCAAAATGGAAATGCTACTTGTCAATCACATACTCAGAATGATGGTCAAAAAGGTGACATTAAAATCCACTTGCCCATGTTTAAACCAGGGGTCGACGATATTACGTTCTTCTTGTCAAGATTCCAATTGGTATGCACAGAATATAAAATTGATAAAAGTAAGTGGTGTAGCAAACTAATGAATTTTTTATCAGGAGAGGCGTTAAGTGCAGTCGCTTCGTTAGAAGGCGATAATCAAAACTATGAGGAAGCTAGAGCTACGCTATTAAAAAAATATCAGCTTACAGCTGAAGGTTATAGAAGGCGTTTTAAAGAGTTGTTGCCGGAAACAGGAAAAGAGTTCTCACAATTCATTTCGGATATTCGTTTAACTTTTAATCGTTGGATCGAACTTGAAAAGGTACAACGGAATTTTGAAGATCTTGCCGATTTAATATTACGGGATAAGGTATTATCCTCAGTAAGTGATAAGTTTTTGGCATTTTTACAGGAGCGGAATCCTAAATCGTTATCGGAAGTTGAGACCCTCGGGCGCCCGTTTTCAGTTGCTCATCCGAACTTGAATGTCAGAAACACTAAATTACATGAATCGTTACAGTCAGCGGGTGTTGCTACTGTAAATAACAGACAAGGAAAATTTAGATCGAATAGTGGTGACAGAGATAGGTTTCGTTATAGTTCAGATCGAAATAATAATTACCAAAGACATTTTTCTCATTTTGAAGTTGGAAATAGAAATAAATCACCAGATTTCCGAAGATGGAGAAATAAACGACCTGATAATGGTCATCACGATTATTTTGGACACAGAGAGAGAGGAAATGGGCAACTAAATAATCAACATGGTAATTATAATAATAGATCTAGTTATTCTCAGAATTACAGGAGAAATTTTTATGGCAATAATCAAGATAATGGCAGAGCATTTCGTTCAAATAGTTCGCATCGGTCTGCTCATCATGGAAATTCGGTACAGAGAGCAGAAAATGATATTACAAATAATAATAACAACGCTGTTAGTCAAGCAAATGCTTGCTGTTCATTTGACTTTGGTAATGCGGAAGAATGTTTTGAGTGCAAGAATCTATTTCAGCCTGACGTGGTATCCAGACTGAGATGTGGACACCCATTGCCGGCGTTACCTGCTATGTCAGCTCATGAAGGAACCGGGTCTTTAGAGTTTCACAAGGGCTTACTTAATGGCATGCCAGTAACTTTATTAAAGGATTCAGGTTGCACGACGGTAGGTGTGCGACAATGTTTGGTTGATCCGTCTTGTTGTACAGGCACATGGGTTAAGTGCATTACGTTTGGTGGTAGAATTGAGAAATTTCAAACTGCGGTGGTTCATATCGCGACGCCATTTTTTACGGGACAAATAAAAGTATGTTTGTTTCCGAATCCAGTTTGCGATTTAGTTCTTGGTCGCATTCACGGTTTTAAAGAGTGTACTCTTGAGCAAATAAATGATTGGGAACGAGAACACGTACACAGTGCTAATGTTGTGGTTACTCGAGCACAGGAGCAGTCTCAACATAATGTTGTGCCACTAGTTAATGATGATGTGTTACACAGTAACATAAACAAGGAAGTTTTTTTCTACTTTACAAAACAGTGATGTTTCATTAAAGAAATTTTTTAGTTTAGTCCAACAGGATGATACAAATGGTCATACTTCTCACAAACAATGGTATACTATCGTAAATGACATATTAGTGCGAAGATTCAGAGATAGTAAATCTTGTCATATTACTACTCAGATCATGGTGCCTAAGGTAATGAGATCCTATATCTTGAGTCATGCTCACGATTCCCGTTGTGCAGGTCACATGGGATACTCTCGTACTAGATCTAGAATTCTGGCATCTTTATTCTGGCCGGGAATGTCGAAAGACATTGCGATGTTTTGCCGTTCTTGTGTTACTTGTCAGGAGGGGAAGTCTAGAGGGGCACGTCATTTGGCTCCAATTCAAGCAGCCGATATTCCGGTGCGTCCATTTGAGAAGATGGCCGTGGACATTATTGCCCCACTTCTTATAATGTCATCGAGAGGACATTGATATGTATTAACTTGTATAGATTTGTGCACACGTTGGCCAGAGGCCATACCACTCAAGAACATTACTACGCAGGATGTAGCTGATGCTTTGTTTCATATCTTTACTAGAATCGGATTTCCGAGAAAACTGTTGTCGGACAGAGGTTCTCAGTTTGTGTCAGGTGCAATGACTGAGGTTATGGCAATGTTTCATATAGACAGATCACTGAGTTTCGTATATCACGCCGCCTCAAACGGGATGGTGGAGCGTCTAAATCGATCAATAAAACAGATGTTAGGAAAGATTACAATCGATTTTCCTAAAGAGTGGGACCGAGTTTTACCAGCGGTACTTTTTGCATATCGTGAAATACCGAATGAGCATACAGGTTTCAGTCCATTTTAACTTGTATTTGGTGCTCAGCCCAGAGGTCCATTGTCCTTGATCAAAGACTTGTTGATTGATTCTTCCTTGTCGCAAGAAACTCAATCGTCTTACGAGTATGTTGTAAATCTTAGGAAAAAAATCATGGATGCATGCCAGCCGGCAACAGATGCATCGGAAAGAGCTAAAGAAAAAGCTCGTATGTTACAGAATCACTCAAGACGTCTTCGTCTTCTTGTACCAGGCGATGAAGCATTCGTGCTTTTACCGAGCAAACAGAATCGACTACTGATAACTTGGTGTGGTCCATTCAAGATTCTGTCACGTATTTCAGATGTCGATTATGTCCTTGATGTTAAGGGACAACGAAAGATTTTTCACATTAACATGTTGAAAGAGTTTCACTCAAGACCTGAACATCTTCAGGCAGTCTTTCACGCGGTTGATAATGTAGGTTCACATCCAATGAGCTGGGCGTCTTTATCAGTGATTCAGGAAGAAGAATCTTCTTTCCCAGCTGTATCAATGACGTTTCCTAGTCTACCGGTTCAATCTACCGAAACTTGGGAGGACGTGACAATCTGTCCGAATCTTACACTTGAGAACAAAACACATGTATCCGAATTATTACATTCGTTTCATGATGTACTTACAGACATACCAGGCAAAACAAATGTCATCACACATGACATCATTTTAAATGATGAAAAGGCTATTAGAGTGCGTCCATACCCGCATTACACTTTCAAGACAAAGTAAACAAAGAAATAGATGACATGCTGCAATTAGGTATAATCAGTTCTTCTCAAAGTAATTTTGCTTTTCCTATGGTTGTAATAAGAAAAAAAGACAATAACATTCGGCTCTGCATTGATTTTAGAAAATTAAATCAGGTCACAATTTTTGACGCCGAACCGTTACCATTATTGGATGATCTTTTACCAAAATTAGCAGATGCAGTATATTTCAGTAAGTTCGATCTGTCAAAAGGTTATTGGCAGGTCCCGTTGGCGGAAAGATGTAAACATTTTACGGCTTTTGCTACTCCCAGAGGGTTGTTCCAGTTCAATTTTATGTGTTTTGGACTGATGAACGCACCTGCTACGTTCCCTAGAATGATGAGAATTCTCTTCTCGCATAGACAAGATATAATCTCGTACATAGATGATATTTGTTTGTTTAGCAACACTTGGGAAGAACACTTTCACGGTTTACACTCTCTATTATCCACGCTCAGATCTGCTGGGTTATCTGCTAGACCATCTAAGGTGTATATTGGATTCTCTGAGATTACTTTTTTAGGTCATAGGATTGGTCATGGGAATCTTCAAACTTTGGAGCAGAATGTTTCCAAGATTCTAAATCTTTCCATTCCTAGGACAAAAAAACAAGTCCGTAGTGTGTTAGGACTAGTGCAATATTATGGTAAATTTATTCCTAACTTATCTTCAATTACATCAGATCTGTCCACTCTACTTAGGAAAGGGGCTCCTAATGTAATTAGGTGGACTCCAGAATGCAATGCTGCTTTTCTTAAAATTAAAGATTTGTTTTCATCCCCACCGATTTTAAAACTACCCAGGCTTAATAATCTTTATACTCTTCGAACAGACGCTTCGTCCAAGGGCGTTGGTGCTGTGTTGCTTCAACAATTTGATGGACATCTGCATCCGATCACGTACATTTCGAGAAAGTTAAACAAGGCGGAAATGAATTATTCGGTGTTGGAAAAGGAACTTCTCGCTGTGATCTGGGCAGTAACCAAATTAGAGAAGTATCTGTTAGGTGTACCTTTCGTAATACAGTCAGACCAGAAGGCTTTGGCGTATTTAAAGACGAAGAACCATAAATGCGCCCGAGCAGCACGTTATTCGATTCTGATGCAGCCGTATAATTATACTATTCAAGCAATTCGAGGGTCCGACAATGTGGTTGCAGACTTACTGTCGAGGTGCCCTCAGGAAGACAGTACACAAGTTTTTAATGACAGTTAGTTCATGGTCAACAGTAGTGGTGATATAATTGGGACATTGAATTTTTATTAGTGTTATCCGGAACCCAATTTGGTATTTATGGTGTAAGGTGCACATACAGTGTACTATAATGTGACTGTACGGCAATGATATTCTATAGCGTATTTTTGCGTGTATATTATAGAGGTTCCTAGGGGCATTAACATAGGTAATTTGTAACCAATGTATGCATGTATTTGCTATTTTTTGGGGTTGGATCAGGAATAAACAGATATGGGATTTGCAGTGTACTCTGTATTGGTGAGGTACACATTATTGCAATCATTTTCCTATGGATAGGTAATCCTATTAGATGTAACCATATTATATAAGTTTTGGTTCTAGTATTATTGATACTAGAGGTAATAGAGGGTGGTGTTGATTTCCCTTAATTTGTTTTAATTTAGTAATATTATTACTTCCTACTTGGATTTTATTCATAAGGCAGTAGATTATATGACTTGTTTATCACCGTTTCATCTCATCGACGACTGACTAATTATGTTATGAGAGACATTAGCTGACTTAGACTTACTGAGACTTAGGATAGTATTATGTTGGTATGGTTTTTAAAATTACCTTAAGTGGTACATTTTTTGAAGAAAAAAGAAACTACGTGTCTTTTTTCTTAACGGTGGTAGGAGGTAATTGTTGCGTATGGTTTTTTACAACATTTTGTTGTTGCGCATCAAAGAGCGCTGAGTTGAGTTTGGTGAAAATATTTGAAGATATGTGAATAGTACACTTAGGTGCATTATTCATGCGCGCAGAAAAAAAAAGGATGACGTAGGAGTTTTTGTGTGTTGAAACAATGACGTAGAGAACAAAATGGACCCAAAATAGAAACAAGACGTGAACAGCCTTGTGTTTGCTGGTTTGCTTGAAAACCCGTGAAAAAGGGGTATATTGATTCGTGCCATGCATGGGAGTGCATGACAGGATGAATGCTGTGAATCAGGTATAATTTGATGCTTATACATTTGGTAGACGGGCAGGTCTATACACCGTAAGAATCGGAGTCTAAAAAAATCCTGCTTTGTCGCTAATGTGTGCTGAATTTGGAAAATTCATGTTAATGAAGTTATATGAGTTTGAAAAGAAGGTACGGGAGAAGGGCACGGATATAATCAATCCATAGAGATGTATAGATGGATTGGGACTGAGAAGCAAACGATGTATTACCGTCAAAGAGTATAAAACTAGGTTACGAATAGACAGAATGACATTAACTAATGACGGCTCATCATGTCTCGTTGATCATGAGTTTTCAATAAACGTTGTTGTTATTTTACCGGACCAGTATTGGCTTCCTACCTGGTTATCTTTGAGCGGTTGGGCATATCTGAGACATTACTAATTCGTTATCCCTTGAGAGAGAACACTGCATAAATAATACAGGGACGATACAGTGCAGTTTTTGGCATACCCACGAATAAAACATCCGCGTGACACTTTTGTTGTATACCAATGTTCTAACATTCATATAGACACATATGGGAATAATAATGGTATACATATATCAAATGCAGACAAACGCTTTTAATACACGGGAATAAACGAACGGGCGGACAGTACCTTAACACGCGTCGTGGCAACCCTGATTATATATGGATGTTTGAACTCTGAAATGAGTCATGTCTTTCCTTCATAATAATTCTAGCAGCATCGTTCAGAGCTCAGCAAGCCGAAGTCTGTAATGTCCTATGATGCTAGCAGGAGTGTGGCAGTTGTTAACAGTGCCTAATTTGACAGCAACCACGCGAGAATTCATCCGCTACTCTATTGCTACTCACCTAACGATAATTATCTGCCAACCTTCTTTTCTCATTTCCACTGTCTTTCCACGGTCTCTCACCTGTAAAAGATAATCAACCCCAGCGAAGGAGATCCATCAGTGACCAACGGTCAAGTTCAGGTCAAAACCCTCACGCACCTGAGCCCCGCCCACACTACTAGCTGGCTTGTGACTAATCTAGAGCTCAAATTTAAGCCATCATTTATGAATTATTATTTTTTGTCAGTGTGCAGTTATCACCGGCGTTAAAATATCTGTCGCACCAACAATTCGATAACTTGATCTGTTTGATAAAATTCTTAACAAAAGTTGTTTATCAGATCCTTCAGTGTTTTCCCACACGGCCAGTTTTAAGTCAGAAAGTCTTCCTGAAACATATTTTATAACCACTAGCAATGCTGAATAAATAGCACGGACACTATCAGCTTGAGTTACATGACATGAACGCCCAAACTGGTGTAAATTTATTGAAGACAGCACCCATGTCGGATATACTATCCAAAACCGAATCTCTTTGTTTTCCATTAAGCGGTTCTACACTTTGCTGAATGATAGCTTTGTGCTTTGTAAGTTCTTGAATGTTTCCCTACGCGAAAAGCACGAGCATTCTTGGTGAAATACTTACAATGTTTACTTTGTGACATCTAGAATCAAATGTTTACTGTGTGACATCTAGAATCAAATGTGTACTGTGTGACATCTAGAATCAAAAGTTTACTTTGTGACATCTAGAATCAAATGTTTACTTTGTGACATCTAGAATCAAATGTTTACTTTGTGACATCTAGAATCAAATGTTTACTTTGTGACATCATGAATCAAATGTTTACTTTGTGACAACTAGAATCAAATGTTTACTTTGTGACATCTAGAAACAAATGTTTACTTTGTGACATCTAGAATAAATTGTTTACTGTGTGACATCTAGAATAAAATGTTTACTTTGTGACATCTAGAATTAGATGTTTACATTGTGAAATCTAGAATCAAATGTTTACTTTGTGACATCTAGAATCAAAATTTACTTTGTGACATCTAGAATCAAATGTTTACTTTGTGACATCTGTCGTAAATTTATTTTGAGAGAAAAAGTCTAGGAAAAAGTGGTCCTGTTTAGAGTGGAGAATGATGGAAAAGGCTATGTGATAGTAAGGGTTTTAGAAGTAAATAGTTGGTTCACAGAATGCTGGGAAGAGTAAGGACAGACTGTTTTACGACAATTTTTCTCTCCATTCTACTCCTTAAAAAAACTCTTCTGGACAATTATTTGCCAGTTTCCAGACTCACACCTGCGCTCACACCGATTTGGTGCTTCAAACACACAACGTACGTGAATACAGACTACGATAACGAATATGGGAAAGATTGGGTTTGGGCCTGCCAACACAAATGCTAAAAGTTTTATTACTTTTATTTAGCATAAAAATCAAGTCACAAACAATTATCAATTTACATGCAGAAATCAAAGGTTCATCATCCATCTCATCTCAGCCCGTAACCCGTCATGGGTCGTAGGGGTGCCATGGTGGAAGCATCAGCAGACAGGGTCCTCCACTGCTCTCTATCCTCAGCAATGCGTACAAGTGTGGAAAAACCGTGTCCTGCCCATTCTTTGATGTTATCAGCCCAGGATTTTCTCTGCCTTCCTCTTCTCCGTTTACCTTCGACTGTTCCCTGAAGGATCGTTTTCGAAAGGGAGTCATGACGAGTTACATGCCCAAACCAGGCAAGCTTTCGACGTTTCACTACTGACAAAAGTGGTTCTTGGTGACCTGCATAGGTGTTTATCTTCTCTCTAACATAGACATTTGTTTTGTGCTCTTTATAGCAAATGCGCAAAATTCTTCTATAACATTTATGCTCGAAAGCCTGAATCCTTCGCTCCGTATCTGCAGTGAGTGTCCAGCCCTCAAACCCATACAAGAGAATAGATAATACAAGTGATTTGTATAATTTGATCTTCACAGGAAAACTGATGTTACTTTTCCAGATCACATTCAACCTTGTCATGGCAGCTGAGGCCATCTCAAGTCTTGTCTTGATTTCTTTAATTGATCTTCCATCACTACATATAGTGGACCCGAGATATTTAAAGGTGTTAACTTCTTCTAACGTTTGCCCATTTAACGTAATGTTGGTCGGAACATGTTTCTTATGGCTATTCACCAATATCTTGCTTTTTTCTATATTAATTTCCATCCCTTACGTTCTTGTTACTTTCTCCAGTCTAGAGGTAAGGTCTTGAAGTTCTGATTCTGATCCAGCTATCAGATCAATATCATCAGCAAAACATAGGTTGCACAGAGGTCGGCCTCCAATCGATATGGTTGATTTATAATCGTAGAGAGCCTCCTGCATAATATGTTCTAGATATATATTAAAGAGCACTGGTGACAGGATACATCCTTGGCGAACACCTACAGTTGTTTTAAAAAATTCTCCAATGTCGTTGCTTACAAAAACAGCACTGCTTGCGTCCTTGTATAGTGCTTCAATGATATCTATGATGTTGGTATCAAAATTGAATTTTCTCATTACTTGCCATAAGCCTTCATGCCAGACTCGATCGAAGGCTTTTGTGAAATCGATGAAGTTATGGTATAAATCGTGTTGATGTTGGAGATGTTTTTCGATAAGTAATCTAATATTGAAGATTTGTTCTGAGGTACTTCTTTTTGGTCTAAAGCCAGCCTGTTCCTCTGACAAGATTTCTTCTGATTTCTGTTTTATTCTGTTCAAAAGTATCCTTAACATTACCTTACTTGGATGACTAATAAGGCTAATGGTTCTGTAGTTCTTGCACATTTTTAGATTTCCTTTCTTTGGAAGCGGTATTACTAGGTTCAAAAAATACAAATAACAAGGTGGGTGGGGGGTTGGTGAAGAGTGATATTCAATATGCCCTTCCCTCTTGTACAGACAAATGAAAAAGGAACCCGGTCCAAAGGACAGGTAGTTAACAGAAATAGATAAGTTAACCCAACAGTCAATTAATCTATCCTGAAAAGAGGGATTAGGACACTAGTCCTATTATCCTTAACTGTTTTTCCTTCTACCAAGCAGATTAGGGAGGGGAAATAACAGAGGTTAAGAAATCCCACTTATAAAGTGAACCATGCAAGGAATAAAATAACAAAGTGTCTACCAGGTACAGCAATTAAAATAGTTGCACATAAATCTCATTTAGTCATGCACGCTCGTGCTGGCCAACACACAAACTCTCACACAGACTTAATGATCTTGGAAGCAGGCAATCCATAGAATTGTACAAAAAAAAACCATCAATTAACACTTGACATATTGAGAGCGTCTTTTACTTCAATGTCCGTGTAGCGAATTCTGTGAGATAATCGCTAAATTCAGTAAGATTTTGGTCCTATGATAATAAATAATACCCGACCGTACGTGTCTGCTTAAAGTCGTCTCTACGCCAGTATAGCGCTGCCTTTTGTGCAGAGGAAATGCTTATAAAAACGATCCCGCTGTAAAATCTAATACGCTTTCTTAGTTTCGGTTTTGATTCTTACAATTAACGATCTGCCAGAACTGTGACACCAACCTACCGTTTGAATTAACGTAATATTTTAACTTTAACGATCAAATTAGTAGTAACTCGGACATTTTCCAGTAGCAAGAACGAAACGATAGTAATAATTATCGCCAACACTACCAACGCTTGGCAAAAACCCCTCTTCGCTCTGCACGTGGGACTAATACTATAACCTCTCTGTTGGACAAGCCAGAACACATAAACACACAGAAAGTGTTCCATTTTCGCAGAGTAGTGTATTTCTGACGTAACACAACTAGTTAGTTATTTGAATGGAAAAAAATGAGAGAGGGAGGGGAAAAGATGGCCGACTTTTGGAAAAGTTGAAATTGACGATTAACAGTGACAAAACTGAAAATCTAAACGACCAATATTAGGGCCATAAAAATCATATATAAAGATAGCTTAGGATCCCCTGAGCAATAATATGTTGTAAAATATATGGTAGTCTAATTATTAGCCAAGATATTGAAATAATAATATATGTCTACGAACGCTGTAGTTTTTGCTCATTTATCCATTACGTTAGTTGGGGACGCAAGTTTAAAAAAGAGGCATTAGATTGATTGAAATCCGATTGGTTGATAGAAGAGTATAGGAAGGAGGGTATTGGTTAGGCAAAAAAGCTAAATATATTTTAAGACTCACTCCTAGAAGTTTGGTGTTTGCCTTTTGTTTTTTTTTAATTTTGAATTAAAAAAGCTAGACCCTCGCTGATTGGGCCAGTCTGATAATATTGGCAAAAGCAAGGAAAGGCTTGTCGCCAGTTGATACAGAAGTTTTTGAAAGCAAGCTGCGTTGAGAACAGCAGTGCCTAGAGTGAAATAATAATTCTTGGCAGTCTGGACCAGGGGCAAAGCTAAACTTACCTTAATGCTAATGCCAGTCAACGTATGTTTGTGATATTTCTTTGAATTGTGGTAAAAATGACTTTATTAACCTTATTATTACAACCAAATTTGATGTATGAGATACTGCTTGTTTGGGAAGGCGTTACGACTAAGTACAGGGACCCCAGCAGACTTATGCAGGGCTTGTGGTGTTGCACACCAGCAGTAAAAATTGACATGAGTTGTATAACTTAAAATGATTTCCACAGTTACCAGTGGGAAGGCTAACCCACAATATTCTATGGGAGAGAATCATTGTTGCAGTGTCAGAGGCGTTGTAGCCATTAGGGAAAAGAACAGGAGCACTGGTATGAGGTGTTGTCTCAGAGGAAAATGGTTGACATGGGGTGGTCAGAGAGATCTGACCCTTTTCTTTTATTGAATTATGCCATGTATTGATTGTGGAAAAATATTGTAGATATGTTGTACAGAATCATAACCTTGTTTCGGGGTTTTTTGTTCTGGTGCTACTGTGGTACCAGGACCCTGGTGGTTTTACTAGAGAGAGAGAGAGAAAGAGAGAGAGAGAGAGGGAGAGAGAGAAGTGAAACTTTATTGGACCAAGCGGTCCACTATACTATTCTACACCAGGGACTGTGTCAGTCTGGTCATTCAAGTGAACGAAAGGAAGTTGTCAGCAGCATATCTACTATCCACCTACAGTTAAGTGCCTATGTGTCGGCACTTCAACGGTCATCCACGTACTTTCTTAACATAGACATAAAATCTTTGATTATTAAATAATTTTTCCACAAGATAATAAAATAAAGAAGGGGAATGATGTAAACACCCCACCCCACCATTAGTTACCAGGGTCACCCAGTGTAGAGAAATACCTAAATATAATGTGATTATAATAGTCCTTTGTATGGACAGAAGATCCATTGTGTTATAAATATTTATGTAAATAAAACCATAAATTTCATTTTGTTGTTGGTCCTGACTCAGAAAATTCTGAATCAGGGCAAATAAATTCTAATCTAGTATATTACACAAAATTTAGCCACAGACTTCCATAAGTTATATAATAGAGTGTTAGTTTGTTTGTGGTTGTGGTATTGACTCAGTCATATATATATATATATATATATATATATATATATATATATATATATATATATATATATATATATATATATATATATATATATATATATATATATATATATATATATATATATATATATATGAATGATAGAATTTAAATGTATTTGTAGTAATTCTACTTACACTACATTACACACTTGCATAACCCTAGACATTATACGTAGCTATCATACATACTAGTCCAGAATAAGTCTGATTGAGGTCATAAGGTGGTAGCAGAAAGGTACCCTGAATACTCAACCCAAAATTTGTTATAATCAGGGACCTTCACAGCTGACCTCATTCAGTACACTAGAAATATTGAATAATAACATCTATTAACATCAAATGCACCACATATATTGGTAGGCTTGTCCGAGATTTGAACTTTTCATTAGGTAAACTGCCCCTAATTCATGTATAGGAATCCCATATAATAAAATTAAAAGTATTCTTTTGTGGAATTTAAATAGTGGATGATCTGTTGGTGCCTGTAGTTGTTGTTTAATTAGAGTAAATAAGTTACCTTAGTATATTGTTAACGTTGCTGGATACAATATGGCTGATTTGGCAAAGTTCAGATCTGCTGCTGCGCAGACTGCCAGAGACATGAACAAGGAGGGTCAAGTCTTGATTGACTATGTCATCTCAGAATGTGATAAGTTCATTGCTAGGGAAGAACATAGGTTGGCTGAAGAGAGGAGAATGCAGTAAGAAGATGCTAGGGAGGTTAAGAAATTAGAGGCTGAGAAAGAAATCAAAAGGTTACAAATTGAGGCTGATAAGGAGGCTAGGGCCTTAGAGGCTGATAGAGAAGCTGAGATCAAGAGGCTCCAGTTTGAGGAGAGAAAATTAGAAGCAGAAGAGAAACGACTGCAAAGGGAAGCAGAAGAAAAGAGATTGGCTGCCGAGAGGGAAGCAGAAAATAAAAGATTACAAAGGGAGCATGAGTTGCGACTAAGGGAGTTAGAGTTGCAAGGCCATGCTCCTGACAATGGTCACATCCCCTCTACCTCTGATGCTACTGCTAGTCAGCTCTAACTCAGCTATGGGGTTCCATTTAGATTATTTTGTTGAAAGAGATGATGATATTGAATCATATTTAAGTAGATATGAGGTATTAGCTACAACTTATGCGCTAGAAAAAGAAAGATGGAGCTTGAAGTTATCCCAAGGTCTTAGGGGAACAGCTTATGAAGTTTTCTAAAAAATGAGCAGGGATGACCAAGACAATTATGACATGTTAAAGCAGGCTCTTTTGTTAAGATATGAAAAGAATGGTGAATTTTACAGGAAAAAGTTTAGAAATGCCAAGCTACTGTCGGGAGAGACTTATCACCAATTCTCTGCACGTTTAGAGACGTACTTGGAGAAATGGACTGCTCTGGGGAAAACCCAAGATCTTAAAGAAATGATCCTTATTGAGCAATTGAGAGAGTCCATGGCTCCAGACTTGAGAAAGTTTCTCATGGAACAGGGTGCAGAGAGGCTGGGTGAGTTACATAATGTCGCTGAGAGATATCAGGAAGCCCAGGGAGAGGTGCTGGCGCCAAAAAGAAACATCTAGACAATTATAAAGCTCCACAAAACTCTAACAGATTTGACAACAAAGATCAGGGTAATAAGGGTAAGCAAAATTTTGATAGGCCTCGCAATGATTATAAAAATAAAAACCCACAATTCGCTGACAGGAAAAATGAGGAAAGAAAACCTTTTAATCAAGGTAGATTATATTGTAGATGGTGTAAGATAGAAGGACATGACACTAAAGTGTGTAACAGGAAACCTGCTGGATTTGCTGCTATGAAGTTGGGGAAAAAAGGAAAGGTAAAACCTACTGGACAGCAGGAACCTTATCACCCCCCAGTGTGTGAGGACGTGGTATGTAATGGGGTCACCATTAGGTGCCTTTACGATACTGGTTTGAATTTTGATTCTGTGGTGAGTGCGCACTTGGTGAACCCGGATCAGTGTGGTGGATTTGATGTTAAGAAATGTTGTTGTTATGTACTCTTAGTGTACTGAATGAGGTCAGCTGTGAAGGTCCCTGAATATAATAGATATTATGGTAAGTTTCAGGGTACCTTTCTGCTACCACCTTTATGATCTCACTCAGACTTATTCTTTGACTAGAATGTATGATGATGATGATGACTACGTTTGGTGTCTAGGGTTATGTATACGTACTGTAATGATGCATTAACCAACTAAACATATACACAAGTATTTTATTATCCAACACAACACAACAGTACTACAACAATCACATACACACTACACTTTAAAAGACTATCTTAAGTAAGTCAGTGGTTGAATTTTGGGTAACGTTAATAATTTTTTTCAATTTATTATCCTGACTCTATTTTGTTTGAATCAGGATTGACAATCAAAAGTGTAGGTGTAGTTTTCTAAATAGGATACCATATACTGGTATATGTAAAATGGTAGGTTGTTGGTTATCTTCACTCCCTATCGTTCATGTTCTTTTCATGTATCACAGGTGGAATTCTTTTAACTGATAATGTCAGTTTTTATTGTTAATAACTGAGGTTCATAGAGGTTGAGACTCTTGGTGCCGAACGGGCACTTAACTTCGAAGGAGAACCCTGGTAAGTCTTGTCCTAGGCTCGATGGACCATCTGGTTCACGTCATAAAAGACAATGGCCTCCAGTACGTGCCCGAATTATGCAACAAAGTAAGGAATCAATCAGTTCCCACGAGCCTGGTTTTATGTGACTGTCAGGGACACAAAACCCCTGAAATAAGAAGGTCATGCATCTTTCTTTATAATAAGTATACAATAATATTCCACAGTGAATTACAGGTACAGTACAAACAAACGCATAGGGTCAGCTCTTTATGACAACCTATTGTACCATTATATTTTGATGTGACAATGTATACCAGTATTCCTCTCCCCTAATGGTTACAACACCTCTGCAATTCCAACAGTAATCTTTTTCTATACAATAGGATAGGTGTTATTCTCCTTGATGACAATCGTATATAATTTTGTAGTTCTACACCTCTCTGATAGGCTATCATATGATGGATCAATCTCTAGGCTTTTCTTAAGTCTGCCATCGACTCACTTACTTACAGTCGTATGTTAGTATCTCACATTCAAACTTTATTTTAAATAAAATGGTTAATAAATTCAATCTTACCACAATTTCAATGAATATTACACACAAACAACGATGACTGGCAGATCTGGCCCAAGTTATCAGTGCCCTGTCCAGAAGTTTATAATATTTGTATTTAGAATTACACTTCTGTTCTCATCATCTCGCGGCAAGATTTTTTAAAGAAATGGCGTCCTAGCCTAACAATTTTTCCTCAATATCAACTAAGCTGGCCAATAGAAGCAGACGACTATGAATTTTAAATCGAACTTTTAAAAAACAATTCCCAAAATACTACGTTTACTACTACAAGTATATTTTTAGTGTTAGGTTAACCAATCCCCTCTCGCCTTTCTTTAAACTACAGCCAATCAAAATCTTGGTACCTTTTAGTCCTATTTACTCAAAGCTTTTTTCAAAATATGTCATGAAAAAATTAAGCAGGCGTGATCTTTTTTCTCGTCAGTCCGTCTTATCATACACAATATTATTGCCATTATTTTGGTTATTTTTTGTACTAGTGGGTAACTGACCCCATATTATTGCTCAGGACATCATAAGGCATCCGATGATATAATTTTTATGGCCCTATGTATTTTGGTTCATAATTCCATTTTTTTTTTGTATCGTAATTTGAAACGTGCCCAAGGCTATGTTGCTCGAGTTGGCTTTTTTGAAATCAACGCGATACGGCGTTCTCTAGGTTCTGTCTTTACATCCCTCCCCTCTTTTATTATTTCACTCTCGTCTTGGCAATCCGACTTGACCTTGCAAAAGTGTTACATTTAATCTCAAGGACGAATTTTTTTCGAAAAGACAGTATCTTTCATTCGGCTATTAGGTTTATCAAAATCGACATGCGGGCGGGCGTTGGAGAATACTACGCTGGACTCAATTTTTATTTTCTATCCTATTTTTGACTTTATGCACTAGAATATTATCTAATTTAGCTATTGTATTGAGAATATCGTCACATATCTCCCCACTTTTAGAACAGACTACATGATGTCAGTTCATAATTCGAAATACACATAGATAAATTTAAATCATTATGCCTGGTGACTACTCTGATTTTCGTCGCATGGGTGTCTTCTTAAAAAGTCTGCACCTACGTTTTCCGACCCGGGGATATATTCTATGATAAATTGGTATGGCTGTAAGAGCAAAGACCAACGTAATAATCTAGCATTTTCATGTCTTGCTTGTGACAGAAATACAAGTGGTTTATGATCTGTTTGAATCCTAAATGATCTACCATAGAGATAGATTTGGAACTTTTTTATCGCCCATATCAAAGCCAGACATTCCTTTTCACTAGTTGAATATTTTTGTTCCGCTGTGTTCAGCTTACGGCTAGCATAAGCAACTGGGGTTAATTCCCCATCAAGTGAATTGGATCTTTGTAATAGGCCTGCCCCTAATCCGACGTTACCAACGTCCGTTCTAACAACAAACTCTTGACTCAAGTGGGCAATTTCAATATAGGCTTGCTTGTGAGTTTTTCTTTTAACTCTTGGTAGGCCGATTCACACTGCGCGGACCAAGTAATTCTATCAGGATTTCCTTTGCGCGTTAAATCCGTCAGTGGTGCACATATCGAGTTGAAATATTTAATATATTTCTGGTAAAAACCACACAACGAGACAAAAGATCTCACATCTTTTTTTGTCTGTGGCCTCGGAGCTTTCTTCAATTTCTCCAAGTTCTTGGGGTCAGGGGTCATGCTTCCCTGAGATACTGTGTGTCCCAAGAATTCCAACTTTTTACATCCAATACAACATTTGGTCGGTCTAGCCGTCAAGTTTGCCTCCCTGAGTCTATCCAACAACATATTAAGAGAGTTAATGTGTTCCTCAAATGTTTCTGTAGCAATGAGAATATCATCCATGAAATTCGTGATACATGGATTATTCAGGGGACCCAACAATTTTCGCATCATTCTAGAAAACACACTCGGAGCATTTTTCAACCCAAAAGGCAACATGTTGAATTCATAATGTCCATCCGAGGTGCTAAAGGCTAAATACGGTCTAACCTCAGGTTTTACTGGAATCTGATAATAGCCTTTGCTCAGATCCACCTTAGAGAAATATTTAGCTTTGTTCAGCCTAGCAAACAGCTGATTTGTATCAGGTAATGGATCCACCTGACCTTCTGTGACAGCATTCAGTTTCCTGTAATCTATACACAGTCTGTGTTCCCCAGACGGTTTTCTCAACAGAACCACGCTAGAACTGTACGGGGACTCACTGTGTGAAATAATTCCTTCTTTCAACAAATACTCTATCTCTTCCTTTAAAGCTGTTCCTTGGCAAACGGGATCGTATAGGCTCTCATACAGATTGGTGTTGGGTCTACAAGTTTCATATCGTATTCCCAAAGGACCCAAAGACGCAGCTATAGAGAATGCAGTCAGCAACCCATAGCTTGACTGCTTGCGTCAGGGTCCTTTTCAGGACGCGATAACCATGCCCCGGTTTGTCCGTTAACACATCTGCATGATTTTCTCTTTCCCCTTTTTATCTATCTTATAATTTGTTCTAGACACCTTCTCTAGAACTGTATATGGACCTTGCCATCCAATCTGCAACTTATTACTACTGCCTGGTAATAGAAGGAGGACCTTCTCTCCCACAGCTAAATCTCTATCCTTCGCCTTCTTATTATAATAGGCAGCATGTTTTTTTCTGGCTTGTCTCAAATTATCATTAGCAAGTTTCCAGCCAGTTTTAAGACGAGTGGTCAGCTCGTTCACATATTGATATGATGAGGTGATATTTTCTTCTGCCTTATCATCAGTCCACGTCCTTAACAAGGCTACATATGGACTTTTAATTTTACATACTTTTTTTTCCTGGCACTTGTCAGGTCCTTTACATTAGAAGCTTTATAGTGAGGACTTTTCTTCCTAGAATCATCACTCACAAATCGTCCACGACCAATTCTTTTCTTGGGGTTTTCTCCCCACTTTAAATTCCTTGTGAGAGATCTCCTCTCTCTTTTATTTTCCTCCAGTTCACATAATTCCGACCGAGGGATTGTCGGCTTATTCTGGGATACAACCAATTTTGGCCCTCTGCACAGAGTTGCCATGTTAATACACTCAAGTGAAGACTGTGTGTGAAAAGGGGGTTCCCATTCCAATTTGTCTACATTATTAAATTTATTTTTAGACCTAAGTTTTCTCCGTGGCGTTTCTAGGTCCTGATTATTATTTTTCCCACTTGTGGGTGTTCCCTCATGCAATCTGCTACATGCTTCTACAAAATTCTCAATGTCGACATTTACGTCGGGCCAGTAGTATTTTTGAGAAACTTTTTGGCAGATGGTACCTACTTTCTCGTGGTCCCCATCTTTTCCAACATGTAATCTCCTTATTATATCTGCCCTATATGCCTTTGGAAGGATCAGCAGTCCGTGACCATTGGATCCAGTTCCAGCCTTCCTATATATCAATTTGTTTTTCATATAGAAGTCTCCCTTGCCTGGAGGTGTATGACATTTGGGCAATTTCTTAAAACAAGGCTTGAGGGTCTTATCCTCCGCCTGTGCCTTTCTCATCTCATCTGGATAGGTATTTATTGGATTATCCTCCTCCTTTTTAGACTGTGATCTGGTCTGCACTGTTGCCATGATCACAGGTCTCTTGGGATTCCCCAAGAAGACATATCTACACCCCAATATCAAAGGGTAGATTGGTTCATTTATCACTGCTGCTTTGATGATTCCTTCCACATATCGCGTATTTACATTTATCCTGGCGATGGGAAGTGTCATGGTCGCTACGTCCTTGGTTGCAGCTTGGATCTCCACTGTTTCTGTGGTGTATTGATCTGCTTGCACCAGGTGAGAACTCACAACGGAATCATAATCCAATCCAGTATCATACAAGCACCTTATGGTGACTCCATTACATATTACTTCTTCACACACTGGGGGATGATACGGTTCCTGCTGTTTAGTAGGGTTGGCCTTGGCTCCCTCCCCTTCCCGTTTTCATTGCAGCGAAGGAAGGAGGTTTCCTAGTACACTTTTCGGTGTTATGGTTGTCCATCTTACACCATTTACAATATAATCTACCTTTATGAAAAGGTTTTCTTTTCTCATATTTTCTGTCATTGAATTGTGGGTTTTTATTTCTATAATCATTTCGTGGCCTATCAAAATGTTGCTTACCTTTGTTTCCCTGATCTTTGTTGTCAAATCTGTTAAAGTTTTGAGGAGCCTTATAATTGTCTAAATGTTTCTTTTTTGTGCCCGCTACCTCTGCTTGGGCTGCCTGATACCTCTCAGCGACATTGAGTAACTCACCCAGCCTCTCTGCACCTTGTTCCATGAGAAACTTTCTCAAGTCTGGAGCCATGGACTCTCAATTGCTCAATAAGGATCATTTCTTTAAGATCTTGGGTTTTCCCCAGAGCAGTCCATTTCACAAAGTAGGTCTCTAAACGTGCAGAGAACTGGTAATAGGTCTCACTCGACAGTAGTCTTGCATTCCTAAATTTTTTTCCTGTAAAATTCTCCGTTCTTTTCATACCTTAACAAAAGAGCCTGCTTTAACATGTCATAATTGTCTTGATCATCCCTGCTCATTTTGGCAAAAACTTCATAAGCTGTTCCCCTAAGCCCCTGGGATAACTTTAGGCTCCACCTTTCTCTCTCTAAACCATACGTGGTAGCCAACAGTTCAAATCTACCAAGAAAACTTTCTATGTCATCGTCTTTCTCAACAAAATGGTCTAAATGAAAACCCATAGCTGAGGTTGAGGCTCCCTGACTAGCAGTGGCATCGGAGGTAAAGGGGCTGGCACCATTTTCAGGAGCATGGCCTTGTAATTCCAACTCCCTTAGTCGTAACTCGTGCTTCCTCTGCAATCTCCTATCTTCTGCTTCCCTTTCGGCAGCCAGTCTCTTTTTTCTCTTTCTGCAGCTAATCTCTTTTCTTCTCTTTCTGTAGCTAATCTCTTTTCCTCTGCTTCTCTTTCAGCAGCTAGTCTCTTTTCTTCTCTTTCTGTAGCTAATCTTCTTTCCTCTGCTTCCAATTTCTTCTCTTCAAATTGGAGCCTTTTAATCTCCGCCTCCATTTCCGCCTCCAATGCCCTAGCCTCTTTGTCAGCCTCAATCTGCAACCTCTTAATTTCTTTCTCAGCCTCTAACTTTCTTTCTGCTTCTTTCTCTAATCTTTTATCTTCTCTGGCAATAAATTTATCAGCCTCTGAGGTTACATACTGGACCAGCTCTGGTCCATCCATGTTGCTCTGTTGAATTCCGTAACAGTCAACATTACGAAATTTTTAAACACACTTGCCTAGAATACTACAAAAGCTGTATCATTGAAACCCGGAGCGATCAACTAATTGCTATTGTTGAGGATAAAATAAGCACGGACCTCCTCACAATACATCTGTATCACACAAAAAATAAGATTTTAGCACAAGGAGCGACAGAGTGCGTACAGACAAGGTTGGACGTCGAATTTTCTCACCTCCAAAGATCAGCTCTAGATAAAACCATGATTGTAACTGATCCTACTTCTTCTCCAATAATGATAGGAGACGAGTCTACCAACGCAAAATCTCAGCTAACCATTGAAGCCAGTCCTCCTACCCCTGATCTAACACCACCAACCTGTGATCCAACACCACCCACTTTCGATCCAACACCACCCATATTTGATCCATCAGGACCCACCTTTACCCCTGATCTAACACCACCAACCTGTGATCCAACACCACCCACTTTTGATCCAACACCACCCATATTTGATCCAACAGGACCCACCTTTACCCCTGATCTAATACCACCAACCTGTGATCCAACACCACCCATATTTGATCCAACAGGACCCACCTTTACCCCTGATCTAACACCACCAACGTGTGATCCAACAACACCCACTTTCGATCCAACACCACCCATATTTGATCCAACAGGACCCACCTCTAATGGACCGACAGCTCAAAAGCCCACAATAAATTATCTAGAAGTTCACATCAACCAACATACTGAAGTCAGCGTAAACCACACTTTGAAAAATGCATTCATCACTTCTTCAGATAACCCACCTGTTACACCCCCCTAAAGATACGCCCATGGAAAGTCATGTGATATCGCCAATCACTGATATGGCGACACTGATAACGTATTGGTTTGGTGGATGGTGTCTTATTGAATTATCTGCTAACGTTACTGTTGTGTTGTGGATCTGGTAATGTCTACAGTTGATACCTATATATCCGCCACACAGGCAAACACTGTAGAAGTCTACTGGTAAGCGATGCACAGGTTCTCGATACAAATAGACCACGCCCACTCCGGGGCTATTTCTAAATACGTGTTAAGTTCCCTGTCACACTTGTAATATTAAGTGCGTGTGTTGGTTTAGTCGTTTACACCACAGGTACGTACACAAGAGTCATGGATGGTTGTAAACGACTGGTGACATTTCATATGGGTTTATTCACGTCACAACACATTGATGAAATACACATAGAATACCGTTCACAGCACAACCCAAGATATAAATTACCACATAAGAACTGCGCACTCGGCAGCTACAATGATATCATGATTCATGGCCTAAAGTACTCTTATTAAACTCAGCGCTATAAAGAATCCTCAATAACAATCCTCTCACAGGAGCTATCATGATTCATGGCCTAAAGTACTCTTATTAAACTCAGCGCTATAAAGAATCCTCAATAACAATCCTCTCACAGGAGCTATCATGATTCATGGCCTAAAGTACTGTACACTGCAGTTATAAACACTTCCACAATAATTAAAACTGCAGTTTCATACTACGCTGTACCCACAGCGAAAAATCCGTCGACATTTTAAATTCAGCACTGTACAGGCATTTCACACTTCCCAAAAACACTGTCTTCCTACCCGGTCAAAACGCCCGGAACACTCTCCCTAGATAACACACTCGTCCCGCTCAAAAGCAGACACGAGACTTTCTCACTGTTCACACAACACAAACAATTGCGGGCTAGCAGCGAGCTTCTCTCACCCAACTCAAAACAATACAGAATAACTATATCAGCGCTTTTCACGCTGTCTGTAATCTGTCTCTCGAAACTATCACGAGATACTCTCTAAATAATTCGATAGCTAACAAGCAACTAAGTGCTATAACTCAAAATCTATTTCAACTACTAACATACTCCAGTTTACTTCCCCTTACACTAAAACTGTTCGTTACATCTTACCTCACCCCCAGAGAAAAAAATTGATTCTATCAATTTTTTAACAAATACATCCCCAAAAAATTAAAAGGACAATGAATCTCTAACATATGTGTCTAAGAATTACTTTAAGTTAAGTTAAAATAAGACATCTACAAAATATAAGCATTAAGTGAAATGTAAAAATGAAGTATCCAATGTAATCAACTAAGCATACTGATAAGGGTGGAATTAGGATGCCGTCAAATTACCACCTCTATCGACACCAGGTATTACAATGCAAGATGTGGGTGTCTTATCTGGTTTAGATTGTTGCTGTGTGTGTGTGTTGCAGTAGAACAGTTCAGGGTACACCACAGGCAACATGACGTGTAGAGTCATAGAAATGGTAACTTCGCTTTAGGTTTATACCATTTATTGCACGCCACAAAACAGTCATGATACTTATGTTATCATCGGCATAGTACAACGAATGCAGCATTCAAACTCATGTTAACTGACAGTCATGTAGGAGTCAATACTCAATAGTTGTATGGAAAACAAATATCATAGCGAAGCTTGATAAATAATACATATAACTTCTGCAACCGTGGTCAGCTGCAGATCCTTAATGTTCATAGACAATAATAATTATTCCTTCCTGATGCTAGCAGATCAGATGTATACAATACGTCCGTTTACTGTCTGCACGTGAGTAGCATACATGGATTACAGGTCAGCTCGACCTTTATAACCTTCCTAAGTCTAACCATCTGACTTGGACGTGATCTCTGATATAACGAATCCTGGAACACAGACAATAGTCTTGTTGGTCTAGAGCGACCCATAGATATATAACTAGATCAGGTATAAAGATACCGGTGACTTAATCCTAGTCAAAGTACCTCTCCATTTTGAATCACACAGGCGAGCAAAAAGGCGACAAAATGACGAACCTCTAGATGATAGCCTAAAGTTCGATACAAGAGGAATTACCTTATTTCGGAAAATCAACCATGAACATATGCCTCCAGGCAGGCTTGAATAATACGGGGAAATAGTCTAGTTAGCTAACTAACTCACAAAGACAATGTATTTCCCTCAGAGAATCACAAGACGCAGTCGCGTCCGCTCGCTAATCAGTCCATTTCTCAACTCCCCGACCTGGGCGGAACAACAAACGACAACCAAGTCGAGACATGCGCAGAGTGACAATCTCTGAGTCGCTGTTCACAATAAGACGATTCTAAGAACATTCGAGATAAAAGTCTTACACAGTCGCGCCTTTTATGGACATGAACAGAAGCGTTAAGAAAGGTTTCAAACATCTACAACAGTTGACTGATACTACCAAATAAGGAGATATGGTCACGCTTCGTTCAAGACATTATAGACCGAACGTGTCTCTATACAAGAGGAGGTAAACTCATAAAAAATAGCAGTATCGATATATCGGATTCTGTCCCTTTGACCATAAAATATATATAACATGCATTTCAGTCAAATAATGATCATACATACGAAAAACGATCATACAAAGACTTTGGAAAAAAGTAATTATTTGTGCGTAACATTACCGCACCCTCCCGGAAAAAAAAAAAATGAAACTTTTTTTTTTTTTTAAATCCTGGAGCCGGAAAAATCTAGGCTCCTAACGCACGTATGATGCGCGGATATACCTAACAAAATAGCTCAACACTTGGAGCGAAACTGAGATCATATCCCAGGTCCTTAGAGAAAAATTTATCTAAGTATACGCGTATATATCCCAGGAAGGTGCCACCAACACAAACCACAATGCTGGCAACATCATAATAAAAGTCAAATTATTCTCATACCAATATATGAAATCAAATATATTATTATGATATCATACAATGTGTTGCAAATAGCGGTGTAATATATTAATATACCGCACTATTTTATTACATTATGTAATGCATCAGTAACTAATAAGTAATACATGTGTTGATCTTCGTTGACATAAAACATTCAATAGAAGAAGATGTGGACATCATCCGCTCCCAATCTAGGACAGGACTTGATATACTCAAAGTTCCACAATGGACACAATCTCGCATCTTCAATGATGTGCTGCGAAAATATCAATAACACAAATCTTAAAGACAACTGGTAAATCTCTCAATACAATCCTGAAAATAATTTATTTAAATGTGGCCGAGTGATCTTTTGGCCCGTATATCACTAACTAAGCCTTCTTAGATAATTACATGGAACAATGTTATAAATTCCCCCTCAAAAAAGTGAGAAAAAAAAATCTACCAACATGTCATTATAACATTGGACTGTATATCAGGAAATATATATATATGACAGAAGAATCATGTGGAATCGTGTGGGCATCTGGACAGAATGTCCGCCATTACATTATCCGAACCACGGATAGCTCGAACCGAGAAATGAAATGGTTGAAGAGCTATGGCATAACGAGTGGACCTCGAGCTCTTCAAGTTTTTGCTCTGAATAGCAGTAAGCGCTTTCTGGTCGGTTTCCACAATGAAATGTGCGCCTAGAAGAAATCTTTGTAACTTCAGAATAGACCATACCATAGCCAATAACTCACGGTCTAAAACCGAGTAATTCTTTTCTGCAGCATTTAATTTCCTAGAGATATACATCACCGGATGCAGAGTATCAGAATACTCCTGCATTAGTGCTGCCCCAATCCCAGTTGACGAGGCGTCACTTCGAAGAACAAAAGTCTTCTCAATAGTAGGTAACCTAAGAATAGGTGGAGATGAAAATAGGTCTTTAACCTGGTCCAATGAGGATTGACATTCTTTTGACCAGCGGATCAAATTAGGCGACCCTTTCTTCAATAAAGTAGAAAGCGGTGCCATAATGGAGGACAGATTCGGAATGAATCGTCCGTAGAATTGGATCAAACCTAATAGACTCCTTACTTGTTTCTTTGTCTTAGGGACCGAAATGTTAAGTATTTTTGAAACATTGTGGTCCTCTGTCTTTAAAAGACCATGACCAACACGATGACCTAGGAAAGAAATCTCACTAAATCCTATAAAGGCTTTAGAGGGTTTTGCAGTCAAGTTATACTCGCGAAGAGTAGACAGTAATTCGTATAAACCCAAATAGTGATCTTCCCAGGAATCACTAAATAGACAGATATCATCTAGATATGCTATGACATCTGTACGATATGCGAGAATTCGCCGCATCATGCGTACGAATGTAGCAGGGGCGTTCATAAGACCAAAAGGCATGAAATTCCATTGGAATAAACCCCTAGGTGTAGAAAAAGCTGTAAAAGGTTTGGCACGTTCAGTTAGCGGGACTTGCCAATAACCTTTAGACAAATCTAGTTTGGTAAAGAATCTAGAATTAGAAAGTTTATTGAGTAGCTCTTCTAATGAAGGCATAGGTTCAGCGTCGAACTTCGTAACTTGGTTCAATTTGCGATAATCTACGCAAATGCGAATGTTATTATCCTTCTTTCGAACAATAACCATAGACGAAGAGTATGCTGAAGTGGATGGTTCAATGATTTCCAAACGTATCATTTCATCCAATTCTTTCTCGACTTGAGACTGGAAATGGATAGGTATTGGATAGGGTCTGACTCTGATAGGATTATGATCAGTTAGCACAATGTCATGTTCAATGACATGTGTGTGTCCCGGGATGTCTGTAAGAACATCCTGAAATGTTTGCAACATCGAAGAAACTTGTCGATGTTCCTCAGCGGAAAGATTTGGAGAAACGGTCACGTTTTTCCAAGATTCCGTAGAATAAAGTGGGACCATAGAAAGAGGAAGATTGACATCAGAAAAAGTAGTTTCCTCATCCTGTATAACTGACAGCGATGAGTATTGACCATGAGGTACTTGAGAATTGTCCGTTGCCTGGAAAATAGGCTGCAAATAGTCTGGTCTTTCATGAAATTCCGTGAGCATATTTATGTGGAAAGTTTTATGCTTTCCATCAATATCGACAACATAGTCGACATCAGAAATTTTGGAGACTATTGCATATGGACCTTTCCATGCAATTAGAAGTCTGTTCTCCCTTGAAGGAAGTAGAACGAGAGCTTTGTCACCTGGACAAAGTTGTCGTAGACATCTATTCTTATTCGCAAACTGCCTTGCCTTTTCTTTAGCAAATTCGGAAGACGAAGTTGCTAGTCTGCATGCCTCAATGATTTTTTTCCTAAGAGCAATGACGTACTCATAAGAAGACTGAGTCTCATCGCTAATATTATCGGCAGTGATTAGATCGTGAAGTAAAGACATAGGGCCGCGCGGTTGCGCGCCAAAGACAAGTTCAAAAGGGGAAAACCCCGTATGTTCATTGGGGACCTCTCTATACGCAAAGAGAGCCGCGGGTAAGACCCTGTCCCAATCCTGAGGATGATCCTCAGTTATTTTACCCAGTAAAGTTTTTAGAGTCCTATTTAAACGTTCGACCAACCCATTAGACATTGGGTGATAGATACTGCTGAGAGACCTTTTTATATGTAGCATAGACATTACCTGTGACATAGTGTCTGATATCAGTTGAGTGCCATGGTCTGACAATATTTCTCCGGGAAAACCCAAGCGAGAAAATATCAGCCAAAGAGCGTCTGCGATATCAGCAGTTGAGATGCTCTTGAGAGGTATTGCCTCTGGCCAACGTGTGCACATATCGACACATGTAAGAATAAATTGATGCCCTCTAGCCGACTTAATTCTAAAAGGACCGATAATATCTATTGCCATTTTTTGAAAAGGGCGAATTGGAATGTCAGCAGCCTGAATAGGCGCAGCATGTCGTGGTCCTTTAGATTTGACCTCCTGACATACTTTGCAAGAGCGACAGTACATTCGTATGTCCTTGCTCACAAATGGCCAAAAGAAAGCCGCAAGAACTCTCGACTTTGTACGGGAAAAACCCATATGTCCAGCACATTGCGAGTCATGAGCATGTTGCAATATTTGCACCCTCATGCTCTTAGGCACAAGAATTTGTGAATGAGTGGATGTAGTCGAGTCTTGTACCATACGTACAAGTACGCCGTTCTTCATAGAAATCCAAGATTTTCTATTAGTATTTTGATTAGGATCACCTTTTTTTTGCTAGAATGAAGAATTTTTGTAACGACGGATCTTCTTCTTGCAATTTGATAAATGAGTCACGTGTAATAGTCAAGTGACTATTTTGTTCATTTACTTCATCATTATTAGTTAATGAAGTTTGAGGTGGATCCAGAGCATGTGCTCTTGTGACCACCGTATTGGTAGCTTCAATGTTTTGCTCTTCCCAAACAGCAATCTGCTGTGGGGTACATTCCCTAACTCCGTGAATACGACCAATAATAAGGTCCGCAATAGGGTTTGGAAGTAGACACGCGTGGACCTCTCCCGTGAAGAAAGGAGTAGCAATATGTATTATGGCAGTAGGATATTTTTCCAACGTGCCACCAAATGTGACACATTTGATGACCTTTCCTGTAGCACAGAATGGATCTACAAGAGATTGCCTAACCCCGACAGTAGTACATCCAGAATCAAACAACACCGAGACTGGATTACTATTTACAAGCCCCTTATGTAATATAAGAGAACCTCTCCCATCATGAGCAACATTAGCAGGAAGAGCGGGCAAAGGATGACCACAGCTTAGAGTACTAATGGTTTTCGGATCAAATAAAGTACTGCATTGGATACATTTATTTGCCCTACCAAAGTCAAAAGATGAGCATCCGATAGCATTATGGTCTTTATCATTATTAACCTGTTTATCTGCTCCCTGAGATTCTTGTTGAACAGAGTTTGTCTGTTGATATCTTTTTTCTCTTCTGTTGCGATCTACCGCGACCATTATTGCTTCTGCAATTATCATTAAAGTCCCTACTGTAATTTTTATCCTGGTTTGCGTTCCAGTTTCCATAACTGTCATTACCATCTCTATGCTGTTGAGAACCTCTATTATCTTGGTATTGAGGTCTCTGCAAATAATATTTTCCTCTATACCGATTACCTTTATGAAAATTTCTAAAGTTACCGGAATAGAATACCGTGTAATATTAGGTTGTCTCCAGTTCTGGGAAGAAGAATCTCCCTGAAATTGATTACCATGGTTCTGGGCATAATTACGGTTACTCTTTTTATTGAAATTTTGCTGGCTACCCTGAAATTTACGCATAAAATTCGGGCCATAAGGTGCTGCCGAAGCAACTGGCAGACCTTCTTTTACCTTAGAGTTGCTAACGGTTATGTGAGGATGTGCAGTAACATACTGGCTACAGTATTCTTCCCATTTCTTTTATATTTTTAGGCTTACGCTCATGAAGAAAAGAAAGAAAAGCTTCATTAACAGAAGACATAACCTTGTCTCTAAGAAGTAAGTCCATGAGGGCTTCAAATGTACTTTCTGTCTTAGAAAGCTCAACCCATCGTAAAAAAGTAAGACGTATGCCTGAGATGAATTCTGAGAATTCAACTCCAGTTTCTGGTAACATGTTTTTAAATTTAAGACGATATCCGTCTTCGTTAAGTTGGTACTTCTTTAACAATGCCGCCCTGACAACCTCATAGTTGTTCTTGTCAGGCACATCTACCATACCCAACAAAGTCAAAGCATCACCTCTAAGTATCTTGGACAGATGATAAACATATAATGTTTTATCTATATTATGCACCTTACATGCACTTTCAAATCTATCTAGATAAAATGTTATATCATCAATTGAAGCATTGAATGCTGGTAAATTAAGCTTGAAATCAACAGCATTAGACTTATTAGCAGATGATACCTTATTAGCATCATTAGCATTACTAGATAACTTCAACTTTTCTAACTCCAAAGCTAAGAGTTTTTCTTCATGTTCCATTTTTGCTTTTCTCTCATCAGACTCTCTTTGTAACCTTCTTTCCTCAGCCTCAGCCTGTAACTTTCTTTCCTCAGCCTCAGCCTGTAACTTTTTTTCTAATCTTTTATTTTCAGCCTCTATTTCAAGTCTCTTATTTTCAGCTTCTTTTTCAAGTCTCTTATTTTCAGCTTCTTTTTCAAGTCTCTTATTTTCAACCTCAGCCTGAAGTCTCTTCTCCTGAGATTCTGCTTCTCTTTTTTGTTTTTCCATTTCCATTTGTAATCTCTTTTCATCTACCTGCATCTGCAGTTTTAAATTTTCAGCATCTATTCTCTTTTGTTCAGTTAGTTCTTTCATTTTCTTTTCCTCCGACTTCAATGCCTTGGCATATTGAACAGTCGCAAATTCTTCTAATTTATCACCTGTCTTCCCAAGGGCTTTACCCTGCTCAATAAAGTACTCAAATGTAGACATGATGTCTAAAATGTGAGTACAGAACCTGAAATAATTAATTATCTTATTTCAATCTTAATAGCAACAAGACTTAATAAAGTGCTTGTATAATTACTATGTTCACTCCAATCTCTGTGGGAAACAAGACTTGACACCAATTTGTATTATCAGTTGTACAATAATATCACAAGTCACCTCTTAATTATCAGTGCACTACCCAAATCAGTGCATAACCATCAGTTATTTATCATAACTGCACTACAATAGTGCATAAGGAAAAAACCACCAGCTAGTTATGATAAGTGCACTATAGATCAATAGTGCATGAGCATATATGTAACAATAGTGAAAGCTAACTATGCAAGAACTATGCAAACAATAACAAGACAATGTAAACAATAACAAAGTACCAACAATGTAAACAAAACAAAGATCAAAGTCAATGTAAACAATAACAAAGATCAGAGTCAATGTAAACAATAACAAAGATCAACGTCAATGTAAACAATAACAAAGATCAGAGTCAATGTAAACAATAACAAAGATCAAACAATACGAAAACATTCGCATAAGTCAAATAAATAAACAGCGAAACTAAAAAGAATATGATGACAGAATGCGAAGATATGACAAACAAATGACGCTACAGTGTATACACAAAAATTTACGTGAAGAACTGAATAATAGAAAAGAGGAGACCTACAAATACAAACAATTGAAATCGAAACTAAAAAACAGAAAGAAAGAGAGAAACAAAAAAAAATATACAAAAAACGAAAATAAAGCACAACTCGTCACAACTAAACAGATATAGCAACGATTGTCGCTAGCAAATTCCACAGTAGGCAATTCGCACAGTCCCTAACGAAAACGCTAACAGTAGAACCTCTGTGGCGTGGTATCTTCTACTGAAAGACACCGCCCAACCGAGAAAACCCGCTGAAATATAAACATATAAATACAAATCCAAATAACATATAACATGTAAACATATAAAGAGTGCGAAAAATGTGATAGACAGAAGGCTCAGTTAGAACATAAGGGCACAGTTCACAAACAAAACAGGCCACTTAACTTCTATGTATCCACAACGTCAGCACAGGTCAGAACAGGATGTGATCAGCATTCTTAGGACAATGATCCAACGTTGATCCATATCTGCTCTCGTAAACTGCCATGACGAAGGAAATGAGCTTCTAACAGGAAACAGCTTCTGACAGGAAACAGCTTCTGAACTTGACCTTCTGAATCTGCAACAGTAATTCTGAGACCGGAACAGTTGTTACGGCACTTGTCCTTCTTCTCAACAGATCAGGAAATCCATTCGCTCGGTACTTGTCCTTCTATTTGTAGACAAACTTCAATACCGCCGAGCAGCGCCGGGTAGTTTCAAAATATCAACAACTGTCAGTACTGCTGCGTCTTTCAAAAAATTTCATCAAAGGTGATGAATAGCAACTGCAATGTTGTCTTGTAGTCTGCTGATGATGTCTGGGTTTGTTGACCCCCTTGAGAGTTGGTACCAGAATAAACCAACTATTGGCCACCATGAATTGATAAGGGTGGAATTAGGATGCCGTCAAATTACCACCTCTATCGACACCAGGTATTACAATGCAAGATGTGGGTGTCTTATCTGGTTTAGATTGTTGCTGTGTGTGTGTGTTGCAGTAGAACAGTTCAGGGTACACCACAGGCAACATGACGTGTAGAGTCATAGAAATGGTAACTTCGCTTTAGGTTTATACCATTTATTGCACGCCACAAAACAGTCATGATACTTATGTTATCATCGGCATAGTACAACGAATGCAGCATTCAAACTCATGTTAACTGACAGTCATGTAGGAGTCAATACTCAATAGTTGTATGGAAAACAAATATCATAGCGAAGCTTGATAAATAATACATATAACTTCTGCAACCGTGGTCAGCTGCAGATCCTTAATGTTCATAGACAATAATAATTATTCCTTCCTGATGCTAGCAGATCAGATGTATACAATACGTCCGTTTACTGTCTGCACGTGAGTAGCATACATGGATTACAGGTCAGCTCGACCTTTATAACCTTCCTAAGTCTAACCATCTGACTTGGACGTGATCTCTGATATAACGAATCCTGGAACACAGACAATAGTCTTGTTGGTCTAGAGCGACCCATAGATATATAACTAGATCAGGTATAAAGATACCGGTGACTTAATCCTAGTCAAAGTACCTCTCCATTTTGAATCACACAGGCGAGCAAAAAGGCGACAAAATGACGAACCTCTAGATGATAGCCTAAAGTTCGATACAAGAGGAATTACCTTATTTCGGAAAATCAACCATGAACATATGCCTCCAGGCAGGCTTGAATAATACGGGGAAATAGTCTAGTTAGCTAACTAACTCACAAAGACAATGTATTTCCCTCAGAGAATCACAAGACGCAGTCGCGTCCGCTCGCTAATCAGTCCATTTCTCAACTCCCCGACCTGGGCGGAACAACAAACGACAACCAAGTCGAGACATGCGCAGAGTGACAATCTCTGAGTCGCTGTTCACAATAAGACGATTCTAAGAACATTCGAGATAAAAGTCTTACACAGTCGCGCCTTTTATGGACATGAACAGAAGCGTTAAGAAAGGTTTCAAACATCTACAACAGTTGACTGATACTACCAAATAAGGAGATATGGTCACGCTTCGTTCAAGACATTATAGACCGAACGTGTCTCTATACAAGAGGAGGTAAACTCATAAAAAATAGCAGTATCGATATATCGGATTCTGTCCCTTTGACCATAAAATATATATAACATGCATTTCAGTCAAATAATGATCATACATACGAAAAACGATCATACAAAGACTTTGGAAAAAAGTAATTATTTGCGCGTAACACATACCAAAAATAATGCATTACAAAACCAAGTTAAGTGAATACAGCACAACTAAATAGGAAACAACCGATAGTACAAGAAAAGACAAGATCAAGCAAACGAAAAAATGATCCGTAATAAAGGTAAGTATGAAATCAGAATATGAGGAAAAAACAATAATATTACATTCAAACAATTTGTTATATGTAAAATAATTACAAATATCACAAGTAGCTACACTATATTAAGTTATATCATTAAAGTAACAATACATAGAATGAAAGTATAAGAAGCGAGAGAAGAAGTATACAAAGAGAATGAAGAGAAACGTAAAGCACGAAATGTAACAAAATATGAAACCATACTGAAAAGACAACAGAAAAGAAGGAATGGAATGAAGAATAATCAACAAAGACAGATAGAAAGCAAAAGGTATGAATATAGAGAACGTTGGTAAAAATATATACTAATAACTATTTAGATCAACAACGTATTTCAAAATACATACAAACACGATCGAAAAGCACAAAAGAAAATAACAAAGTATTCCTATACTAATACTACAAAAAATAGTTTATAACTAAACAAAACATAATCAGTAATTTAAACAAGTTATACAAGTTATACATAACTAACAATAAATTATCGCCACCACACAAACAAGTAATAGCATTGCTATAAGACCAACGCATAATCAAGCGCTAATACAACATAACATACAAAAACAAAAAACCTTCTTTAAAGAACTAACATTATTCTACATATCAAACATAGCACATAGTCAAACGCTAAGCACACACAAAACCAAAAATAAAAAATTACAATGTCTGGGAAAAAATATTTTCCAAAAAATACTGTACAAAAATATTTCGTAATGCTAAGTTACATAAAAATTGTATTTTAATTTAATTAATTCAAATCTACAATTAACAAATTAACAAAAAACTAGCTTTAGCAAAATGAGAGACATATAACAATTCCTGTATCTAAGCAAACACTAAACAACCCGTGTAAGTTTTTCAAAAAATACGTCACAGAGAAACACATAGAAAAAACACACTATTACCAACATACAAGTTTGCAAATACATGAAAACAACGTAATGTATGTTAAGCAAGTGCTTAAATCAGATCTCTAGATTTCTCAATCAAATAACAATATCAGCAAACGCTGTTAATTTTCTCTATACAGTTCAATTTAAACTTTAAATATTTCCGGCTGACAATCACGTTCAGCTTAGCTATAGTGTTATTTAGTTATAAATTTATATCTATCTCCACCTGATATATTAAAAGTAATTATTGTAACATTACAACTAATGAGTATGTGCATAGGGCTAAACAAAACTCATCATGTAACAAAACTATTCTACCCAACACATCTGTAAAACAAAACCAAAAAAAAACTTCAAGTTCTACACCAGAGTATAAAAAATATGCATAAATTTTGTAACCAGTAAGGTTAATATAACCTGCTCATGCATTCATGAAATAGTATAAACAACACGTAGCTACCATCTAACACACTACATATTATACCAAAATAAAACACAATAGTAATAAAACAGTCATACATATCAAGAAAATAACAATAGACATCAAAGATGCGTAAAGATGATGAATCATAATATAACAACCTATAATGATCTATTGCAATAGAATACATTAACATCTTCTTTCCTAATATACAAACAAAACAAAAGAAGAATCAACCGCAAAAAAAAAAAAAATCCTCCAAGGTCCTTGCCGA
>JAMPIV010015230.1:0-39585 GCA_024509875.1 Oreohelix idahoensis
TTCTTCTAATTGTTGACCAGTCTTATCAAGGGCTTTCCCTTGTATAATGAAGTATTCTAATGTAGACATGGTGTCTAACAATAACACTAATCACCTGAAACAATAATAATACCACAAGTTCTTAATGACTTGATTAATCAGTATACTATCCCAATATCTGTGGGTCACAAGCCTTAATAAGGTCTTGTATAACAGTAATAATAATCAGGTACAGGTTTATACCATAATCCAAGTGCAGTGCACAGGCAATTGTGTCTTATGAAATATACCTATATAAAACATATGTCAACCAACAGAATACATAAAGTACAAATAGGACTGACAATACGAAAACGTTTGCAGAAATCAAAATAAATCAAATAGGGAAATCAATGAAAATAATCACTGAATTTGCAAAGAATAATAACACAAATGACGTCACAGTATATGAATATAAATTGTGAATAGAACTGAAAGATAGAAAAGGGTAGACCAACAAATTACAAACAATTCAAAACAAAACTAAAGAACAAAGAAATATTACAAAAATAACAATAATTACAGACTTCACAGCTAACACAAAAGCAACAGTTGTCGCAAGCAAATTTTCAATCAAGAAAATTGCACCTATAGAAAACGCCCACAACGGACCCTCTATGACGTGGGATATTCTGTTGTGAGGACGCCGCCCAACCTTAAACACAACCCGCTGACATATAAACTAACATACTATACAAACAAGTAACATGTAACATATCATAAATACATATATCATGTGTGTAATGTTGTTACGTGCAGTCTTTGATATCTTACAATATTATACATTGGTATACTTGTTATGTTCGCAAATATTTTGTAAACAAAATAGATATTGTTTAGTGCTTAAGGGAAAGTCATTATTGAGTTACTTCCCTTGAAAGTTGTGCCGTCTCTTTCGATCGAACTCCGCGGATGAATCCAGTTTTACTGCGATTTAGTCTTTGTTTGGGTAGTAATAGATTGTTCTTGCTTCAGAATATCTATGGCCTGAATTTATGTGTATTGTTTGTCTGTGTAGGACGAATCTGTCTTATATCTGTATATCTTTACATATCTAAGTCGAACTATATGTTCTGTTGTCTCTAGAGAGGTCAAAGGCTGTTCGGCGGATGTGTCGCGAGAGAGGTGTGTTTTGGCTTCGCCCTGATAATGGGCTGTGTTTTTCTATGTCGGCTTGATGCCGGGAAAAAAGTGATCTCAGTGGTTTTTGGGGAAAGTGATAGTCGTCTAGACCTATCGTGTATGCTTTACCCTAGTGTTCATTCTTATTGCCAAGGAATGGCAAACTCATATTTCTGAAAACCAAGGTAATAAAGATACTCTTTTGAACTCTCGTACGAAGCCACCGTTTTTCGATAGGGATGATTTGTACGTCTGAGAGGATACATCTAACTAGATGAAAAAAAACGATTCTGATTCCTAGCAGCACTATATCCTGTAGAATGCAGTCAATTGTTCATGATCAAATCTACAGAGCAATGAAATGTTTAATGAATGACTAACTTTAGGACAGATTCATTATCTGTATCCAAACGTGAGTGACAGCTCACGAGTGAAGCCATCTTGGAACCAAACATGTAGTGACTTTCAAGAAGAGAAAAGGGATGCCCGTATTATCGCTTGATTAGTCCAGAGATCACTGCTACACATGAGAACCCATTGCTAGCGGTTCAATATAATTATATGGAAAAAATCTGTGCTGGACATTATGTTAAGGAATCTTCTAGAAGCCATCTTGGATATTGTTTATAATCTGACGTGCTTTGTCAGTAAACTCAGTTGATATATATATATATATATATGGGCAATACTGAGTGCTTGGCTACTGACAGTCCATTATACTATTATTCTACATGAGTGCCCATGTAACATAACATTGCAAGACCATTTATCCACTGTACCATGATGTATTATGCCAACCTGTGATTTGTCACTATCTGTGCTGTCGAGTGTGTACGTCCAATTAAACTAGTAAAGGTACACAGTCGTTGGTGTCGATGACTTCCAGCCATACATGAGTGTGAGAAAAGAACATTTGTCAACACCACGAACTCTTCCTATCATTCGCACATTATACACTCCATCTATGTCTACACACCACTGCGTAGGTCAAGTTGACATTCCATACTCGAACCACGAGCAACACAACAACACAGTATTTAACTCTGGTGATGTTCGAGCGAGCTTCAGATTTCTCAGCATGTCTCTTGCTCAGGGCAAGGGTCTTGTATTAAGAGTTTATCAACTGATGATGATGATGTCTGCTTCCATCCACTTATATTTATCATTTGGTGGACATCATCATTAATTGAAGAAAAAGGAGATTCTTATCAACTGGTGGACCAGCTTTCTGGGTTTGACCTCGCAGAAGTTCAGAAGTCAACAGATTACCGATACCAGACCGTTTCCTGTGGCTGATACGACACACTTGCAGTATTGGTTTGCTCTTTGTCAACACTTCGTCACGTGACCTGTCAAGTGAATGCAGTATGTAGGTCAGCGTTGTTGACATTTTTACATTAGACATTACAGAGTTTCACAGAACAGTTGGATCAATTCTTGTCAATGTTAACAGGAAGACAGTATTATTGAACTAAGAAGTCCTATTTTCATCGATGGATCTTCTTGTTTTCTATATATGAACTTTAATATTTAAGGCCAGAATATATATTTCAATAAAGTGGCAGTTTATTTATTTTACAAGAATAACTTTGCCATTACTGTAAAACTGAGCCTATTTTGCAACACATTACACACATGATATATGTATTTATGATATGTTACATGTTATTTGTTTGTATAGTATGTTACGTACAAGTACGCCATTCTTCTTTGTAATCCACGATTTACGACTTGTGTCTTTATTCGGATCACCTTTAGTTGCAAGAATGAAGAATTTCTTCAGAGTGCTATCGTCTTCTTGCTGTTTTATAAACGAGTCACGAGAAATTACCAAGGGATCATCTTGGTTATGCACTTCATTATCTTCAGTAGATGAAGTTTGATGCATATTAAGAGCCTGAGCTCTAGTGACTACAGCGTTAGCAATCTGCATGTTTTGCCTTTCCCACGCGGAAATTTGTTGCGGAGTGCATTCTTTGACTCCATGAATGCGACCGATGATGAGGTCAGCGATCGGATTCGGGAGAAGACATGCGTGTACATCTCCTGTAAAGAAAGGAGTAGCAATCCTAATGATAGCAGTAGAGTATTTCTCTAATGTGCCGCCAAATGTTACACATTTGACTACTTGTCCAGTGGCACGGGAAGGATCTACGAGTGACTGCCTAATACCAATTGTGGTGCATCCAGAATCATATAGCACAGAGACTGGATTGTTATTCACTAAACCCTTATGTAAGACAAGAGAACCTCTTCCATCATGCGCGACTGATGCCGGAAGAGCAGGAAGAGGATGGCCACAGCTTAAAGTAGACACTGTGGTTGGCTCAAATAACGTTTTGCATTGGGGGCACTGAGATGCTCTCCCAAAATCAAAAGCGGCACATGCCATTGATGCGTGATGCCATATGATGATGGATGGTATCTGCATGTCTGGTTTTGTGTAGTGTGCAGATGTGTTCAGTCAAACAATGTTCATACAAAAATAACAGGGCAATCCACATAGGACGTCAGTAAACTCACGACGTATAAAGTCAATGATTCTTGTAACAGCCGTTGACGTTTTTCTTCATTATTTATTGTGGACGCCACAGTGACAAAATGGTTACGCGAATATGTAGGCACATCAAACAGTCATTATCACAGCAACATTCAATACAGCAATAGACGGTAGACAGCATTACAATGATGAGTCAGATGCATGTTATATTTCATAGTGCTGTAAATGTAGTCAGGTGAAAAACTCCATCCTTTTCTATAACAGCCAGGAGATAACCAGATGTATGAGATCAGTTCACTCTCCTTAGTCTGACTTCAGCAAGACAGACACGTCTGCCGAAGTATAAATAATGTCCTCAAAAATATCCTCTAGATAATAAAGGTTTTCCAAACCTAGTTCATTTAACAAAGTAGCAAGTAATGGTCCTTGGGACATGCATCAACCGATGCAGTACAATACAGCGACATGTGAGCTGGGAAAACCTCTCGTGACGTTTATAGGCTTCATGAGACTCTTGTTGTGCAGAGTTTGCCTGAAAATGTGGTTTATGTCTTTTGTTTTGAGATCTACCTCGGTTATTATCACCTCTGTAGTTATTGTTACCTCTATTGTAACCCCTATTTGGGTTTGAGTCATAGTTCCCTTGGTTACCATTATCATATTCATTATAATGACAAAGAGCAAACCAATACTGCAAGTGTGTCGTATCAGCCACAGGAAACCGTCTGGTATCGGTAATCTGTTGACTTCTGAACTTCTGCGAGGTCAAACCCAGAAAGCTGGTCCACCAGTTGATAAGAATCTTTTTCTTATTAATGATGTCCACCAAATGATAAATATAAGTGGATGGAAGCAGACATCATCATCATCAGTTGATAAACTCTTAATACAAGACCCTTGCCCTGAGCAAGAGACATGCTGAGAAATCTGAAGCTCGCTCGAACATCACCAGAGTTAAATACTGTGTTGTTGTGTTGCTCGTGGTTCGAGTATGGAATGTCAACTTGACCTACGCAGTGGTGTGTAGACATAGATGGAGTGTATAATGTGCGAATGATAGGAAGAGTTCGTGGTGTTGACAAATGTTCTTTTCTCACACTCATGTATGGCTGGAAGTCATCGACACCAACGACTGTGTACCTTTACTAAAGTTTAATTGGACGTACACACTCGACAGCACAGATAGTGACAAATCACAGGTTGGCATAATACATCATGGTACAGTGGATAAATGGTCTTGCAATGTTATGTTACATGGGCACTCATGTAGAATAATAGTATAATGGACTGTCAGTAGCCAAGCACTCAGTATTGCCCATATATATATATATCAACTGAGTTTACTGACAAAGCACGTCAGATTATAAACAATATCCAAGATGGCTTCTAGACCTAATCTCGTCTAGCGAAGATTCCTTAACATAATGTCCAGCACAGATTTTTCCATATAATTATATTGAACCGCTAGCAATGGGTTCTCATGTGTAGCAGTGATCTCTGGACTAATCAAGCGATAATACGGGCATCCCTTTTCTCTTCTTGAAAGTCACTACATGTTTGGTTCCAAGATGGCTTCACTCGTGAGCTGTCACTCACGTTTGGATACAGATAATGAATCTGTCCTAAAGTTAGTCATTCATTAAACATTTCATTGCTCTGTAGATTTGATCATGAACAATTGACTGCATTCTACAGGATATAGTGCTGCTAGGAATCAGAATCGTTTTTTTTCATCTAGTTAGATGTATCCTCTCAGACGTACAAATCATCCCTATCGAAAAACGGTGGCTTCGTACGAGAGTTCAAAAGAGTATCTTTATTACCTTGGTTTTCAGAAATATGAGTTTGCCATTCCTTGGCAATAAGAATGAACACTAGGGTAAAGCATACACGATAGGTCTAGACGACTATCACTTTCCCCAAAAACCACTGAGATCACTTTTTTCCCGGCATCAAGCCGACATAGAAAAACACAGCCCATTATCAGGGCGAAGCCAAAACACACCTCTCTCGCGACACATCCGCCGAACAGCCTTTGACCTCTCTAGAGACAACAGAACATATAGTTCGACTTAGATATGTAAAGATATACAGATATAAGACAGATTCGTCCTACACAGACAAACAATACACATAAATTCAGGCCATAGATATTCTGAAGCAAGAACAATCTATTACTACCCAAACAAAGAATAAATCGCAGTAAAACTGGATTCATCCGCGGAGTTCGATCGAAAGAGACGGCACAACTTTCAAGGGAAGTAACTCAATAATGACTTTCCCTTAAGCACTAAAAAATATCTATTTTGTTTACAAAATATTTGCGAACATAACAAGTATACCAATGTATAATATTGTAAGATATCAAAGACTGCACGTAACAGTCTTACCACACCTCCCGGGAAAAAAAAAATGGAACATTTTTTTTCTTTTTGAAATACATCTAGGAGCAACGTACAATAGGCTCACAACGCATGAATAATGCGCAGATGAAAATATCAGGAATACATATAACGCCTAATATGAGGCTAAGTCGACTTATGGAGCGACTGGTGAGAATGTGTCTCATAAACTGAGAGAAATTATTTCTCTATAAGTATATTTTTCCAGGAAGGTGTCATCAAAGTATAATACAATTCTGGCAATTACACGATGCCTAAAAAATTCATACCATCATTTCGTATTAGATATCTTAAATTTATGATTTATGAAGAAAAAAATCATCAAAGCACAGCGGTGAATAAACATCAATGAACCGCTATGTAGTGATACAATCATTATATTATTAAATTACAAATTTGTATCTATCATGATATAGAAAAGGAACTACTATAGAACTAGACATATCAAGAAGTCTAAGCCCTAATAGTTATGTGGAATCATGTGGGCATCTTGACAGAATGTCTGCCATCACATTATCTGATCCACGAATAGCTCGCACAGAGAAATGAAAAGGTTGAAGAGCAATTGCATATCGAGTAGACCTCGAGCTCTTCAAATTCTTACTCTGTATAGCAGTAAGAGCTTTTTGGTCGGTTTCTACTATGAAATGTGCGCCCAGAAGGAATCTCTGTAGTTTGAGGATCGACCAAACCATAGCTAATAGCTCACGGTCTAAAACCGAATAATTCCTTTCTGCCGCATTAAGTTTTCTGGAAATATACATTACAGGATGCAGAGTTCCAGAGTACTCTTGCATTAGTGCCGCTCCAATCCCAGTGGATGAAGCGTCACTACGAAGAACGAATGTTTTATCTTTAGTGGGTAGCACTAAAATAGGTGGTGTTGAAAACAATGTTTTAATCTTATCCAGAGAGCATTGGCATTCCTGAGACCAGTGGACCACATTAGGCGAACCTTTCTTTAGAAGTGTTGAAAGAGGTGCCATGATAGAGGATAGATTCTGAATGAATCTGCCATAAAATTGAATAAGACCTAACAGACTTCTCACCTGTTTTTTAGTCTTAGGGATTGAGATGTTAAGTATCTTACTAGTATTATGGTCCTCTGTCTTTAGGAAACCATGACTAACTCGGTGGCCTAGGAAAGAAATTTCGCTAAAAGCAATATAGGCTTTAGAGGGTTTCGCTGTCAGGTTGTGCTCGCGCAAAGTAGACAGCAATTCATCTAACCCTGAATAGTGATCTTCCCAAGTATCGCTGAAAAGACAGATGTCGTCTAGATATGCAATGACATCTGACCGATAAGATAGGATTCGGCGCATCATGCGTACGAATGTAGCTGGTGCGTTCATAAGACCGAAAGGCATAAAATTCCATTGGAACAAACCTCTAGGTGTTGAAAAAGCCGTGAGAGGTTTGGCGCGTTCAGATAAAGGAACTTGCCAATATCCTTTAGACAAATCAAGTTTAGTGAAAAAATGAGATTTGGAGAGTCGAGTAAGTAGCTCTTCCAGTAAAGGCATAGGTTCGGCATCGAACTTCGTTACTTGATTCAATTTTCGATAGTCAACGCAAAGACGTATGTTATTGTCTTTTTTACGCACAATAACCATCGGCGAAGAATATGCAGAGGTGGATGGTTCGATTATTTTCAAATCTATCATCTCATCCAACTCTTTCTCAACCTGTGCTTGAAAATGTATAGGTATAGGATAAGGTCTAACCCTAATAGGAGTATGGTCAGTTAGAACAATGTCATGTTCAATGACACGCGTTTGTCCAGGGATGTCAGTGAGTACGTCCTGAAATGTTTGCAACATAGTTGAAACTTGTCGCTGTTCTCCTAGAGACAAATCAGGAGAGACAGTAACGTTCTTCCATGATTCACTAGAATGAAGTGGGATCATTGGAAGAGGAAGATTTACATCTGAAAAACTTGTTTCCTCATCCTGTATCACGGACAGTGATGAGTAATGACCATGTTGTACTGGAGAATCGTCCGTTGCTTGGAAAATGGGTTGCAAATAATCCGGACGTTCATGGAATTCAGTAAGCATATTGATGTGGAAGGTTTTATGCTTCCCATCAATATCGACAATATAGTCGACATCGGAAATTTTCGATATTATATCGTACGGACCTTTCCAAGAAATAAGTAATCTGTTTTCCCTACAAGGTAGTAATACAAATGCTTTGTCACCAGGACAAAGTTGTCGTAAGCATCTCTTCTTATTGGCAAATTGCCTTGCCTTCTGTTTCGCAAATTCAGAAGAAGAAGTTGCTAATTTGCATGCTTCGATAATCTTTTGTCTCAACGCGATGACATATTCGTAGGATGACTTTGTGTCATCGTCAATATTGTCAGATGTTATGAGATCGTGAAGCAACGACATAGGGCCGCGCGGACGCGCGCCAAAGACGAGTTCAAAGGGAGAAAATCCTGTATGTTCATTGGGTACCTCTCTGTAAGCGAAGAGGGCCGCAGGTAAAACTCTGTCCCAGTCTTGAGGATGATCCTCAGTTATCTTCCCTAGTAAGTTTTTAAGTGTTCTATTAAGGCGTTCGACCATACCATTAGACATTGGATGGTAGATACTACTTAAAGATCTATCTATCTGCAGAGTAGACATTACTTGAGACATGGTATCTGATATTAGTTGGGTGCCATGGTCTGACAATATCTCTCCGGGGAAACCCAAACGAGAAAATATAAGCCAAAGAGCATCTGCAATATCAGCAGTAGTAATGCTCTTCAGAGGAATAGCCTCTGGCCAACGTGTGCACATATCAACACACGTCAAGATAAACTGATGTCCTCTGGCAGACTTGATCTTAAATGGACCAATAATGTCTATGGCCATTTTTTGAAACGGCCGAATAGGAATGTCCGCCGCCTGAATGGGTGCAGCATGCCGTGGACTTTGGATTTAACTTCCTGACATACTTTACAAGATCGACAATAAATCCGTATGTCCTTGTTTACCAATGGCCAAAAGAAAGCCGCAAGGACTCTTGACTTAGTACGGGAAAAACCCATGTGTCCAGCACACTGAGAGTCGTGAGCGTGCTGCAAAATTTTAACTCTCAAATTCTTGGGAACCAGGATTTGAGAATGACTTGACGTAATGGAGTCTTGAACCATACGTACAAGTATGTTAGTTTATATGTCAGCGGGTTGTGTTTAAGGTTGGGCGGCGTCCTCACAACAGAATATTTCACGTCATAGAGGGTCCGTTGTGGGCGTTTTCTATAGGTGCAATTTTCTTGATTGAAAATTTGCTTGCGACAACTGTTGCTTTTGTGTTAGCTGTGAAGTCTGAAGTTTTTGTTATTTTTGTAATATTTCTTTGTTCTTTAGTTTTATTTTGAATTGTTTGTAATTTGTTGGTCTACCCTTTTCTATCTTTCAGTTCTATTCACAATTTATATTCATATACTGTGACGTCATTTGTGTTGTTATCCTTTGCAGATTCAGTGATTATTTTCATTGATTTCCCTATTTGATTTATTTTGATTTCTGCAAACGTTTTCGTATTGTCAGTCCTATTTGTACTTTATGTATTCTGTTGGTTGACATATGTTTTATATAGGTATATTTCATAAGACACAATTGCCTGTGCACTGCACTTGGATTATGGTATAAACCTGTACCTGATTATTATTACTGTTATACAAGACCTTATTAAGGCTTGTGACCCACAGATATTGGGATAGTATACTGATTAATCAAGTCATTAAGAACTTGTGGTATTATTATTGTTTCAAGTGATTAGTATTATTGTTAGACATCATGTCTACATTAGAATACTTCATTACACAAGGGAAATCCCTTGATAAAACTGGTCAACAATTAGAAGAATGGACAGTTGCTCAATATGACAAAGCATTAGCTGCAGAAGAGAGAAAAGCTGCTGCAGAAGAGAGAAAAGCTCTGGCTGAAGAGAAAAGATTAGAAAGAGAAGCTGAGGCTGCTGCTGAACAAAAGAAATTGCAGATGCAGGTGGAGCAAAGGAGATTTGAAGCTGAACAAAAGAAATTAGAAAGAGAAGCTGCTGCTGAACAAAAAAGATTAGACAGTGAAGCTGAACAAAAGAAATTAGAAAGAGAAGCTGCTGCTGAACAAAAAAGATTAGACAGAGAGGCTGAAGAAAAAAAAGCAATAAGAGAACATGAATTTGAGTTAGAGAAATTGAGATTGACAAGTATGATTAATGTTAATCAGGCATCTAGTGGTAATGGTAAACCTTCTACTTACAAGGTTAAGGTTCCACCGTTCAATCAGTCCAGTGACGATATTACATTCTGGCTGGATAGATTTGAACGTTCTTGTCGTACACATAATGTGGATAAATCACAATACGCTAATCAATTAGCAGAAAACTTGAAAGGTGAATCTTTGACTAGATTATGCCTTGTAGGAGAAGCAGATAAGGATAATTATGATGTCATTAGGGCGGCTTTGATAAAAAAATACCAGCTAAGTGAGGAAGGCTATCGCCTTTTGTTTAAGACGATGGTGCCTGAGACAGGTGTAGAATTCTCAGAATTCACTGCAAAGGCACGTCTCACAGTTGATCGTTGGATTGAGCTTTCCAAAACAGAAAAAACGTATGAAGGACTTATGGATTTGTTGCTCAGAGATAAGATTATGTCATGTGTTAACAAACCATTCCTGGAATTTATACATGAGCGTAAACCCAAATCTCTAAAGGAAATGGAAGAATATTGTTCCCAATATGTCACTGCACACCCCGACGTGACTTTTGGCAACACTAAGATTAAGGAGGGTATGCCAGTTGCTTCAGCAACACCATACAATCCCAATTATTCACACAGATTTCAGGGACCTCAAAACAGATTTGATAAAAAAATGGTAACCATAATAGTTATCAAAACCAAGGTAACCAATCATTTCAGGGTTCTTCTTAAAAGAACTGGAGACGAGCTGATAGCTCTCGACACAGGGGTGGTCATAATTATAGGAATTTCCATAGAGGAAGTAATTATAGAAACTATCAGGGTTATCCGTCTTGGAGTCAACAAGATCATAATTACAGAGATACTCATTATAATGAATATGATAATGGTAACCAAGGGAACTATGACTCAAACCCAAATAGGGGTTACAATAGAGGTAACAATAACTACAGAGGTGATAATAACCGAGGTAGATCTCAAAACAAAAGACATAAACCACATTTTCAGGCAAACTCTGCACAACAAGAGTCTCATGAAGCCTATAAACAGAGTAAAGATAATAATGATGCTAGTAATAAATTCTCGCAACATCGTTTTATTACAATATCTATTTTATAACGCAAGGGCAACAACTGCTTGAAATTTATAGTCACTTTTCTCGGTAAGCATTTGTCTTCCCGCGTTGGTATTGAATGCAGTTAAGTTTTGAGCTGTGGTCTTTTTGCGCTGGACTGCGCATGACTGGTCTTGTTTTTTGGTCGATCGGTTTCCGCCCACCACTAGTGGAGTGAGCGATTTGAATGGCGAAAGAGATGCCTCGTTGAAGAGGGGATCTCCGCTATTTTTTTGTTCTGTCAGGGATGTGTAGTCCTCTTAATGGATATTTCGTTTATTCGAGATAATACCTCTAGTGTTTCCCACATGTCGGGAGGCGTGATATTTCTGTGTATTTCCTGAAGGCAAGGTAAATTGACTTTTCATTAACTCTATCGATTTTGGGTCGTGAGCGATTTCGATTCATAGCCTGTCTTCGAAAGTCGTCGTCACGAGATGTTTTCCCAGCTCACATGTCGCTGTATTGTACTGCATCGGTTGATGCATGTCCCAAGGACCATTACTTGCTACTTTGTTAAATGAACTAGGTTTGGAAAACCTTTATTATCTAGAGGATATTTTTGAGGACATTATTTATACTTCGGCAGACGTGTCTGTCTTGCTGAAGTCAGACTAAGGAGAGTGAACTGATCTCATACATCTGGTTATCTCCTGTCTGTCATACAGGATGAGGAATCTACCTTCTCTGATGTTAATCTTCCCCTTCCAGTGGTTCCATTACATTCTACGGAATCTTGGAAAAACGTTTCTGTTTCTCCTAATCTTTCTGGTGACGAACATCGACAAGTCTCGTCGATGTTACAAACATTTCAGGATGTTCTCACTGACATTCCTGGACACACAGATGTCATAGAACATGACATAATTCTTACCGACAATAATCCAATTAGGGTTAGGCCTTATCCTATTCCTATACACTTTCAGTCGCAAGTGGAAAAGGAATTGGATGAAATGATTCAATTAAATATAATTGAACCATCGACTTCACCATATTCTTCTTCCATGGTTATTGTCCGGAAGAAGGATAAGAATATACGAATTTGTGTTGATTATCGCAAATTGAATCAGGTCACAAAGTTCGATGCTGAACCGATGCCTTTGTTAGAAGATCTACTGATTAGACTTTCTAATTCTAGATTCTTCACTAAACTTGACTTGTCTAAAGGTTATTGGCAAGTGCCTTTAGCAGAGCATGCCAAACCTCTTACTGCTTTTTTCTACACCTAGGGGTCTATTTCAATGGAATGTTATGCCTTTTGGTCTCATGAACGCCCCTGCCACTTTCGTTCGCATGATGCGTCGAATTCTGTCACATCGTTCGGATGTCATCGCATACTTAGATGACATCTGTCTCTTCAGTGATACCTGGGAAGATCACTATTTAGGGTTATATGACTTACTGTCCACTCTACGTGAGAATAATTTGACAGCGAAACCTTCTAAAGCTTTTGTTGGTTTTGGTGAAATCTCTTTTCTGGGTCATCGTGTTGGTCATGGTCTCTTGAAGACAGAAGACCACAATACTTCCAAAATACTGAACATCTCTGTTCCTAAAACGAAGAAACAAGTTAGGAGTCTCTTAGGTTTAATTCAATTTTATGGGAGATTTATTCCAAATTTATCTTCGATCATGGCACCTCTCTCAACATTGTTGAAGAAAGGTTCGCCTAATCTGGTCCGTTGGTCTGAAGAATGCCAATCTTCACTAGACCTAATCAAGAATATATTTTCTTCTCCTCCCATCTTAAGATTACCTACTCTTGATAGGACTTTTGTTCTTCGGAGTGATGCTTCATCCACTGGGATTGGAGCAGCACTGATGCAAGAATATGCAACTACTCTGCATCCTGTTATGTACATTTCTAGAAAACTAAATGCGGCAGAGAGGAACTACTCGGTTTTAGACCGTGAGTTGTTAGCGATGGTTTGGTCAATTCTAAAGCTACAAAGATTCCTCCTGGGCGCACATTTCATTCTAGAGACTGATCAGAAAGCTCTTACAGCTATTCAGACTAAGAATTTGAAGAGTTCGAGATCCACTCGATATGCTATAGCTCTTCAACCTTTTCACTTCACGGTACAAGCTATCCGTGGTGCGGATAATGTGATGGCTGACATTTTGTCTAGATGCCCACATGACTCCAACTAATACTTCTGTCCTATATTTCCATATATTACAGAGTCATAACACACCTATATTTCTACAATAGATTAGCACATCTGTACTTACTTTATATGTACACACTATCGTGCTTTGTTGTCATCTTCTTCTGTTCGTTTTTTAAGATGATAGAGGAGGACTGAGTAGTTAATATAAGGGCCGTTAGTTTACTAAACAGCCACAATTATTAATAATGTATTGTACCTTATGAAGCATATTAGTTATTAATTAGCATTATATTGCTTGTACTTTCTCAGAATGTCATTGTTGAGCTGAGGACTTACCTTACTAGTATCAAGCATGACGAGTTCTAGATTGTGTACTTACCCTCGGAATACTAGAGCATATGTCCTGGATCGTCATGTAGTTTAACTTTACTATGTACTTATGTCATTACATGTCAAAGAATGTACTATTTAAATTTTCCTATCAGATTTGTACATCCATTTTTAAAGACAATATTAGAGTATGCTGTTTAATGATGATTATAGTAACTTGCATACGTATATTGTGTTTACATGCTAATGTGATGTGTGTTGGTGACACCTCCCCGATGTGAATATTTTTTGAGACATATTTATTTTTCTGTTGAGGTATATCCTCACCAGACACTCTATATTTAGCCTCATGTTAGGCAATTTAATTAATTATCAGCGCATAATTCGTGCGTTTTGAGCCGCTTATCGCATGCTCTTTGATATTAAAAAAAAAAAAAAATATGTTCCACATTTTTTTTTTTATCGGGAGGAGGTGGTGATATGTTGCGTGATAAATTCTCGCAACATCGTTTTATTACAATATCTATTTTATAACGCAAGGGCAACAACTGCTTGAAATTTATAGTCACTTTTCTCGGTAAGCATTTGTCTTCCCGCGTTGGTATTGAATGCAGTTAAGTTTTGAGCTGTGGTCTTTTTGCGCTGGACTGCGCATGACTGGTCTTGTTTTTTGGTCGATCGGTTTCCGCCCACCACTAGTGGAGTGAGCGATTTGAATGGCGAAAGAGATGCCTCGTTGAAGAGGGGATCTCCGCTATTTTTTTGTTCTGTCAGGGATGTGTAGTCCTCTTAATGGATATTTCGTTTATTCGAGATAATACCTCTAGTGTTTCCCACATGTCGGGAGGCGTGATATTTCTGTGTATTTCCTGAAGGCAAGGTAAATTGACTTTTCATTAACTCTATCGATTTTGGGTCGTGAGCGATTTCGATTCATAGCCTGTCTTCGAAAGTCGTCGTCACGAGATGTTTTTCCCAGCTCACATGTCGCTGTATTGTACTGCATCGGTTGATGCATGTCCCAAGGACCATTACTTGCTACTTTGTTAAATGAACTAGGTTTGGAAAACCTTTATTATCTAGAGGATATTTTTGAGGACATTATTTATACTTCGGCAGACGTGTCTGTCTTGCTGAAGTCAGACTAAGGAGAGTGAACTGATCTCATACATCTGGTTATCTCCTGGCTGTTATAGAAAAGGATGGAGTTTTTCACCAGACTACATTTACAGCACTATGAAATATAACATGCATCTGACTCATCATTGTAATGCTGTCTACCGTCTATTGCTGTATTGAATGTTGCTGTGATAATGACTGTTTGATGTGCCTACATATTCGCGTAACCATTTTGTCACTGTGGCGTCCACAATAAATAATGAAGAAAAACGTCAACGGCTGTTACAAGAATCATTGACTTTATACGTCGTGAGTTTACTGACGTCCTATGTGGATTGCCCTGTTATTTTTGTATGAACATTGTTTGACTGAACACATCTGCACACTACACAAAACCAGACATGCGGATACCATCCATCATCATATGGCATCACGCATCAATGGCATGTGCCGCTTTTGATTTTGGGAGAGCATCTCAGTGCCCCCAATGCAAAACGTTATTTGAGCCAACCACAGTGTCTACTTTAAGCTGTGGCCATCCTCTTCCTGCTCTTCCGGCATCAGTCGCGCATGATGGAAGAGGTTCTCTTGTCTTACATAAGGGTTTAGTGAATAACAATCCAGTCTCTGTGCTATATGATTCTGGATGCACCACAATTGGTATTAGGCAGTCACTCGTAGATCCTTCCCGTGCCACTGGACAAGTAGTCAAATGTGTAACATTTGGCGGCACATTAGAGAAATACTCTACTGCTATCATTAGGATTGCTACTCCTTTCTTTACAGGAGATGTACACGCATGTCTTCTCCCGAATCCGATCGCTGACCTCATCATCGGTCGCATTCATGGAGTCAAAGAATGCACTCCGCAACAAATTTCCGCGTGGGAAAGGCAAAACATGCAGATTGCTAACGCTGTAGTCACTAGAGCTCAGGCTCTTAATATGCCTCAAACTTCATCTACTGAAGATAATGAAGTGCATAACCAAGATGATCCCTTGGTAATTTCTCGTGACTCGTTTATAAAACAGCAAGAAGACGATCCCACTCTGAAGAAATTCTTCATTCTTGCAACTAAAGGTGATCCGAATAAAGACACAAGTCGTAAATCGTGGATTACAAAGAAGAATGGCGTACTTGTACGTATGGTTCAAGACTCCATTACGTCAAGTCATTCTCAAATCCTGGTTCCCAAGAATTTGAGAGTTAAAATTTTGCAGCACGCTCACGACTCTCAGTGTGCTGGACACATGGGTTTTTCCCGTACTAAGTCAAGAGTCCTTGCGGCTTTCTTTTGGCCATTGGTAAACAAGGACATACGGATTTATTGTCGATCTTGTAAAGTATGTCAGGAAGTTAAATCCAAAGGTCCACGGCATGCTGCACCCATTCAGGCGGCGGACATTCCTATTCGGCCGTTTCAAAAAATGGCCATAGACATTATTGGTCCATTTAAGATCAAGTCTGCCAGAGGACATCAGTTTATCTTGACGTGTGTTGATATGTGCACACGTTGGCCAGAGGCTATTCCTCTGAAGAGCATTACTACTGCTGATATTGCAGATGCTCTTTGGCTTATATTTTCTCGTTTGGGTTTCCCCGGAGAGATATTGTCAGACCATGGCACCCAACTAATATCAGATACCATGTCTCAAGTAATGTCTACTCTGCAGATAGATAGATCTTTAAGTAGTATCTACCATCCAATGTCTAATGGTATGGTCGAACGCCTTAATAGAACACTTAAAAACTTACTAGGGAAGATAACTGAGGATCATCCTCAAGACTGGGACAGAGTTTTACCTGCGGCCCTCTTCGCTTACAGAGAGGTACCCAATGAACATACAGGATTTTCTCCCTTTGAACTCGTCTTTGGCGCGCGTCCGCGCGGCCCTATGTCGTTGCTTCACGATCTCATAACATCTGACAATATTGACGATGACACAAAGTCATCCTACGAATATGTCATCGCGTTGAGACAAAAGATTATCGAAGCATGCAAATTAGCAACTTCTTCTTCTGAATTTGCGAAACAGAAGGCAAGGCAATTTGCCAATAAGAAGAGATGCTTACGACAACTTTGTCCTGGTGACAAAGCATTTGTATTACTACCTTGTAGGGAAAACAGATTACTTATTTCTTGGAAAGGTCCGTACGATATAATATCGAAAATTTCCGATGTCGACTATATTGTCGATATTGATGGGAAGCATAAAACCTTCCACATCAATATGCTTACTGAATTCCATGAACGTCCGGATTATTTGCAACCCATTTTCCAAGCAACGGACGATTCTCCAGTACAACATGGTCATTACTCATCACTGTCCGTGATACAGGATGAGGAAACAAGTTTTTCAGATGTAAATCTTCCTCTTCCAATGATCCCACTTCATTCTAGTGAATCATGGAAGAACGTTACTGTCTCTCCTGATTTGTCTCTAGGAGAACAGCGACAAGTTTCAACTATGTTGCAAACATTTCAGGACGTACTCACTGACATCCCTGGACAAACGCGTGTCATTGAACATGACATTGTTCTAACTGACCATACTCCTATTAGGGTTAGACCTTATCCTATACCTATACATTTTCAAGCACAGGTTGAGAAAGAGTTGGATGAGATGATAGATTTGAAAATAATCGAACCATCCACCTCTGCATATTCTTCGCCGATGGTTATTGTGCGTAAAAAAGACAATAACATACGTCTTTGCGTTGACTATCGAAAATTGAATCAAGTAACGAAGTTCGATGCCGAACCTATGCCTTTACTGGAAGAGCTACTTACTCGACTCTCCAAATCTCATTTTTTCACTAAACTTGATTTGTCTAAAGGATATTGGCAAGTTCCTTTATCTGAACGCGCCAAACCTCTCACGGCTTTTTCAACACCTAGAGGTTTGTTCCAATGGAATTTTATGCCTTTCGGTCTTATGAACGCACCAGCTACATTCGTACGCATGATGCGCCGAATCCTATCTTATCGGTCAGATGTCATTGCATATCTAGACGACATCTGTCTTTTCAGCGATACTTGGGAAGATCACTATTCAGGGTTAGATGAATTGCTGTCTACTTTGCGCGAGCACAACCTGACAGCGAAACCCTCTAAAGCCTATATTGCTTTTAGCGAAATTTCTTTCCTAGGCCACCGAGTTAGTCATGGTTTCCTAAAGACAGAGGACCATAATACTAGTAAGATACTTAACATCTCAATCCCTAAGACTAAAAAACAGGTGAGAAGTCTGTTAGGTCTTATTCAATTTTATGGCAGATTCATTCAGAATCTATCCTCTATCATGGCACCTCTTTCAACACTTCTAAAGAAAGGTTCGCCTAATGTGGTCCACTGGTCTCAGGAATGCCAATGCTCTCTGGATAAGATTAAAACATTGTTTTCAACACCACCTATTTTAGTGCTACCCACTAAAGATAAAACATTCGTTCTTCGTAGTGACGCTTCATCCACTGGGATTGGAGCGGCACTAATGCAAGAGTACTCTGGAACTCTGCATCCTGTAATGTATATTTCCAGAAAACTTAATGCGGCAGAAAGGAATTATTCGGTTTTAGACCGTGAGCTATTAGCTATGGTTTGGTCGATCCTCAAACTACAGAGATTCCTTCTGGGCGCACATTTCATAGTAGAAACCGACCAAAAAGCTCTTACTGCTATACAGAGTAAGAATTTGAAGAGCTCGAGGTCTACTCGATATGCAATTGCTCTTCAACCTTTTCATTTCTCTGTGCGAGCTATTCGTGGATCAGATAATGTGATGGCAGACATTCTGTCAAGATGCCCACATGATTCCACATAACTATTAGGGCTTAGACTTCTTGATATGTCTAGTTCTATAGTAGTTCCTTTTCTATATCATGATAGATACAAATTTGTAATTTAATAATATAATGATTGTATCACTACATAGCGGTTCATTGATGTTTATTCACCGCTGTGCTTTGATGATTTTTTCTTCATAAATCATAAATTTAAGATATCTAATACGAAATGATGGTATGAATTTTTTAGGCATCGTGTAATTGCCAGAATTGTATTATACTTTGATGACACCTTCCTGGAAAAATATACTTATAGAGAAATAATTTCTCTCAGTTTATGAGACACATTCTCACCAGTCGCTCCATAAGTCGACTTAGCCTCATATTAGGCGTTATATGTATTCCTGATATTTTCATCTGCGCATTATTCATGCGTTGTGAGCCTATTGTACGTTGCTCCTAGATGTATTTCAAAAAGAAAAAAAATGTTCCATTTTTTTTTCCCGGGAGGTGTGGTAAGACTGTTACGTGCAGTCTTTGATATCTTACAATATTATACATTGGTATACTTGTTATGTTCGCAAATATTTTGTAAACAAAATAGATATTTTTTAGTGCTTAAGGGAAAGTCATTATTGAGTTACTTCCCTGGAAAGTTGTGCCGTCTCTTTCGATCGAACTCCGCGGATGAATCCAGTTTTACTGCGATTTATTCTTTGTTTGGGTAGTAATAGATTGTTCTTGCTTCAGAATATCTATGGCCTGAATTTATGTGTATTGTTTGTCTGTGTAGGACGAATCTGTCTTATATCTGTATATCTTTACATATCTAAGTCGAACTATATGTTCTGTTGTCTCTAGAGAGGTCAAAGGCTGTTCGGCGGATGTGTCGCGAGAGAGGTGTGTTTTGGCTTCGCCCTGATAATGGGCTGTGTTTTTCTATGTCGGCATGATGCCGGGAAAAAAGTGATCTCAGTGGTTTTTGGGGAAAGTGATAGTCGTCTAGACCTATCGTGTGTGCTTTACCCCAGTGTTCATTCTTATTGCCAAGGAATGGCAAACTCATATTTCTGAAAACCAAGGTAATAAAGATACTCTTTTGAACTCTCGTACGAAGCCACCGTTTTTCGATAGGGATGATTTGTACGTCTGAGAGGATACATCTAACTAGATGAAAAAAACGATTCTGATTCCTAGCAGCACTATATCCTGTAGAATGCAGTCAATTGTTCATGATCAAATCTACAGAGCAATGAAATGTTTAATGAATGACTAACTTTAGGACAGATTCATTATCTGTATCCAAACGTGAGTGACAGCTCACGAGTGAAGCCATCTTGGAACCAAACATGTAGTGACTTTCAAGAAGAGAAAAGGGATGCCCGTATTATCGCTTGATTAGTCCAGAGATCACTGCTACACATGAGAACCCATTGCTAGCGGTTCAATATAATTATATGGAAAAATCTGTGCTGGACATTATGTTAAGGAATCTTCGCTAGACGAGATTAGGTCTAGAAGCCATCTTGGATATTGTTTATAATCTGACGTGCTTTGTCAGTAAACTCAGTTGATATATATATATATGGGCAATACTGAGTGCTTGGCTACTGACAGTCCATTATACTATTATTCTACATGAGTGCCCATGTAACATAACATTGCAAGACCATTTATCCACTGTACCATGATGTATTATGCCAACCTGTGATTTGTCACTATCTGTGCTGTCGAGTGTGTACGTCCAATTAAACTTTAGTAAAGGTACACAGTCGTTGGTGTCGATGACTTCCAGCCATACATGAGTGTGAGAAAAGAACATTTGTCAACACCATGAACTCTTCCTATCATTCGCACATTATACACTCCATCTATGTCTACACACCACTGCGTAGGTCAAGTTGACATTCCATACTCGAACCACGAGCAACACAACAACACAGTATTTAACTCTGGTGATGTTCGAGCGAGCTTCAGATTTCTCAGCATGTCTCTTGCTCAGGGCAAGGGTCTTGTATTAAGAGTTTATCAACTGATGATGATGATGTCTGCTTCCATCCACTTATATTTATCATTTGGTGGACATCATCATTAATTGAAGAAAAAGGAGATTCTTATCAAATGTGTTGCAAAATAGGCTCAGTTTTACAGTAATGGCAAAGTTATTCTTGTAAAATAAATAAACTGCCACTTTATTGAAATATATATTCTGGCCTTAAATATTAAAGTTCATATATAGAAAACAAGAAGATCCATCGATGAAAATAGGACTTCTTAGTTCAATAATACTGTCTTCCTGTTAACATTGACAAGAATTGATCCAACTGTTCTGTGAAACTCTGTAATGTCTAATGTAAAAATGTCAACAACGCTGACCTACATACTGCATTCACTTGACAGGTCACGTGACGAAGTGTTGACAAAGAGCAAACCAATACTGCAAGTGTGTCGTATCAGCCACAGGAAACGGTCTGGTATCGGTAATCTGTTGACTTCTGAACTTCTGCGAGGTCAAACCCAGAAAGCTGGTCCACCAGTTGATAAGAATCTTTTTCTTATTAATGATGTCCACCAAATGATAAATATAAGTGGATGGAAGCAGACATCATCATCATCAGTTGATAAACTCTTAATACAAGACCCTTGCCCTGAGCAAGAGACATGCTGAGAAATCTGAAGCTCGCTCGAACATCACCAGAGTTAAATACTGTGTTGTTGTGTTGCTCGTGGTTCGAGTATGGAATGTCAACTTGACCTACGCAGTGGTGTGTAGACATAGATGGAGTGTATAATGAGCGAATGATAGGAAGAGTTCGTGGTGTTGACAAATGTTCTTTTCTCACACTCATGTATGGCTGGAAGTCATCGACACCAACGACTGTGTACCTTTACTAAAGTTTAATTGGACGTACACACTCGACAGCACAGATAGTGACAAATCACAGGTTGGCATAATACATCATGGTACAGTGGATAAATGGTCTTGCAATGTTATGTTACATGGGCACTCATGTAGAATAATAGTATAATGGACTGTCAGTAGCCAAGCACTCAGTATTGCCCATATATATATATCAACTGAGTTTACTGACAAAGCACGTCAGATTATAAACAATATCCAAGATGGCTTCTAGACCTAATCTCGTCTAGCGAAGATTCCTTAACATAATGTCCAGCACAGATTTTTCCATATAATTATATTGAACCGCTAGCAATGGGTTCTCATGTGTAGCAGTGATCTCTGGACTAATCAAGCGATAATACGGGCATCCCTTTTCTCTTCTTGAAAGTCACTACATGTTTGGTTCCAAGATGGCTTCACTCGTGAGCTGTCACTCACGTTTGGATACAGATAATGAATCTGTCCTAAAGTTAGTCATTCATTAAACATTTCATTGCTCTGTAGATTTGATCATGAACAATTGACTGCATTCTACAGGATATAGTGCTGCTAGGAATCAGAATCGTTTTTTTTCATCTAGTTAGATGTATCCTCTCAGACGTACAAATCATCCCTATCGAAAAACGGTGGCTTCGTACGAGAGTTCAAAAGAGTATCTTTATTACCTTGGTTTTCAGAAATATGAGTTTGCCATTCCTTGGCAATAAGAATGAACACTGGGGTAAAGCATACACGATAGGTCTAGACGACTATCACTTTCCCCACAAACCACTGAGATCACTTTTTTCCCGGCGTCCAGCCGACATAGAAAAACACAGCCCATCATCAGGGCGAAGCCAAAACACACCTCTCTCGCGACACATCCGCCGAACAGCCTTTTACCTCTCTAGAGACAACAGAACATATAGTTCGACTTAGATATGAAAAGATATACAGATATAAGACAGATTCGTCCTACACAGACAAACAATACACATAAATTCAGGCCATAGATATTCTGAAGCAAGAACAATCTATTATTACCCAAACAAAGAATAAATCGCAGTAAAACTGGATTCATCCGCGGAGTTCGATCGAAAGAGACGGCACAACTTTCCAGGGAAGTAACTCAATAATGACTTTCCCTTAAGCACTAAAAAATATCTATTTTGTTTACAAAATATTTGCGAACATAACAAGTATACCAATGTATAATATTGTAAGATATCAAAGACTGCACGTAACACTTGTGTTAGCCATTACGGCGTTATACAACGAAGGCGTTATCTATACTGGGAAAGCACTGGTCTTTCTCCATTCTTCTTCCTATCGTATTATTTCGTTCGGCTTTACATTTATGTTCTAATTTATATATGGGTATTAGAATTTTTCACCACAGCTACCCAGATTTGCTGAGATAATTACTCTCAGTCACAAGGGAGCGGCACAGCTTGGCTAAGATTAGCACAAGATCTCGTGTACCGGCGGAAACTTATGACATAAGAAAGTAATGATGGTTACATTTTGAAGACGCTGTAGTATGAGTTTACCGATCTGTCTGTAAGTTTGTACAAAAGAGCATCGGACTTCTTATTACCGTATATGGGAGAGTTGACCTCTGCCTTACGTTCAAAATTATCCGATATCGGAATATTTTGAAATTACCCCATAACCCGCCTGGTTGAATATGATTGGAGTTTTTTGATAGCTCATAACAAACGAAGGCGTGGGAAGGCAGGGAATAGAATCTGACCATTTTCTCAAGCTATTTCACTTGAGAAATCGCGCACCAAGACACCAGACTGCTACAGTGAAGAATTAGAATTCAGAATTCCTTCTTAAAATACCGGACACCTTTTATTGGCGTATTCATCAGGACTTACAACACAGCCCAGGAGATCTCTAACATTTTAAATAAGGATACCGGGACTGAGGAAACTGAAGGACCACACACGAAGTCAGAGAGGGAACTTATTAAATTAACAACACCACAGACGCGTATAAGAGGCCGATTCAAGTCTCTTTTATTCATCTGAGCAAAAGGTCTGTGAGTCAGGATTGGCGTAATTTGTGATTTATATTTCATATTTATTACTAACATGTGAACTAACATATATATGTGTATATATTTCCATGTGAATTTTAATATGTGAAACTCGTTATTGGATGTCAAAGTCATTTCAGGCAACCTCAGCGTATAGAATGATAATTCATGAACCACCACTGCACAGGCTGGTGATTGCTTTATTGATAGTTTCGTAACGAGAACTAAAAGCATAAAGTAGTTCCAGGTTCCCTATGGAGCAAGGAGGGAAAGATGAAAGAAATGATGTACATTCTAAGTATAATACTTACATTTCCAAAGCAGTGTAAATGTCCCTTTAAACATAGACACTTTAAAATTAATGTGAGTTTTCAAGCTTAAACCAGTGTAAATGTCTATGTGAAAATATTCATTTTAAAGTAATGGAAGTTTCAAACTTTTCAATCAGTGTTAAACATAAACGAAAACATTTTCAATTTATACTGTGAACACTTTTCAATCAGTGGAGATGTATATGTAAACAGACTCTATCTGTATTGTTGACCTATGCATTTAAATATAAAGTAACTTTGGAAGCTACCTCTGGTGAAGGAGCTGTCATGCCCTTTTCAGGGCAGCTCAGCCACCTTTGGTCCAAACCTGGCATCCAGCTCTCACCTGTGGCTCTTCGTAGCTGTCAGCATGCGACAGCGGCCACCCCCGGACAACGGCTTTGACAGGCCGGCTAAACTAGGTGAGGGTAGCCGAATGGTTATAAACCTTCGGTGAGTTAGGGTCTGCCTACCCATGCATGCGAAGACTGGATTCGATAGACTGCGCGGAAGAAACCACCTGTTGGTTCAACGAGCATGACGGCGATTACCAGCAACGCGCTGTGGAGCGTAAGGAGCACGGCGATGCACGTAGAAAGCCCTGGTCATCCACTGCACCTGACTTCATCTCCAGTCGTCTTGACTTGTCTTGCCACTGGATTGAGATGGACCCAGGCGAGAGAGTGAGGTCGACGAATTGCGCAACTCTTCCTCACTTTAATCCAAATCACCGCGCAAGTCACTCTTTCATCCATTCATCCATTCATCCATCCACTCACAACAAGTCCTGTGGCGATGGGCGAGCGGCGAAGCGGCACGCGTGGGTACGCTGGCAGTCGTAGTCGCAGACCTACACACAGGCGGCTCAGGCCATATGGTCGTCTTCCACTGATCGGAGCAGCAGTGGGATTCGGCAGCCCCCTGAGTGTCTGAGCAGCCCTCTTTAGGAAAGCACTGCTCACCTCCATGGCATGAGGAAGGGGCTAGAAAAGGTGCCCTAAACATTGCCTGCTTCACCATTACCTAACCAGCTTACCGCGGTTGGTGGGTACCCTACTTCGGCGGTCGACATATAAGAAAAAGAAAGGACAGATTTTTCCCCCTCATTCTAGGCGCATGGAATGTGCGCACTCTACTTGACAAAGACTTTAACGCAAACAGACCTGAGAGAACGAACGAACGAACGAACGAACTTTATTTTCGAAGGGTAAAGAATTGGGCGCGCAGGCCCGTCTAACATTCTGTTCTTCCACTCTCATTAATCTTGCATACTATATCCTTTCATTCCCACATGATGCTTTAAGCATTAATTTAAAGGCATGCAACATTATAAAGTTACCATAACAGCATTCATTTACAGTATGCAAGCATAATTTTTAAAAAAATGAGTAGGGTTTGTTTTTTTTTTTTTGAAACAAACAAGCTAGTAAATGGGGGAAAAAGTAATAATGAAATAAAATAAATAAAACAATAAATAAAAATAAATAAATTCTGTATACCGACACTCACTCATGCGGTCAATCCGTCTACAATTAATCTGTATTTTTGGTATGCGGGTACATTCTCACGACTCACATTTCTAAAGTACAGTATTATGTGGGTACATTCACACATACATTACATTATATAATAATATTTTAAAGTGAATATAATAATGATATTACATGGATATAAAACAAATTATTCACACACAAAAATGAGCGGAAGAGGAAAAGAAATGTTGACCTATGGATGAGATGTTGACAGGCAAATACTGTTTCTATGGGGGTAGATAATCATTGTTGAGGAAGTGTTTGAAAAGTGCTTTGTTAAAAGAATATTGTGTAGGTAGGCTTTTTAGGTGGTGTGGAAGGCTGTTCTATAAGTAGGCACCAGAGTAGGCTAGACTCTTTTTGAACAGGTCGATCCTTGGTTTGGGCAGACGTAACTGATGTAACTGACGAACTGCCCTGATTGGGAGAGAACTGGCCAGGTACAACATTGACAAAGCAGCACTGAGTGAAACTCGACTTGCAGGCGAGGGCCAACTTTGCGATAAGGGTGCAGGTTATACATTCTTTTGGAGCGGAAGAAGAACTGAAGAAAGACGAGAAGCAGGGGTTGGATTTGCAATCAAAACAGCAATTGTCAGCAAGTTAGCGGGGCCCCCAAAGGGAATAAATGACCGACTCATGACGGTCAAGATCCCTCTGTTCTATGGAAGAAAACATGCCACCATCATTAGCGCGTATGCACCAACTATGACAAACCAGGATGATGTCAAGGATAAGTTTTACGAAGAACTACATGCAGTCATTGCATCAGTTCCTAAAGCAGATAAGCTCATCATTCTTGGTGACTTTAATGCAAGAGTAGGCTCAGATAACATCTCCTGGAATGGCACTATTGGTAGGTACGGCGTGGGTCGCTGTAACAGTAATGGACTTCGTCTCCTCCAGACTTGCGCAGAACATGACCTCCTTGTCACCAACACCATTTTTCGACTTCCTACCCGCAACAGGACCTCCTGGATGCACCCTCGCTCAAAGCATTGGCACCTAATTGACTATGTAATTGTTAGGAAGAAGGACAGGCAAGATGTCCGGGTGACCAAGTCCATGTGTGGTGCCGAATGCTGGACTGATCATCGCTTCATTGTATCTAAACTTAAAATTCGTATCCAACCAGCCAGGCGCCCTCAGGGGAAGAGAACACAAAAAGGCTGGATGTCACCAAACTAAAGAAGACAAAAATCAAACAGTCATTTACTGACACCTTAGAAGACCGTCTCAAATCTATCTCGCTAGACGGCCAAAGTGTGGAAACAAATTGGGCAGCCCTAAGTGAGCAGATCTACAACACTGCTACAGAGGTCCTGGGTCCTTCCATCAAGAAACAAAATGACTGGTTTGATGAGAAATCATGATGATATAAAGCAGATGTTGGCTGAGAAACACCATCTCCATAAAGCATATTTAAATGATCCAAAATCTACATCCAAGAAAGACGCTTTCAACAACATGCGTAGAATCGTCCAACATAAACTACGCCAGATGCGGGATTCATGGCTGAGTAATAAAGCATATGAGCTCCAAGGCTTTGCTGACAGCCATGACTTGAAAAACTTTTACCTTGCACTCAAAGCGGTCTATGGTCCAACATCATCAGGATCATTTCCCCTCCTTAATGCAGATGGAAAAACACTAATTACAGACAAGGAAAAAATGCTCCAACGCTGGGCTGAACATTTTAATAATATCTTGAACCAGCCATCATCTATTAATGACGAAGCCATCATCCGCCTGCCCCAAATTCCTATAAATGAAGCATTAGATGATGTACCAACTCTGGAGGAAACTAAAAAAGCGATTCGTCAACTTTCTAGTGGAAAGGCCCCTGGCTCCGATTCAATTCCTGTTGAGGTTTATAAAGATGGCGGTGCAGTTCTGATAGAGAAACTTCATATGATCTTCCAGCAAATGTGGCAGAGTGAAACCATCCCACACGATCTCAAAGATGCCTCAATTATACATCTATATAAACGTAAAGGTAATCGCCAAGACTGCAACAATCATCGAGGCATCTCTCTTTTATCAATCGCTGGGAAGATATTCGCCAGAATCCTTTTGAATCGCCTTACGGCTCATCTTGACAAAGGTCTTTTATCTGAAAGTCAGTGTGGATTCCGGAAAGAACGTGGAACCACAGATATGGTGTTCGCTGCAAGACAGCTACAAGAAAAATGCCAAGAACAGCACTGTGACCTGTACACAGCTTTCATCGACTTGACAAAGGCGTTCGACACGGTCAGTAGAGAGGGTCTATGGAAGATCATGGCAAAATACGGCTGCCCAAAGAAATTTATCACAATAGTGCAGCAACTGCATGATGGAATGCAGGCTAGAGTTCAGGAAAACAGTGAGCTATCAGAGCCTTTCCCCGTCTCAAATGGAGTTAAACAAGGGTGCGTACTTGCACCGACTCTGTTCAGTATCATGTTTTCTGCTATGCTGACTGATGCTTTTAGAGACGGGGACACAGGAATCGACATTAGTTATCGTATTGATGGAAAATTGTTTAACCTTAGGAGGCTTCAAGCAAAAACCAAGGTCAAATCACACACCATCAGAGATCTTCTGTTTGCTGATGATTGTGCCCTCAATGCTGGCTCAGAGGCTGATCTGCAGCATAGTGTGGATAGATTCTCCGAAGCCTGCGCCAACTTTGGGCTTACCATCAACACGAAGAAAACAGAAATCATGTACCAACCAGCTCCTGGCACAGTTTATACTGAGCCAGTCATCAAGGTTAATGGTGAGAAACTGAATGTTGTGAACAGATTCACATACCTTGGTAGCACACTATCCCAGAACATTGTCATTGATGATGAGGTGAACACCAGGATCTCCAAAGCCAGCAGCACATTTGGCAGACTATACACCAACGTTTGGCATCGAAGTGGCATTAGTCTACAGACAAAGCTGAAGGTGTACAGAGCTGCGGTGCTTCCAGTGCTGCTATATGCATGTGAAACATGGACTGTATACAGGCGCCACGTAAAGAAGCTAAACCACTTCCATACAGTCTGTCTCAGGAAGATAATGAACATCAAATGGCAAGACAAGATCCCGGATACCGCCGTTCTTGACAGAGCTGGTATCCCTAGTATTGATACTATTCTGATGCAGACACAAATTCGCTGGGCAGGTCATGTAGTCCGCATGCCAGACCATCGACTGCCAAAGATACTCTTTTATGGTGAGATACAGAAGGGTAAACGCTCCCATGGTGGCCAAAAGAAGCGCTTCAAAGACACGTTAAAGACGTCATTGAAAACCTTTGACATAAACCCAGACACATGGGAAGCTGCTGCGCAAGACCGAACTGCTTGGCGCACATCTCTTCGTAAAGGTGCAGCAGCATGCGGATCATCCAGAAGAGCAGCAGCGGAACAGCGGAGACAAGCTAGAAAGGACCGTGAAATAAAACCTTCACATGAAGCAAACATTCCCTGCCCACACTGTCCAAGATCTTTCCAGGCCCGCATCGGGCTCTTCAGTCACCTTCGTACCCATAGACTAACCTAACATATTCTGAAATAATTGGATGAGTGGTCTTCATCACCCGTGATGGACGAACACACTTTGGAAGCTATTCCATTTAAATGTAAAGAAAGTTTTATCCCGAGGGATTAAATTTAATTCTCATCGAGGGTAAAGTCTGAGTAATTGGGATGATGGTATGGGAAGATAGGAACCCATCACTATGGGGGTGGAAAACGTCATACTCAGAAGAGCGTTTCGTTCTATTCTTTTACCATAGTTATTGGTGGTACCAGCAGAAAGTTCTATCTCTGGAACAAGAAGGGAACAGTGGCCTAAGCATTAAGACGAAAAACCCACGTCGTAGACTCTCCTTGGCATCTCTAGGAAACGAGCTATCCCCGACAACCTTGATTAAAGACGAGCGTGAGGAGAGTGAAAAGAACCAACCCATAAGAAGGAGCAGAACCATCATTGGCAGCTAAGTTCAAATATATGCTGCCACTTGGACTTCTTGTAACATCTCACATTCCATAAAGACTGTGATGATAACTTTTCTTGATCCATAACTATTCAAATTATTTTCCAACTGTTAAAACCTAAAGCGATTATTAAATTGTGTTATTTGTAATGTTACAAATTTAACATCGATTTAATCATTTTAAAGTTACTGCATGTTTGTCTCAGTAAAATTACTACACACACTCTAAACAGAGCTATACTAGAATAATAGAATTCCACTGAGTAAATCAGGGGTGGGGTCTTAAACGAGCTGAAAGTAATAACTGCTTTAATCCTTCACAAAAGCGTCGGCACAATTACAGAGTTAACATACTCAGTCAAAGCATATTGTTCTCGCTTATTCTGAATATCTTGTGAAGACTCCCTTTGCAATAGAAGTGTCATCACCCTTTTATCTACATCTCTGCCAAGAGTAATCTTGTGCGAAGGTAGATACCTTTGAAGCCCATATTAGATACTCTTGAGTTTTGGCCACTGTTGAACCACTACTGCAAAGCAGGGGAGGCAATACCGTCACACAAGTCGGAATCCACACTGCGACTCTGGATATATGCGCTCAGCTAACTTGTGAAGTCGCACTAAGATGACTCTGGCAAAAACCTTACCAAAAATACTAAGAAGAGAGATGCCTCTGTAGTTATTGCATTACTTCTGTCTCCTTTATTTTTATATATTGTAATGTAATGTAGCAATGTTAACAAACGGACACATATATTTAACTTTTAGTCTTTCTTGACGATTTTCTTCGAGCTATTCCATGGAAAGAGAGGTGGACAATTCAAACTAAATGATTTTATAAACCAAATGTTAGCATTAATCACTGCCTTAAGCATTTCATGAATACAGTGAATTTTAGTCAGCTAGTTCGTGAGTTGTCACTGGGAACACAGAAAAAAGTATCTTTAATACTTGTTCACCTTCCGTCATCTAGAGATCTACCAAATCTTCCCTTGTCTTTTACCCGTAGGTCAAGGTCGACTGGTTGCCAACCCCTGCTTCACACACATTTATTGAAGGCCAATGCTCGTTAGGAAGCTAAATGGTAATGAAGATATTGATGTTGTAGACAGAAACATCGTGAAAGCTATGTGACTTTGACCGATATATCATGTGTACTATATAGGAACTAACAAACATCCGTATATTACTAATCTTCTTAATGAAACGGCTGTAACTAACAAGTAAGTCAATCCTAATAGCTTTTTTTTTGAAAATACGGAAAAAGCACTCATTGCATCGAAAAAACTAAATTGATAACCTGTTAAAAGAGTGCGAAGGCCTTGCAATCTTTTCTTGGTGCATTTTCGAGGACAAAAAACGGAAACGGCATGTACAGTATCGTAAAAGCTAAGCTGAAAACCTTTAAACGTGCAAGTACGGCTTTCAATTAGTTTCATGTTTCCTTGACCATTGACCATGCTATGATAAGTTTGACTACAAAGATCCAATAAAGTTGAAATAGAATGGAGTGGGATAGAACGATACGTTTATCATCTCTCAATATGTTGCTCTGTCTTCACGTACCAAACCACCGTTCAAATCTGCTGTCGTCGGAAAGTGGTAGTCAGCGCAAGCTTCTCGTCTGCACTGATGACCCACATTTTGTTGGGCCGTAATTTTCTAACGATCTCTCCTGAACTAAGTCAAACCGTTGGGTTTGAGTAATGTGACGGTCAATTAAACCAGTAATCAAGTCAAACCGTTTGAGTAATGTGACAATCAAAGACAGTTACGGCTGACACCAGCTCCTTCAGATTCAAAACACAATCCATTTTCAAAGGTTAATACTTTAAAGCTATTACATTAATAGAGTTATTTCCACTTTATTTTACATTGTTTAAATTATTACGTAAAATCGGCTCGGTCAATACCAGTCAAAAGGTGGTAGATTAAAGTATACCAAGAAAGGAAGCTGCTTGCAGAGTTTCAACTCTCTACTACGACTGCAGTACAGAGAAACATTGAAATTTTGAGCGTCATCATACAAAGTTGGAGGGACGACAGTGATATGAAACTAAGGATGCAAAAAAGACAAGAGGGACAAGCATTGCACTGATAAAAGCATTAAAAAAAATACTTTTAAAGAAAAATGGCATAGATAACATCCAGAGTCAGATATAACGGAAGTATGCGACGCAGTACCGATAAGTACAAGTGATCAGATAAGTACAAGTGATCAGATAAGTACAAGTGATCAGATAAGTACAAGTGATCAGATAAGTAAAAGTGATTAGATAAGTACAAGTGATCATCTTCAGAACTAACCACCGCAGACTCAAACATTCATCAGGTCAGTACAATAAACATCGGGCAGACAAACATGTATCCATGAGGGGAACATGTTCTTTCAAAAGACATCTGCATTCACATGTCATGAAATCTTGTACACACATTTAACGACAATTCTGTTTCAGTTATTTCAACGTTTCCACGAGCATTTAACTGTCATTGTAATATTTTCATTTTAAATTGAATTTTTTTTATATTAAGTAGCTTTATTGCTCTCTCTCTCTCTCTCTCTCTCTCTCTCTCTCTCTCTCTCTCTCTCTCTCTCTCTCTCTCTCTCTCTCTCTCTCTCTCTCTCTCTCTCTCTCTCTCTCTCTCTCTCTCTCCTTGAATTGATGGGTAAAATGTATGTGAGAATAAATGAAATCAGTATAAAAGAGGAGAGAAAGGAAGGGCAGAATGTCAGACGGGCCTGCGTGCCCAATTCTCAACCCTTTGAAAATAAAGTTCGTTCGTTCGTTCGTTCTCTCTCTCTCTCTCTCTCCCTCTCTCTATGTGCGTGAATGACTATGAGTAAATGTACTTGTGTATGTTCAGTTTCTGATTGTGATGATGATATTAATTAATCCTGTTTGAATTTGTTAATATTTTAATTTTAATTTGTAAAACGCTGAAAATTGTATTGCAGGGCAGAAATGTAAAAAGGCAATTATGCCTATTTCTTTACCCTGATGAAATAAAGATTTCGTTCGTTCGTTCGTTGTTAGCAGCGGCCGACGGAAGTGACAGAGGAATCTTTGATCGGGGAAATAGTTTCCTGAATGTCCGCTATACACGAGTAGTGTGAAAAGTAACAGACTTCTGAGATCAAACTACGATGATCCTATATAAACCGCATGTGCCTCCAACCATTATCAGTTGTCGCTCAGATTTTTTGGATAATCTAGCTCGTTATTCTAGAGCCATTGTGAAAGTGCGTTATTAGCATTTCGTGGAGATTGTTTCATTTCTGATTGTGGTAATAGAAATTAGCCTTTTTCGTGATTTAATGTGTTAAGTTCTTAATTATAATTCACTGGGATTTTCTAGGTGTTAAGACTAGCGAATTAAATAACGCATAGCTATTTTTATTCTAGATGCTTCAGTTGTAAGGTAGATTTAATCACCCGCTATCGCCTAGAAAGAGATGGTTTAGTTGACTAATAAATACACTAGGCGATTGATAATTGACGGAATACAATTCACTTCTAATTCATTATGTGTAATTATATAAGTGACTAGTGTAATATGTGGCGAAACAAATAGCTAGTAATGACAAGCGATATTTGTTAAAGTGATTAAAGTATTCAGTGATCATTTAATTAGACTACTCTTAACAAAATATCGCTTGGCAGTACTAGCTATTAGTTTGCGTCACTGCATATTACCACTAGTCACTTAAATATAATTTACACTTAATGAATTAGAAGTGAATTGTATTCCGTCAATTATCAGTCTCCTAGTGTATTTATTAGTCAACTAACCATCTTTTCTATGCGAATAGCGGTGAATAAATCTACCTTACAACTGAAGCATCTAGAATAAAAAAATAGCCTATGGCGTTAATTTAATTTCGACTAGTCTTAACACGTAGAAAATCCCAGTGTGAATTTATAATTTAGAAACTTAACACATTAAATCACGAAAAAGGCTAATTGCTATTTCCACAAATCAGTAATGAAACAATCTCCCCACGAAATGCTAATAAAGCACTTTCACAATGGCTCTAGAATAACGAAGCCTAGCATTATCCAAAAAACTCTGAAGCGGGGACAACTGATAATGGTTTGGAAGGCACATGCGGTTTTATATAGGATTCATCGTAGTTTGATCTCCAGAAGTTCTGTTACCTTTTTCACACTACACGTGTATGTTGTATCGCGGACATTCAGGAAAAACTAGTTCCCCGATCAAAGATTCCTCTGTCACTTCCGTCGGCGCCGCTGCTAAAAACTGAACCGAACGTAACGAAATCTCTTGTTTCATCAGGGGTAAAGAAATAGGCATATTTGCCCTTTTTACATTCGCCCTGCAAATACAATTTTCAGCGTTTACAAATTAAAAATTAAAATATTAACAAATTCAAACATGGATTAATTAATAGCAACATCACAATCAGAAACTGAACATACACAAGTAAATTTTACTCATAGTCATCACGCAACGTTCAAATACTAGTAGAGAGAGGGAGAGAGAGAGAGAGAGAGGAGAGATAACGAACGAACGAACGAACTTATATTCCAAAGGGTTGAGATTGGGCACGCAGGCCGTCTGACATCTGCCCTTCCTTTATCTCCTCCTCTTTTTATACTGATTGTCATTTATTCTCACATACAATTTTTATCCACGTCAATCTTCAAGGAGAGAGAGAGACTGAGAGAGAGAGAGAGGGAGAGAGAAGAGAGAGAGAGAGAGAGATCCTGAGAGAGAGAGAGAGAGAGAGAGAGAGGAGACGAGAGAGAGAGAGAGAGCAAAGAAAGGCTACTTTAATATAAAAAAAATTCAATTTAAAATGAAAAATATTACAATGACAGTTAAATGCTCGACGGGAAACCGTTGAAATAACTGAAACAGAATTGTCGTTAAATGTGTGTCCAAGATTTCATGACATGACTTGAATGCAGATGCAGTCTTTTGAAAGAACATGTTTCCCTCATGGATTTACATGTTTGTCTGCCCGATGTTTATTCAGGTACTGACCTATGAATGTTTGAGTCTGCGGTGGTTAGTTCTCTGAAGATGATCCTTTGTTACTTATCTGATCACTTTTACTTATCTGCATCACTTGTACTTATACTGATCACTTGTACTTATCTGATCACTTGTAACTTGTCTGAACACTTGTACATTTAATCGGTAACTGCGTCGTGCACATAGCTACTTCCGTTTATAATCTGACTCTGGATGTTATCTATGCCCTATTTTTCTTTAAAATTTATTTTTTTTAATGCTTATTAATCAGTGATCATATGCTTTGTCCCTCTTGTTTTTTTGCATCCTTAGTTTTCATATCACTGTCGTCCCTCCAACTTTTGTATGATGACGCTCAAAATTTCCAATGTTTCTCTGTACTGGCAAGTCGTAGTTAGAGAGTTGAAACTCTGCAAGCAGCATCCTTTCCTTGGTATACATTTAATCTAACCACCTTCCTTGACTGGTATTGACCGAGCCGATTTTACTAATAATTTTAAACAATTGTAAAAATAAAGTGGCAAATAACTCCTATTAATGTAATAGCTTTTTAAAGTATTAACCTTTGAAAATGGATTGTGTTTTGAAATCTGAAGGAGTATGGTGTCAGCCGTAAACTGTCTTTGATTGTCCCACATTACTCAAAAAACGGTTTGACTTGATTACATGGTTTAATTGACCGTCACATTACTCAAACCCAACGGTTTTGACTTAGTTTTCAGGATTTTATTCGAGATCGTTTAGAAACCTTACGGCCCCAACAAAATGTGGGTCATCAGTGCAGACGAGAAGCTTGCGCTGACTACCACTTTCCGACGACAGCAGATTTGCACGGTGGTTTTTGGTACGTGAAGACAGAGCCAACATAGTGAGAGATGATAAACGAATCGTTCCTATCCCAAACTCTACATTCTTATGCTTCAACTTAAAATTGGATCTTTGTAGTCAGAACTTTATCAGTGAGCATGTACATCAAATGGTCCAAGGAAACATGAAACTAATTGAAAGCCGTACTTGCACCGTTTTAAAGGTTTTCCAGCTTATGCTTTTACGATCTCTGTACATGCCGTTCTTCAGTTTTTTTGTCTCGAAAAATGCACCAAGAAAAGATTGCAAGTAACACCTTCGCACTCTTTGGAAACAGGTTATCAATTTATTTTTTATTCGATGCCAATGAGTGCAGTTTTTCCGTATTTTCAAAAAAAAAAAAGCTATTAGGATTGACTTTACTTGTTAGTTAGCAGCCGTTTCATTAAGAATATAGTGATATATACGGGAATGTTTACATTATTTCCTAATGTATAGTATACACGGATGCTTTCCCCCTAAGGTAATAAGTCCACATAGCTTTCACGATGTTTTCTGTCCCCTACAACATCAATATCTTCATTATACCATTTTAGCTATTAAACGGATGCATTGGCCATTCAATAAATGTGTTGTGAAAGCAGGGTTGGCAACCAATCGACCTTGATACCTATACGGGTAAAAGATACAAGGGAAGATTTGGTTAAATCTCTAGATACTGGAAGGTGCCCTACAAGTATTATGCACGATACTTGCAATATTATTTTTATGTGGTTCCCAGTGAACAGAGTCACGAACTAGCTCACCTTTAAAATTTCACTTATTCATGAAAAGGCATAAGGCAATTGATTAATGCTAACAATTGGTTAATGGCATAAATGCCATTTTAGTTTCATGAATTGACCACGTTCTCTTTCCATTTGAATAGTAGCTCGAAGAAAATCGTCAAGAAAGACTAAAAGTTTAAATATATGTGCTCCTCTTTGGTTAACATAGTTTACCATTACACATTTACAATATATAAAATTTAATTGGAGACAGAAGTAAATGCAATACAGTTAACAAACATTCTTCTCTTCTTAGTATTTTATGTCAATTAGTTTTTTTTTTGCCAGAGTCCATTAGAGTTTCATGTATAACTATATTACTGCACACAAGTTAGCATGAGGCGCATATATCCAGAGTCGCAGTGTTGATTTCACAACGGATGGTTTGACATGTATTTGGGGATTTATCTTGACTAAGTCTGTTGCTTAGGTTTGCCTCCCCTGCCCATTGCAGTACGTAGTTCAACAGTGGCCAAAGCGACATTCAAACAACTCAAGAGTATCTACATATGGGCTTAGCAATGTATCTACCGTGTCGCACAAGATTCCTAACTCTTGGTACAGAGATTGTAGATAAAAGCTGGTGTGACTAGGTTATTCATCTGTTTGACTTTCTGTATCCTATTTCACCCTGAGCCAAAACTTCTATTCATAGATGCTCCTGGAAAAGGGGAGTCTTCCTTCAATTCTTCAATATTCACTCTTAAGCGAGAACTATGCCCTTGACTGAGTATGAAAAGATTTCCACTCTCTACTCACTTGTCCGAACTTGTTTTCAACATGAAATTGAAGGATTCTCAAAGTCATGCTGGATTGTTACTTATCAGCACCGTTACTTTTTTCCATTGCCATCCCCTCTACTTTTAACAGAAGACTTCAAACCATAACCCCATTTCCATTAAAAACCCCCACCATCCCTTATTTTCCTACCTCAACTGGAATTCTATTATTTCCAATATAATTCCTTAGCTCTGTTAGAGAGTAGAAGAGTGTGTGTATTAAATTTATATACCTATTATATTTAACTTGATACAAACAATGCAGTCAACTTTAAAAATGATTAAATCGATGTTTAAAATATTAATTTGTAGAAATTTGTAACATTGACAAATAAACACAATTTAATAATCGCTTTAGGGTTATAATTAAAAACAGTTGGAAAAAATAATTTTTGGAATAGTTATGGATCAAGAAAAGTTACATCAACAAACAGCAAACGAAGTCATTATGGAATGTGAGATGTTACAAGAAGTCCAAGTGGGCAAGCAAATATTATGGAGATTTTACTGGTTTCTGTCAAGGCCATTTGGATGGATTTCCTGCGTTAATCTTGAGGATTTTCCTGTGAGATGAAAAAGTGTTCCTTCTCTTCAATGACTAAGGGTTGTTGATGGCAACTGGTTCCCCTATTGGTTCTAGCACCTTTTTCATGATGATGCTTCTTCAGCTGCCATATTTCCGAATTAACTCCTATCAAGGTGGGTATCTATTGGATCAACTCTCGGAACTTCTGAGATTTCCACATCATCCTGTCTGCGTAACGTCGTAAACCGAGATGTACTTTCCAGCTTCCTCATGTCGGCTATTGTGTTGGTAATCAAGTATGTCTGGCAGGTTCCAAGGACAATCTCACTTGCTCACCTAGTCATGTTAAACCAAGGATACTAGTTTTTGAAAAACCTTTATAAATCTAAAAATTAATGAGGACATTATTTCATTTTCCTGGACGTCCTTCATAGCTGAAGTCAGATTCTTAAGGCGAGTGAACTGGTTCTCATAACAGTCTTGTTAATCTCCTGGCCTGTGATAACGAAAGGGATGCGGAGTGTTTTTTCACCAGTAGATATTGGAAAGGAACTTTGAAACTATATAACTGCATCTTGACCTGCATTGTAAGTACCAGTCTACCCTCTATTGCCAAAAGTTGCTGTGATTATGACTGTTTGAATGTGTTAAATTCGAGTAAACCATTTTGTCACTGTGGCGTCCACAATTATAATAATGAATGACGTCCAAACGGCTTTTCACGAAATCATAGAAACTTTATACGTCATGAGTTGTCTGGGTGTCCTATGTGTGATTGCCCTGTACCATTTCAAGTATGAAGATTGTTCAGACTGAAACACATTTACCACATTGTGCTAAAACCCAGATGAATTGCGCGATAATACATCTTCTATGGATCTAGCACATCAAAGGTCTTCTTACATTATACATTTGAAATAGATATAGCGTATCCAGAAATCTGGGTTGTTCGTTAGTCCATCAACAGCTGTGATGAAGACCATCTCTGTTCATCCAATTATTTAAGAATATGTTAGGTTAGCCTATGGGTACGAAGGTGACTGAAGAGCCCGATGCGGGCCTGGAAAGATCTTGGACAGTGTGGGCAGGGAATGTTTGCTTCATGTGAAGGTTTTATTTCACGGTCCTTTTCTTCTACTTGTCTCTCCGCTGTTCCTCTGCTGCTCTTCTTCTGGATGATTCGCATGCTGCAGCACCTTTACGAAGAGATGTGAGCCAAGCAGTTCGGTCTTGCGAAGCAGCTCCAATGTGTCTGGGTTTATGTCAAAGGTTTTTTCAATGACGTCTTTAACGTGTCTTTGAAAGCGCTTCTTTTGGCCACTATGGGCGCGTTTACCCTTCTGCATCTCACCATAAAAGAGTATCTTTGGAAGTCGGTGGTCTGGCCTGCGGACTGCATGACATGCCCAGCGAATTTGTGACTGCATAAGAATAGTATCCATACTAGGGACCAACCAGCTCTGTCAAGAACGGCGGTATCCGGGATCTTGTCTTGCCATTTGATGTTCATTATCTTCCTGAGACAGACTGTATGGAAGTGGTTTAGCTTCTTTACGTGGCGCCTGTATACAGTCCATGTTCACATGCATATAGCAGCACTGGAAGCACCGCAGCTCTGTACACCTTCAGCTTTGTCTGTAGACTAATGCCACTTCGATGCCAAACGTTGGTGTATAGTCTGCCAAATGTGCTGCTAGCTTTGAAGAACCTGGTGACCACCTCATCATCAATGACAATGTTCTGCGATAGTGTCCTACCAAGGTATGTGAATCTGTTTTCACAACATTCATTTTTTTTCTCACCATTAACCTTTGAATGACTGGCTCAGTATAAACTAAAAGTGCCAGGAGCTGGTTGGTACATGATTTCTGTTTTTTCTATCAGTGTCCCGCTGGTCTGTTGATGGTAAGCCCAAAGTTGGCGCAGGCTTCGGAGAATCTATCCACACTATGCTGCAGATCAGCCTCTGAGCCAGCATTGAGGGCACAATCATCAGCAAACAGAAGATCTCTGATGGATGTGGTGAATTTGACCTTTGGTTTTTTGCTTGAAGCCTCCTAAGGTTAAACAATTTTCCATCAATACGATAACTAATGTCGCTTCCTGTGTCCCCGTCTCTACAAGCCTCAGTCAGCATAGCAGAAAACATGATACTGAACAGAGAAAAAAAAACACACCATTTGAGGACCGGGCAAGGCTTAGGCCTCTGAAAGCT
>JAMPIV010015231.1:0-110866 GCA_024509875.1 Oreohelix idahoensis
GAAAAATATTCTTTCCATCTTTCCATTACTTCCTTCGGGGCAGTAAGCAATTTGCCTTGCTTGTCCTTTATAAATTTGAGAGGGCATTGTTTTTCCTTCCTCGTGTTCTTTAGGGTCTTATAGAACAATTTCTGGTTTTCTTGTGCATCTTTTTCTAGCTTTTCTCCAAATTCTTCCCAGAACTTCTGTTTTGCTGCTAGCACCTTGTTCTTTGCTTCTGTTCTAAGTATCACATATTCTCTATATTTTTCTATTTGTCCTGCTGTGTTTTTTTTTTAGCTCCTAAGTATTGTTTCCATGCTATTTTCATCTCTCTTATTTTCTCTTCGACTTCCTCCGTCCACCAAGGTGTCCTCTTTCTCTTGTTCCCAAGTCGGACTTCACCACATGCTTCTGCAGCAGCTGTCTTTATGATTTCCTTGAATTTAAGCCAGAGGGTTTCCAAGTCATCAGGTTGTTCTTCTGTGTTTCTCACCGCTGTAGCAATAAGCCCCTGATATCTGGTCTTAATTTCTGGCTCTCTCAGCTTGTAGGTCTTAATGCTCATTTCTCCCGTTTGTTTACTTGGTTTCTTGCGTGATGTTGGGCAGTTCCTAGGCTGAGCAACTCTTTCAGTTGTTCTTTTGATTGTAAGCAGGTAGTGATCACTTCCAATCTCTGGCCCCCTCCAGACTCTAGCATCCCGGACATATTTGAATGAGCTCCTCTTAACAATGGCATAGTCGATCACTGACTTCTCATTCTTTGTTGGTTCACATCTAGTGTATGCATGTATGCGCTTATGGGGGAACTTTGTGTTTGTAATAATCAGATTCTGCTCACTGCAGAATCTAAGCAGTCGCTTTCAATTGTCATTGAGAGTATCTTCTCCATATCTTCCGATAACTCCACCCCATCTAGCATGGTCATTTCCAACTCTGGCATTGAAATCTCCGAGCATGATAATTTCATCTAGGCAGTCATTTACTGTCCTTTGAAGCAGCTCGAAGAATTCCTCCTTGACCTCTGCTCTCTCATCCTCACCCGGCCCATACACTATGACCAGGCTGACTATGGTTTCTCCTTCTTTTAGTTTTACAACCATAATGCGCTCCGAGACAAAGTTCCATCCCTTGATACTATCTTTCTGGTTTTTTGCCATCGAGATCCATGACTCCTTGTCCCTTTTTCTTTGTTTCCGTTATAGCCAGGATTTCTAATTTTGCTTTCCTCATCTCTAAATGCGGTATTCGCAAAATACTAATGTCGTGGCAATGGTTGCCATGTGAAATATATTATAAGAAGGTCAAGTAAAAGTTGGCGCGTACAGCCAAAACTAATTTTAATGTGAAGAAGGAACGTGTTTTTTAAAGCTGGACTAGTGAGCTATTTCTAGCCAATCCTGTGGCTGTCAGGAACTCCAATTTTAAAAAAATTGACATGGAAAAAGAGACATAGTGAAGTTAATACGAATAATTTCGTCGGTATATATTGTTCAAGAAAAAATGAACTTGGCACATCAATATTTTAACAGTCGTGGTCGACACATGATGTCGTGTGCAAAGAACAGTAATAGCATATGCTAATTTTGATGCTGACTCAGATGTGAACTATAAAATTCTAATGCTGTAATTTTTTCGTGGATCATCATAGATGTGTCTTGTTACGATTAAATATTTTGGAAAGTCGTCAATAACAGACTTGTTTCACTGAACTTGTTCTCCATAATTGATTCAAATGCAAGTTCGCATTGATTACACTAGTCAACAAATTTTCAAAAGTTATTTGTACCAGAAATTAAATATACCATTTCTTATTGATTTTGACATGCTGATTTCAAATATCATAATGAAATTCACCAATTGGCTCTGGGTTTTTTTTTTTTAAATGATGAATTTACATTACAATAATACAAATAATGTATGCTTATTTAATTCTCTGGGGTGAACAGCTAGTCTTTCTACTTTAGCATTATAAAAATTGTGGTTACATACTAAATTAATTGATATTTCAACATAAAATGATAGAAAAAATAAAAACATTATTTAAAGTTCCCATATCATGTTTTAAAAAGGCACATTTGAACCCATTCCGTCATTATTCAGTCGCTGTTCGAGCTCTCTTTGCTTGCTTCTTGTAGTCAATCGATGAGGTGTCTCTTGTCACAGTCCAACAGTAATCAGCAAGCATTGAGGGGCTCCAATTGCCTTGATACCTTGTGACAGATTATGGTCATAGATTTCTATACCTATTTCCTCATCTACACTTCTCTTTTACCTAAAAGTTGCATATATGTTTTTAACATAATTTCCTCCTATACTCAGTGATTTGTCTTTTTTTTCTCTCATCGAATTTTCTCTCATCTAATTTAGCAAGCATTTAATTGCTGTTCGCTATTTTTCCCTTTGATGTAGGTTTATAGCAGACCTGATTAGCATACGTGAGGTGGTTTCATTTAATTTTGAACGCCAGAGATCGAAATCGAGTAATATGTTGCAACAGAGAAAGGTGGCGTTAAGTTTGATAACGTATTTTTCGATAGAGAGCCATCAAGGGGAGATAAAATTTGGGAAACAAGATGAGCAATTTTATTGCCTCCCTTGTTAACCAGCTCGCTAGAAAGTAATTAAAACATGGTGAGCATAGCCAGATCAAAGACTTTGCTAGCCCGATTTTAAGCAGTCTGTACGCTGCCAGATGGCGAGACAGAGCGGCAAACTGGTGCGAAGAATTAGTTTGATTCGCAGAACGAGCAAGGAAATATGTAAATCTGGGCGTAGGTGCTAAGTGTATTAAGTCTGGGCTATTTCTTTGATTTTTAATATTTAAACCCCAGCAGTTTAGACATCATTCATTCAGTACTCCTCAGTGTCAGAAGACAGATCGCTTCGTTCTAGAATACCTTGTAGAATGAAGTTCTTAGTTTCTCGACATCTAGCGGAGTTCTAGAATACCTGTATAAGTGGAGTTCTCAGTTTCTTGGAGATAGCCTGTAGTTCTGTTTTGGAGGTTTATATAAATATGACTAGTATTGTCGAGTGATATAATTGTTATTTCGAATTATATCTTCACTAGATTTTTGTGCAGAGTGTTTGGCAGTTAGGCCAGTCATTCTAAATTCTCTACGTTTTACTGTGTTACAGTGGATAGCAGAATAAATAATAATTTCTAGCTAAACTATAACATAAATTTTATTCACTGCTAGTAACCAGTCAGAGAATATATTTAACTAACTAAGTAAATGCACTGATTCATCATTTGAGTATTGACGGAATATGTACGTATTTTTAATTCATGATGATTGATTTCTTTTTAATGACTAGAATTTATTTCACGGGAGTTTTAAACGGTAAGACAAGCTCTAAGTTTGCGGTTTATAATTTAAGTTAAATAACCGAAGTGAACATATTATATTTTACACGAGGGTAGGATAGGATGTGTGTATAATATTATGATTAAGTTCGCTGTAAATACAGTATATGACGGGTCAAGCCCAAAATCTACCAGCGGTTTCAGTAGTTATATATATATTATATTATATATATATATATATATATATATATATATATATATATATATATATATATATATATATATATATATATATATATATATATATATATATATATATGAGAATAACCAAGAATACACATTTTTGTACTTAAATACGTGGGTTTACAAGTTAAAACCTGTCTGGCATTGTGTTTGCATCCAGAAATAGACAGAGTACCCATCTCACGAACTTTAAGACTAAATGATGTAACTGGGCCTATCGAGCCAGATTATATTTCTTCCCTTAATCTCATGTACATTCAGCCCTGTGGCGAAATTACAAACAGTAACATTTCCGACGTTTGAACAATTGTGGTGTGACCAATAATTTTATATTGAGAGAAGTTACCAACCTGTCATTTCCTAAGTACTGGAAACCTCGAGATTCTGACATTGTGAGCCCATTTAAAATTTCTTACCTGAACTGATTCAAGTGACATAAACAGTAATCCTAAAATATAGTTGTAAAGTGAACGCTCCCCGGAACATTGGATGAAACCTGTATCTGCAGAGCTGGGGTTCTCTTTATCAAAAAGAACACGGATTCACGGTGTGTGTGTCCTAAAGTTTGCGCCTGAAGGTGCAAGACACCAAGTTTGTAGGTAAGAAAGAATGTCAGTGGCCACTGGTGAATGAACAGAGAGAAATCAGGACTGAGTGATTCCCGTATGGTATAATTTATGCAAACACTTGTGTTTTATTTATGCAAGTTTGTTGCTAATGATGTTTTCCTCTTAGAATAGATTAATATATCAACTCTGTTCTTAACTGTAGAGGGAAATCTTAGACCATAGTGTATAAATCTGTGACTCTTTGGGGGCTATAACTTTTCTGCTAACGGGATCGTGGGCTCAACAGAGGGGGAAAGGATTACACCTATGGGTCTATTCTTTTATTAATTCTTTAACCTATGTGTATTTATATGTGATTGATATTCAAATTTATGATTGTGGTGAAATTTCTTATGATAAATAAAATTTACATAAACTTATTCAAGTGTGTCGGTCAGCTCGTCCAAAAATATCTATATTCCATTGTTATAGTTTTCACGTCTGTGCGTCTAACTGTCGTCACTTATGTGTGTGTGTATGTGAGTGGTATATATATATTACTATATATATTCTAGTAGACTGTCTGACTAATCTAGATCTGTTGTAGAGATAGGCTGACCGAGAGAAGCTTCTCGAGTTTCAGGGACAGACTCTATTATTTTCCACCATCTCACTCGTGAAACTCTATTTCTTATATTATCTCCCACTGAGCTATCACCTGTTCTATTTCTATTCAGAAGGGATCAACCCAAGTCTTAATTCCCCTATCACAAATCTACGACATACCTTGTCTCCATAGCAGCAATGTCCTGGTGAAATCGTTCACCACGCTCATCACTGACCGCTCCACAGTCTGACGTAAAGAAATCCAGATGAGAATCCAGAAAATGAATTTTCAAAGACATGTTGCAGCCAAGACTCTTATACTTCAGAAGGAGATTTTTCTACAATTTCATTGTAATTATCAGATCTGTTGTTTCCAAGAAAATTGTCCACCACTGACTTAAAAGCTAGCCATGCTGCTTTTTCCTTGCCATGCAACACGCAAAGAAATTCGTCATCATGAAGAAGTTTTCGAATTTGCGGACCAACAAATACTCCCTCTCTTATTTTAGCTTCACTCAGTCTTGGACATTTTCTGATGAGGTATTTGAAAGCCTCATCTGTTTTCTCCATTGCCTTGACAAAGTTTTTCATGAGACCCAGCTTAATGTGCAAGGGTGGCAACAAAATCTTGCTGGTGTCGACAAGTGCTGGGTTCTCAACGTTCTTACTGCCAGGCTGCAATGACTTCCTGATTGGCCAGTGTCTTCTGATGTAATGGTCACTTCGTGCACGGCTATCCCACTCACAGAGAAAGCAACAGTACTTGGTGTATCCACCCTGTAGTCCAAGCAAAAGAGCGACCACTTTTAAGTCACCGCAAAGTGACCAATGATGTTGATCGTAGTTTATACACTTCAAAAGCTGCTTAATGTTTTCATAAGTTTCTTTCATATGAACTGCGTGACCAACTGAAATTGACGGTAGTAACACATTACCATTATTTAACAAAACAGCTTTAAGACTCGTCTTGGATGAATCAATGAAAAGCCTCCACTCTTCCGGTATGTAATTGATTTTGAGGGCTGCAATTAAACCAGAAATGTTGTGGCACGCAGAAAGGTCACCCTCTTTGAAAAAAGAATGTAATAAGCCGCTTCTGGCGGTTCCTATACACAGAAATTGTAACAGCTTCTGCCAGGAGATTCCACTGTTGCAATCTGGGACCCAAAAGCTCCGCCTTGTTCTTCGGTAAATTCAGATCTCTTACAAGATCATTCAGTTCACCTTGGGTTATTAAGTGTGGTTTAGTGGATGTAGTTTGCTCAAAATCTGGGTCGCTTGAGGTTGATGGTTCAGGACCACCAATGTCCTCTTCTTCATCGGTGGAAGCAGCTGAAAATGATTCTAGCACTTTGGGAACTGGTAGGTCATCGCCATGTGGTACCGGACGTATTGCAGAGGGGATGTTTGGATATTCCAGAGTCCATTTTTTCTTCTTTGATATGCCTTGCCAAATTGGAGGGACCATGCAAAAGTAACAGTTGTTGAGATGATCAGTGGGTTCTCTCCAAATCATTGGGACTGCAAAAGGCATAGCTTAAGTTTAAGATGTGCTGCACATGTATTGCAGCATATGTGTGGCGCCCAGCTCTTATCTTGATCTCCTATTCTGCAGCCAAAATACAAACTGTACGCCTTCTTAATCACTTTAGTTATATTTCGTTTTTGTGATAGAAATGTCATCTCACCACATATATAACAGAAATTATTAGCACTGTTCACACATGTCCTAGACATTTCTAACTACGATACTTTTGATAAGGACAAATGCACTAACTAATGGCAAAATTTTATCAGAGATAAGATATTTATACACAAAGGTGATGTAATCATAGGTAGGATTGCATCATCAACTTCTAGTTACATTTTTATTGGTCATTAGAAAAAATTATGCAATCGCCCACAACAGTTGCGTCATATATATAAATTGACCGTAATTAAATAAACTAGTAGCATATATCTTGAAAACTAGAGCCAATCAACATTTTTTAATGTCATTTTCATTTTCAGCACACCAAAATTAGTTAAGATCAGCTATTTTCATTTCTGGTACATTTTGGTTGTTGACTAGTGTTATTTGTTGTTTGACAATTATAGTCAATTATAAGCATCTTTGAACAATAACACGCCTAGAACGATAATATAATAAATAAATTCTCACGAAATATACTAAGAACTATTTATTGAAGAATTATTAACGAATATAGCTGGCACAAAGAAACAACAAACCCACGGTTGCAGTACCGAAGATTTGACATTCGTTGAAACTATAACTGGAGAAAAATATATATATACTAAAGACCAACACTCTGGCCCCATGCTTTTCTCCATTCTTTGGATATTGCCCTTCCTATTAGACTCTTTATTTCGAATCTCCCTAGCCCTGTTTCAATTTTTTTATTGCTATTTCTTCCCCGCTTGACTTCCCTGTCAGCGAGTTCGTTTCCTGTTATACTAACATGAGATGGAATCCATGCGAATGTGACTTTGCATCCAGCAGTATGTAGGCATGTATTTATCTGTAGTATTTCCTCTACTATATCGGGCCTGCTACTCTCATTTATGCTATTGATTGCTTGTATTGATGAAAGCGAGTCCGTGAGAATTGTTACTGTTTGTGGTGGGTTCTCTGTAACTATTTATAAAGCCTTGAGTATTGCTACTAATTCTGCCGTGAAGATAGATGTGTTTCTTGCTACTTTGTATCTTTTTCGAATTCTCCATTTTGGTATCACTTTTCCTGCCCCTAGTTGTTCATTGTCATCTTTAGACCCATCTGTATATATAGGTAAATTGTTTATTACATTGTACATGTATGGGTAATTGTCTAATTCTTCTATCGTTTTCCCCCCAGCAGGATATTTTTTGTGGTCAAGTGGTATGTGCCTCATATTTTGATTATTTTTGTCATAGGTTTTGTGCGCTGTGTGTGTAGTGTCTTTTACCACTTTTTCCCAGTAGTTTATTCACAGTTGCTTTCTTCGTATCAGGGTCATCTTAACAGCAGTGTAGGCCCCGGGCAAAGCAATGCACTGGGCCCCTACCAGCCCTACCCACCTACAAGAATAAACATGATGTCTTATGAACAATATGGCAGCATCCCAGCATGGGGCACCTAGAATCGCAGGGCCACATGCCTTAAGACGGCACTGCTTCGTAGTTCTTGTGGCATTATATCCAGCGCTTTTTCTAATTCTTCTACAGATGTTCCTTTTGACACTCTAACTATGACAGTGCTTAATTTTGGATTAAGTCTAATTTTTTTTTAATTGCTGGGGGCGGTTGATTCATAGACTATGCTGGAATAGTCCAGCTTACCTATGATGAATAATTTGTAAAAGGTAATCATTGTCTTGCTGCTGGCTCTTCATCCGTACTTTTTCTATGTGCTTATTTCTTACGACTGTGTGGAACGTACCTATTTACATGTATTAATTATTTCAGACTTAAATCCGTCTTTCTGAGTCCAGGGTAAACACATTCGGAACAAGAAGCTGAACATCGGTGGCCGCGGGCTGTGACACCTTTGACAAGGGTGGGCGGAAGTACAAACAACCATAGCTGGTTTGATGTGGGGTTCGTTGTTAATAATTCTTTCTCCCCCACTGCATTCAATGGGAACACAGCACTGTCATCACTTTCTATATCTCCCTCCAGACACCCCGATATAAAGAGTGTCTTCACAAAAGGCGGCTAATCGTATCTCCGCCGAAATAAGGATTGTACTGGTCTTAAATGTCAACAAACTAATCCGCTGATTAGTTGAAATAAAATGTGTTCCAGGCGTGCAAAACACCGCCTCAGTTGTATAGAACGTGTTGCGGCAGTTTCCTCAACGTCGTCCTCTAACTTTCATTTGTGTGGCAACCGATTTTCTCTCTATACATATATATATATATAATTGCTGATGAATCGAAAATGCAGAATAATTGCTGACGAATTGACCGTTGACCTTATGACTGAAAAACCAAGATGAAGGATGAATGTTTAGACAAAGGTAGGATACAGGCCTGCGTGCCCAGTTCTCAATCATTTTAAAAACAAAGAGTTCTCTCCCTCCTCTGCTTTTCTCTGTCATCATTATTTTCTTTTGCGCCCCTTACGCAACATGAAGCCACCATTGTTAGCTGGTTACCTTGCAGTTTTACATAATGAGGTTGCCCGCCTCATATACAACCTCACATTAGTCACCTTTAGGACATACATGAGCGAATCGTAGTCCTATTTTATTTTTTACAGCTTCTGCTTTTCAGAAACCCCCAGAAACAACATATGACTCTTTTCCCTATAACTCAATTCTTTAACCTTTTTGACAATCGCAGGTCACAAACCCTAACTGTCCATCACGTTCGAGAGGAACATTCTGGAACATGTGGTTGCACTGACAATTTACCTCGTCTACACGCTTTAGGCCTAAACAAATGAAACCTTCAGGTCCTACCTGAATATAATTTACTATTTTCAAGCTTACCAGGGCAGGTAACTGAAATCCATCTCAAGCTCCAGCGCCTCTGTAAAATGTGCCTGTGATTCGATTGAGAATTCCAGTACCACAGTTGGCTGCAGTCTGCTTATCGTCTGCGTTACCTTCTGGTATGTGATTTGAACTAATTGTTAATGGTAGCTGGCAGGGGGGGGGGGTGGGGGGGGGGGGGGGGGGGGGAGGGGGGGGGGGGGGGGGGGGGTGGGGGGGGGGGGGGGGGGTGGGGGGTGGAAAGAAAATATTTGGTTTGCTTATACATAGACGAACACGCAAACTGGGCTGACTGAACGGCAGGTGTTGCGGTGTCACCTTTTTAAGTAGATTTATAATTTCTTACCGGAAATTTGTTTCCACGTGTCATTGTACTGTATCCGCATGGTGTTCCTTTGATTGTGTATGGTCATGTTTGGTAGAACTACTGCTCGTCAAACGCTTGGACAATAGCATGGACGTATTCACCCTGTCTGCTGATGCTTCCACCATGGCACCCCTACGACCCATGACGGGTTACGGGCTGAGATGAGATGATTCACGCTTTGTGTATGCTCAGCAAGACAAAGAATATTTCTCTGAGTTTATTTCAGCATTCCAAAATTGCCTGCAGACATTCCACTCTCGGCTACAATATAATTCTATAATGTCCACCTTTCGTGGCCATACTTTCACTTACACTTCTCTTCTCTGTACTGACAATGCGAACTCCTTTTATTATTCTTTTTCCTTTTCAATATGGCATATGGTATTTACGAGTATTTATACGAAACTGTTTCAGATTAGAATCGAAGTGCGACAGGGATGCCTCTTGTTAAAATTTCTCTTTTTAAGGGCTTTAGATTGGGCTATGAAAACATCGACACCAGCCAACAGAAATGGAATTCAGTGAACTTTGACAAAACAATTTGATGATCTTTTTTTTTTTTTTTCCCCTTAACCAGCGGCACTTGGGCTTTCAGCCCTTCGGCCCAATGACATGTCATTGCGAGGCTGGGGAACCTGAGGACTTTCCTTCCAACCCGGTCTGGAGCTTCGCTCCTTCCCATCCACAGAGGGTTTATCACAGGAGCCGTTCAGGCTATTCAGTCTAATTTCCGGCCGTAAACATTTCTTCAAACGCTGCCGCCCGGGTTTGAACCATGAACACCTGGTCGCCAGTACAATGCCGAAGCCATTACACCAGCGCGGCTCCCATTTGATGATCTAGATTTTGCCGATGATGTCCCATAATCGTAACAAAATGAAATCACCTCCTCTCACTTATCTTATAACTGTAGCGAGATTTGGTACCACTTGCTTTGTTTGTGAAAAAAATGTGTAACGCCACACACACACACACAAACATAAGAGTGCAGGGATAACGCGGTGGATCTTGCTTTGAAGTTTGAAGGTGGCGGGAAAATTTGCGTTTCGTCTAGCCGAACGGCATTGAAGAACGAGGAAATAGCGAATATAGGAAATATGGCCGACTTTAAAAGTTTGCATTAACAGGAAAGAAAATATAAAACTACAAGAGCAAGCCTGGTTGGAAGACATTTAAATAATAATAATTCACCAAAGGCGATAGACTATGAATGATATCCATTAAACGAAAATCTTAGCGGACCTCAGACGGTGCTTTCTCGTACGGGAGAGTCGCCCAAATATAAGGACACAGCGGCGCGTTTAAAATCACACACACTAAATCCAGAGTGAGAAACTGGAAGACAGTATCTGAAGAAAAGTTCTTTTTTCACGCTGCATGCAGGGTAGATAGACTTCAACCAATACAGCCTCACCGTGCGCTTGTTAATCATAAGAGGGTATGTAAGTTTATTAAAGATATATGTGTGACTAATATCATTTTATTTCAGATTTTATTTACGATTTGATTGTATCAGACATAATACAGTAAATATGGTATACAGGAAGCCAATGACGCTAACCAGAAATAACCCCAACCGGCATTGTCAGGAAGCATAACCATTAATTGGTTAGCCAAATATATCATGGCTAGTTCTTGCCTGGAAGCTTACGACATACCAGCAAGTACATAAGTGACTTGGCATCCATAAGTGGAAGGCAAAGGTTATATCTTACCCATGTATCATAACATGTGATTTATTCATGTATTTTGTTATTTTCTGCACAGTGAACATTATTATGTCATGCTATCTCTGTAACATACTACCATGAATCATTCATTTATATACAAACACTGAAGACATGGTCGCATCATGAACAGCAGTTGGTGGTGAGATTGTTGGAACACCATGGCCACCTATTACCTTTTGTTCCAGGTTTTATGATTGTTCCTGATCGAGCTCATGATCGAGTTTAACTGAAGACTTGAGGACCTTTGATCCTGCTAACTGAAGCCCAGGTCAAACAATCTTCAACACCTTAGTCCCCCGTAGTTATAGGGCGGACTGAAGGAAAGTCTTCCTGATCATCAGTGTGTCTCAGGAACCTCGAACAAACACAAGATGAGTTTATGTGTGTTCATCCAACAAACACTGTGAGCAGTTTCTAAAGCTAATGTCGATGATGATAACAGCTAGAGACTAGATAGCAAGATATATCAAAAATATACTGTGACAGACTTTTATAATTTCATTGGAAGATTCATCCAAGATTTTTTACTATTATTTATTTTAATTTGTAACTATAAATAATTATACATTTGACCATCTTCCAACACCAATTTCTCATTACAAGGATATATAGATGTACATAATAAATTATGAAATTGTACTCATTTGACTTGGTAAATTTTTAACTGTTAAATTTTTAGTTACTTTTTCTAATTTAATTATATTATCACATTGGGTTACTATAGCGAAAGTGGCACAGTATACTTCTGAAGCCTAAATCTATTGTCCAGCTCAGAGTATTCACAGCCGTAACTCAATTGTGATACCAGTGCACTTCTCTGGCACTGGGACTTCATACTTTCTGGAGAGAGATTCTACTTCTTCTCTACCACTATCATCACACCAGAAAAACCTTTCGCTACAATAACAACAGTGGAAGAATGATCTCCTCTCAATTATCTTACAATCACAGAGGAAGATTGATCTCCTCTCAATTATCTTACAACCACAGTGGAAGAATTATCTCCTCTCAATTATCTTACAATCACAGTGGAAGAATTATCTCCTCTCAATTGTCTTACAATCACAGTGGAAGAATGATCTCCTCTCAATTATCTTACAATGACAGTGGGAGAATGATCTCCTCTCAATTATCTTACAATCACAGTGGAAGAATGATCTCCTCTCAATTATCTTACAATCACAGTGGAAGAATGATCTCCTCTCAATTATCTTACAATCACAGTGGAAGAATGATCACCTCTCAATTATCTTACAATCACAGTGGAAGAATGATCACCTCTCAATTATCTTACAATCACAGTGGAAGAATGATCATCTCTCAATTATCTTACAATCACAGTGGAAGAATTATCTCCTCTCAATTATCTTACAACCACAGTGGAAGAATGATCTCCTTTCAATTATCTTACAATCACAGAGGAAGATTGATCTCCTCTCAATTATCTTACAACCACAGTGGAAGAATTATCTCCTCTCAATTATCTTACAACCACAGTGGAAGAATTATCTCCTCTCAATTATCTTACAACCACAGTGGAAGAATGATCACCTCTCAATTATCTTACAATCACAGTGGAAGAATGATCACCTCTCAATTATCTTACAATCACAGTGGAAGAATTATCTCCTCTCAATTATCTTACAATCACAGTGGAAGAATGATCTCCTCTCAATTATCTTACAATCACAGTGGAAGAATGATCACCTCTCAATTATCTTACAATCACAGTGGAAGAATTATCTCCTCTCAATTATCTTACAATCACAGTGGAAGAATGATCACCTCTCAATTATCTTACAATCACAGTGGAAGAATTATCTCCTCTCAATTATCTTACAACCACAGTGGAAGAATGATCTCCTCTCAATTATCTTACAATCACAGAGGAAGATTGATCTCCTCTCAATTATCTTACAACCACAGTGGAAGAATTATCTCCTCTCAATTATCTTACAATCACAGTGGAAGAATTATCTCCTCTCAATTATCTTACAACCACAGTGGAAGAATTATCTCCTCTCAATTATCTTACAATCACAGTGGAAGAATGATCTCCTCTCAATTATCTTACAATCACAGTGGAAGAATTATCTCCTCTCAATTATCTTACAATCACAGTGGAAGAATTATCTCCTCTCAATTATCTTACAACCACAGTGGAAGAATTATCTCCTCTCAATTATCTTACAATCACAGTGGAAGAATGATCTCCTCTCAATTATCTTACAATCACAGTGGAAGAATTATCTCCTCTCAATTATCTTACAATCACAGTGGAAGAATTATCTCCTCTCAATTATCTTACAATCACAGTGGAAGAATTATCTCCTCTCAATTATCTTACAACCACAGTGGAAGAATTATCTCCTCTCAATTATCTTACAATCACAGTGGAAGAATGATCTCCTCTCAATTATCTTACAATGAAAGTGGGAGAATGATCTCCTCTCAATTATCTTACAATCACAGTGGAAGAATGATCTCCTTTCAATTATCTTACAACCACAGTGGAAGAATTACTTCCTCTCAATTATCTCACAACCACAGTGGAAGAATTATTTTCGTTCCATTATCTTATAACCACAGTGGAAGAATTATCTCACAACCGCAGAGGAATAATTATCTCCTCTCAATTATCTTACAACCACACTGGAAGAATTATCTCCTCTCAATTATCTTACAACCACAGTGGAAGAATTACCTCCTCTCAATTATCATATAACCACAGTGGAAGAATTATGTCCTATCAATTATCTTATAACCACAGTGGAAGAATTATGTCCTCTCAATTATCTTAGAACCACAGGAGGGATTATCTCACAACCCAAGTGGAGGTATTATCTCCTCTCTATTATCAAACAACCACAGTGGAGGGATTATCTCCTCTCAATTATCTTATTACCACAGTGGAGGGATTATCTCCTCTCTATTATCTTACAACCACAGTGGAGGGATTATCTCCTCTCTATTATCATACAACCACAGTGGAGGGATTATCTCCTCTCAATTATCTTACAACCACAGTGGAGGGATTATCTCCTCTCTATTGTCATACAACTACAGTGGATGGATTATCTCCTCTCAATTATCTTACAACCACAGTGGAGGGATTATCACCTCTCAATTATCTTATAACCACAGTGGAGGGATTATCTCCTCTTTATTATCATACAACCACAGTGGAGGGATTCTCTCCTCTCTATTGTCATACAACCACAGTGGAATGATTATCTCGTCTCTATTGTCATACAACTACAGTGGAGGGATTATCTCCTCTCTATTGTCATACAACTACAGTGGAGGGATCATCTCCTCTCAATTATCTTACAACCACAGTGGAGGGATTATCTCCTCTCAATCATCTTATAACCACAGTGGAGGGATTATCTCCTCTCTATTATTTTATAACTACAGTGGAGGGATCATCTGCTCTCTATTATCATACAACTACAGTGGAGGGATTATCTCCTCTCAATTATCTTATAACCACAGTGGAGGGATTATCTCCTCTCAATTATGTTATAACCACAGTGGAGGGATTATCTCCTCTCAATTATGTTATAACCACAGTGGAGGGATTATCACCTCGTATTATAACCACAGTGGAGGGATTATCTCTCTATTATCATACAACCACAGTGGAGGGATTATCTCCTCTCTATTATCATACAACCACAGTGGAGGGATTATCTCCTCTCTATTAACATACAACCACAGTGGAGGGATTATCTCCTCTCTATTATCATACAACCACAGTGGAGGGATTATCTCCTCTCTATTAACATACAACCACAGTGGAGGGATTATCTCCTCTCTATTATCATACAACCACAGTGGAGGGATTATCTCCTCTCTATTATCATACAACCACAGTGGAGGGATTATCTCCTCTCTATTAACATACAACCACAGTACCAATCTTGCATGTATGCCTTTGACTATACCTTCCATTATAGGTTTCAGCAAGGAGTTATTTACTGTTTTATGGCCAAAGTATTTTAGCTGTCAAACTTTAATATCCTTCATTAATTTTACCTTTTTATTCCTAGCATTTCTAGGACCTCTCTGTTTTCTTCTCTTTCCATGAGATGGTCAGCATTCTTCTTTCTCTCTCTCTCTCTCTTTCTCATTATATTTATTGATTATTATTATATTTATTTATTATCTCAAGGACCTCAGTTATTTCTTCTAACTGCTTGTTCATTACAGTCACAGTGGAAACATTATCTCATCTCAATGGTCTTACACAACCTCTGATCTCAACGGTCTTACACAACCTCTCATCTCAACTGTCTTACACAACCTCTCATCTCAACGGTCTTACACAACCTCTCATCTCAACTGTCTTACACAACCTCTCATCTCAACGGTCTTACACAACCTCTCATCTCAACAGTCTTACACAACCTCTCATCTCAACGGTCTTACACAACCTCTCATCTCAACTGTCTTACACAACCTCTCATCTCAACTGTCTTACACAACCTCTCATCTCATCACTCTTCAACTCCCCAAGGAGCATAGGCCTTCAACAAACTTATGCAAAGTCTTCCTGTCCTGTGCCATCTGCTCAAGGTCTTTCTATATCTTCTTTATGCCCTTCATGCCCAGCTCTCTTCTCCATGTGTCCTGTGGTCTCCCTCGATGTCTGTAACCCTGAGGAATCCAGAATAACGACTACCTTGTAATGCTATCAACAGGTTTTCTCAACATGTGTTCTATCCATCTTCAGTGTCTTCTTCTCATCTCTTGTTCTCCTGGCACTTGTCTTATCTTGCAACCACATAGGAAGAACTGTCTTCTATCCATTATGTTACCACCACCATGGAAGAATAACTGCCTTCATTTCGCAGCTTCACCTTTTGCTAATGAATTTTCTGTCCTGCAAAGGAAACAATATGCTGGAGAGTAACAGAAAAGGAAATGTCAAAATGTCTTTCCACACAATCTGCCTAAGGAAAATTTTCTAACTTTTTTTGGCCGAATACCATCCCCAGCCAAGGACTGCTTACTCGGAGTAACCAAGAGTACATGCACACCATCATAGCTGGCAGACACTGGAGTTGGGTTGGCTCAGAAGAGACCCAGATGCCATCACAAGAATAGCTATGATATGGTCCATTGAAGGAAAGCGAAAGAGAGGCCGACCAAAAAACAACTTGGCGGAGAACTGTGGAGGATTAGATGCAAAGAATGAACCAGAGGTGGTGCACTGAACGAAGGATGGCCGCTGATAGCTCAGAGTGGAAGCAGTTTGTTGCTGCCCTACAAGACACCACCAGGCGTGATGGCCACTGACTGTTTTGACAGTCAGCAGCTAAGGATCAAAGAAAGAAAAAGACTAATTTTCTGACACACAATCTAAACAGCCTTGAAACAGCAAAACATACTTTTAAGTTAACTTGTACTTGTTTATTTATTTGTACATGACAAAATATACATGCTCATGACTGTATTTTGATGCTGTAATTGCCAAGTTGTATGTATGCACCACTGATATTTAATATCTATAAGATAACAAGTACGAATACACATATGTACAAAAACATAGATACATATTACACGTTATGTCAATGCTGTATACACAATATATCTGTACTATTCTGATTACTGACTTGCATGTTAAGGAGGGTTGTGGAGTCAGAAAAGAATATAGTGGACTCCAGTACTGTAATAAGTACAAGTCCAACTTTGATGAGAAACATTGTAAAGAAAAGAAGATTCCAATTTCCCGAGAAATGCGTTGTTCTGACACAGTAAACTGACTGTAAAAATGTTCTGGCACAGTAAACTGACTGCAAAGATGTTCTGATACACCACAGTAAACTGACTACAAGGATGTCTTAACATAGAAAATGACTGCAAAGATGTTCTGACACAGTAAATTGGATTGCAAGGATGTCCTGCCAGAGTAAATTGACTGCAAAGATGTTCTAACACAGTAAACTGGCTGCAAAGATGTTCTAACACAGTAAACTGGCTGCAAAGATGTTCTAACACAGTAAACTGGCTGCAAAGATGTTCTAACACAGTAAACTGACTGCAAGGATAGTCTAAAACAGTAAACTGACTGCAAGGATAGTCTAACACAGTAAAATGACTGCAAAGATGTTCTAACACAGTAAACTGACTACAAAGATGTCCTGGCACAGTAAACTAACTCCAAAAATGTTCTGACACAGACTAACTGACTAAACAAACATATTGCAAAAAAAAAAAAAAAAGTATGTTACAAGGCAACAGATTGTGTAAAATATTTACTTATTCAGTAAACTGACAAAGCCTCTACAAAGTACACATGTATATCTATTACAGACATAATTACAGTTTCATGGCTAAAAAAAATAACATTAATTAAGCCATGACAGCAGTAGGGTTAGCAGACATTTTTCAAGGTCTGACATACAAAAGCAAGCAATCCATAAACATAGTTTTACATAAAAAATAAAAAGTACACTATAAAACTTACCATATCACGACTCCAGAATGTGAATTAACTCTTACTATCCGGCAAGCCCCGTGAAGTGGCGCGGGTTTAGTACCAATTTTACGGCTCGCCAGTTCAAGTGGCGCGCGACAGTAATGATAGCTAAACTAGTGCGTAAAAACACGGTTTTAGCTCCCGTATAGTAAGAGTTAATATTTGTTTTAATGTTAAAATAGTCAAATATTTACCATAAATATTTACAAAGAATTTCTGTTCTCTGAAAGTTGTGCCAGCAGTAATTCTAACTGGCATTCAATGAAAATTCCATGCAGCTAAGCACAGATCTGTCTAGCACATAAAACATATTTGGAAACCTAACAAATAATCATTTAATTAATTCCTTAACTCTTTCTGACCAAGACACTTTTTTAAGTTTTGGCCAGGTGCCAAAATGGAAGCCAAATATATAAAAAAAATAGTTGTTAATTTTTCTTCTGATCCCTCAGCTCCTGTCATGTGCCATCAGCTCCAGATCTTCCTTATCATTTTCCTTTCTGTCTCCAGTTCTCTTCTCCACAATAAACAAGAATATATATTCACAACATTCAAGATTACTAGAAATAAATGTCACAACAACCCCAAAATGAGGGTAAGCGGAAAAAAAGGAAAGACCAAAAGAAACACTCAGAAGAACAATAATAAGAGAAGGAAGAACGTTGGGCCTAAATAATGTGCAAGAGCTAAGAGGAGTGGCGTCACAACGAACAACCTGGAGAGCACTGGTTTCTGCCTTATGCGCCGTGTTTGGCGCTTAAAGAATTTATTATTATTATTATTATATATATATATTTTACTGGACAAAAGTTAAGGGCCGCCATTCAGTTTAGACAAGGTTTATATAATTGATTGGCAAACTGTAAAGACAAGTGAAAATGTCATTAAAACTGAGCTCAGAGAAATGTGTATACATTTCTGTGTGCTCTAGGTTAATTTTTTTTTAAATGTCCAAAAACTGGGTCACTTTAACCCGCATGTGACAATTGCCATTGTTGCTGCAAAAACTCGTGGTTTTTGCAACATGCCCCACTAGTTCAAAAGGTGAAAAAGTGAGTTGAATTTGAATACACGTGGAAAATGATCATCGGTAAAGAGTGTTCACCGTTCGTATGCAATAAATCAGTATGACAAGTGGTCGAAATGATCACTGCATTAGCCATGCATTTATTTGGTCCATAGTGGAGTTTTTCTTGGTGGCCCTTAACTTTTGTCCAGTAGTAGTATATATATATATATATATATATATATATATATATATATATATATATATATACATATATATATATATATATATATATATATATATATATATATATGTATATATATATATATATATATGTATATATTAATGTATTTATATATGTATTATATATATATTATATATATATATATATATATATATATTTATATATTTTATATATATATATATACGTATATATATATATACGTATATACGTATATACGTATATACATACATAAATACATATATATATATATATATACATATATACATATATATATACATATATATATACATATATACATATATATATACATATATACATATATATATATATACATATATATATATATATATATATATATATATATATATATATATACATACATACAAGAGGAATCTTAAGTTACATAAAAGCATGTTGGTGTGTGAGAAAATATGTTTAGAACCTGTGTGACGTATTTTGTTTATAATTTTTTTAAAAGTCCAGAGATACCAGACTTTCAAAGCTTTCAATCATGACAGAACAATCTGTCTGTATCTATCACACAATCATGACATAACAATCTGTTATATCTATCATACAATCTTCCAAGCATTTATGAAAAGAAACTGAAAATTAGCAGCAAAAATCAAAGCTTAAAAACATGACAGAAATATCCCATTGATGTGTTAAAAAATCAGTCATGCTTTTATACACACTAAAGAAGATAAATACAACATGACCAATACATGACATTTTTATTACAGGTCCATATCTTTTCATCCAAATACTGAAAACTGAAATATTCTCAAAATTGAAAGATTTTTGGGGCGACCTTGGGCTACCTTTAAGTGATTTTCGAACACATTTTGAGCGACTTTTTGTAACTTTTCGAACATGATTTGGGTGACATCTGGAAACCAAAAAAAAATCTGGGTTTCCGAATCACAGCTGTCCCCGACGATTTCAGATAAAAGGAGGTGGACTTGTATCTATATTTATATTCTGTCAGTACATCAAGTTTCTCTACTTCCAAGCAGTAAAATTTCAATCATTCATTACCGTTCAGCTAACCATCAACAAATTTGTGCCAGCTCCTCCTGTCCTGTGCCAGCTCCTCCTGTCCTGTGGCAGCTCCTCCTGTCCTGTGCCATCCATTGAATTCTTTACCTGTCTTCTTCACCCCTTTTATTTCTGTCCTCAGTTCTCGAAATAATTTACTAATAAAATATAAAGGGAGTCCCACAGCATATACTGCTGTAGGGGAGTGAAATGTTAAGTCTTCACTATACGAGTCCAGCTTCGAGAGATGGGGGGAGGGGGGGGGGGGGGTGACCAGTTCCCTTACTCGCTGCCTGTGCCTTCCCTAACTGAAGAGCAGAGTCAGGTATGCATTTATAGCTTGGTAGACTGGAGAATGACACCACCATGTTTCAAACCCAGTACCTTTGCCACAAGAGGCCAATACTTTAACCACTCTGGCAATGTACCGGCCTCATGGTCTGTTTCTAATTACACTGACTAACAAAAAAAAACTTCTTTTTTCTTTCTCTAACATTTCTATGTTTTTCTGGTCAATTTTAATGCGCTGTTTTTAAATCTGCAAACCGTTTTTCTCTATCAGGTCGGGATCTCTAGAAATACGCAATTGAAGTTTTTTAACAACGCATACAGTATTACAACATCATTCGTACAAGAAGTATAACAGTTATGTAGGCTTGAATTTCTTTGCAGTCGACTTTCGTCGGTGAATGGCATGTGGTACATCGCGATGAAGCATCCAACAATAATCGGCAAGCATGGTCACACTCCACCGTCCTTGATAACGTGACTCCATTACGGCGATATCTTGATGGAATCATTCTCCATGTTCATCGGTGACTTCGCCAAGGTTGTCAGGGAAAAAAAGTCAAGATGCGAATCGAGCAAATGGATTTTGAGGGACATGTTACAGCCCATAATTATGTATGCATCTATGCACTGCTTAACAATATGCAACATAGTTGACAGATTTGTGATTTTCCAGAAAGTTATCGACGATCGATTTGAATGCCATCCATGCGCGAAGTTCCCTACCATGTAACAAGTTCTCGAATTGTTTGTCTGCAATAACTTTCCTAATATGAGGTCCTACAAAGATACCTTCCTTTATCTTTGCATCGCTAACTTGCGGAAACTTTTCTCGAAGATAAGTGAAAGCTTTGCTCGTTTTATCTAACGCTTTTACAAAATTCTTCATGAGCCCCAACTTTATATGTAACAGTGGTAAAATGAAGGTGTCTTTGTTAATTAATGGCTCGCGTATTACATTTTTATGCCCGAGCTGCATACGATCCCGGATAGGCCACCCTTTCTTGCATAATGTTCCTGTCTGTTGCGGCTGTCCCATTCACATCGGAAGCAACAAAATTTAGTATACCCAGTCTGCATGCCCGTGAGAATTGCAATGACCTTTAGGTCTCCACAAATCCGCCATTGGTAGTCATTGTACTTTATTTTTTCCAAACGTATAGCCATATTGTCATAAGTTTCTTTCATATGAACAGAGTAGGCGACTGGAATTGTTGAAAAAAAAAATTTATGTTATGCAATAACACGGTTTTTAGACTAATCTTGGAAGAATCGATGAAAAATCGCCATTCGTTGACTATGTGCTCATGACCGTTTACATCTTTGCAATAGCAAATGTCATCATCCATCTCAAAGTATTGAACAAGTTCTCTGTGTCTATGACGAAATTTAGATATCGGAGTATTGGGCGCTAAAAGATTCCATTCTTTGAGTCGCGAACCGAGTAATTCCGCTTGTCCTTTGGTAAGAGCGAGATCACGTATTAGATCTGAAAGTTCTGAATGGTTAATTAAGTAAACACAATCATTCACCGGTATGTAATCTGAGTCAGAATTAGTTTCTAAAGCAGGTAAACTATCACTTTCTGATGGTTCATTTACGTCCAACGGATACTGTTCTGGTGGTACTTGGATCGGACACGTGATTGGATCATGAGGCATCGGTTTCGAAACCGATTCAATATTTGGATAAACCACAGACTTTCTAGTTTTAAAAGTGAAACCATGGATATTTGTCAAGCAGAAGTAACAATCAGTAGTGTGATTTGTATGTTCACGCCATATTACTGGCACGCCAAAAGGCATCGACTTATGCTTCGGCGATTTTCGCAACCAACCTGCCAATGTATCGAACAAAAAGCATTTGGCTTCCAAGATTTATTTGCATCATCAACTTTCGAATCGAAATAAAGTTCATATGCTATCTTTAGTAATGGTGTAAAGTTTTTCTGGTCAACACGATCGGTAAAATATCCGCACACGTAACAGAACAGATCAGCCGAATTTCTACAACTTCTAGAAGCCATATTTTGCTCAGAATTATTTCAAAATACAGTAACTATTTGAAAAATCGCGTAACATATGTCATGCATCTTTTAGCAGTATAAAAAGTAGAATTATGTTGCTTTTTATTAATTTTTAATAAGTTATATAGTAAAAATGAAACGGAGCAAATAACGGTTTCCCAAAAATATATTTATTCACAAATATCTTAAGAACCCGACGTGATAGAGATAAACGGATTTCAGATTTGAAATCAGCGCAAGAAACTGACCTAAGAACACTTATTCTTATATAAGAAAGAAAAATGTTGTTTGTCAGTGTTATTTAAACAATACTTCTAGGATGAGCGTCTGATGGTCTCTCACGGCAAAGGTGCCGGGTTCGATTCATGGTGTCAACACGCTCAAGACTGCCCAGCTGTAAATGGGTATCTGACTTTTCTTTTCAGTTAGGGAAGGAAAAGGCACTGAGGAAGGGTACTGGTCACCCATTCCTCTCAATGCTGAAACTAGTATGGTGAAGTCTCTAACACTTCACTCCCATACGGCAGTATCTGCTATGGACTACCTTAACCTTTCTCTAGGATAGTGTTTAACAAATCAAGGCTTCTATATTTGCTAATGACTTAACATTTTGGTCACACATTTTTTAAAACGGGAATTCTTGACACCCGCAAGTCCATCTATAATAACTACGTAGTCTTCAATATTATATCATCAGGAACGATTAGCATTCATACCCTTGCTGAAGGAGACTGAGCACCTATGGGGTTGCCCGGAGTGCAATGATGTCGATTCTAAACAACAAAATTATATCAGTTTCACAATAGTGAACTTCAGAATCCTGCCACGTAACTCATTTTATAAAAGATTTATCAACGAACCAAAGACCACACTGATTTCATATTTTTGAACAACTGCCACACAAGTTCACTACAGTCCTTGAGCTTTCATTTTCATATCTACAACAAAATCACGGACTTTATATACAGATCAGCGTACCACTGTAAGCGGTCTCAATACAATATACCAATTTAATATATAGCTGACATTTTTTAGATAAAATATACCAATGTAATGCTACACAATTGACAATTTTTAAATACAACATACCAATATAATGCTACATAATTTAACAATCACAGAGTATTACCTTTAAATACATTTTAATATTGTTAATAAGGACAACAAATTATGTTCTATTGTGCTTATACGTGGAAGGTTATGTAAACAAGCAAAAAACGTGACTTTGTGTCTTAAGCTGAACACTGTGGATGGTGACTGTATTTTCCCCCATCATTCAAAATCTCAATCATCAACAAGCATTTCAGATATCACTTCAGATATTAATATCATGGCAAATCTTGTGTTACTGAGGTTACAAGTAAAACTTTATCAAAAACATGGATAGGGCCTAAAAATTCCTAAAAAAAAAAAAGAAACACTACTGATTTTGACCTCTGGAGTTCACAACAGTAACAGGATGTCAGGTACTTTTACAGGTTTATAACCAAACACCTGAAAATTGAAACTTTCTTTGGGATAATTTTCGATGAAAATTTGGAAAATTTTTATCTATTTTGAGCGACTGTGCTATTTTAAAAAATACAGATTGGGGACACTTGGGCTATTTAGGGATACTTTTTGAACAATTTGGGCCACATTTAAAAACTAAAAAAAAAAAAAACAATAAAACTGCGGTTTTCGAAAGAAAGCAGGCCCTGAGGATTTCAAATAAACAGTTTATAGACCTGGACACATGTCATGAGCTTCCGATTGACGAGAGTGGTTACAGCGCTGGTCTCTCATGGCAAAGGTGTCGGGTTTGATTCACGGTATCGACACCCTTCAGTCTACCCAGCTGTAAATGGGTACATGACTTGAGTTAGGGAAGGAATTGGCCACCCCCACCTATCAATGCTGGACGTAGTATAGTGAAGTCTCTAACACTTCACTCCCCTACAATAGTATTATCTATGGGACTACCTTTACCTTTTACATAGGGTCATATCATTTTTATTTCTGTAATGTTCTAGTTTTCTTTATTTTTGTTTCTGTGATGTTCTAGTTTTCTTTATTTTTATTTCTGTAATGTTCTAGTTTTCTTTATTTTTGTTTCTGTAATGTTCTAGTTTTCTTTATTTTTGTTTCTGTAATGTTCTAGTTTTCTTTATTTTTGTTTCTGTAATGTTCTAGTTTTCTTTATTTTTGTTTCTGTAATGTTCTAGTTTTCTTTATTTTTATTTCTGTAATGTTCTAGTTTTCTTTATTTTTGTTTCTGTAATGTTCTAGTTTTCTTTATTTTTGTTTCTGTAATGTTCTAGTTTTCTTTATTTTCCATTTTTGTTTCTGTAATGTTCTAGTTTTCTTTATTTTCCATTTTTGTTTCTGTAATGTTCTAGTTTTCTTTATTTTCCATTTTTGTTTCTGTAATGTTCTAGTTTTCTTTATTTTCCATTTTTGTTTCTGTGATGTTCTAGTTTTCTTTATTTTCCATTTTTGTTTCTGTGATGTTCTAGTTTTCTTTATTTTCCATTTTTGTTTCTGTGATGTTCTAGTTTTCTTTATTTTCCATTTTTGTTTCTGTGATGTTCTAGTTTTCTTTATTTTCCATTTTTGTTTCTGTGATGTTCTAGTTTTCTTTATTTTCCATTTTTGTTTCTGTGATGTTCTAGTTTTCTTTATTTTCCATTTTTATTTCTGTAATGTTCTAGTTTTCTTTATTTTCCATTTTTGTTTCTGTGATGTTCTAGTTTTCTTTATTTTCCATTTTTATTTCTGTAATGTTCTAGTTTTCTTTATTTTCCATTTTTATTTCTGTAATGTTCTAGTTTTCTTTATTTTCCATTTTTGTTTCTGTAATGTTCTAGTTTTCTTTATTTTCCATTTTTGTTTCTGTGATGTTCTAGTTTTCTTTATTTTCCATTTTTGTTTCTGTAATGTTCTAGTTTTCTTTATTTTCCATTTTTATTTCTGTAATGTTCTAGTTTTCTTTATTTTCCATTTTTGTTTCTGTGATGTTCTAGTTTTCTTTATTTTCCATTTTTGTTTCTGTAATGTTCTAGTTTTCTTTATTTTCCATTTTTGTTTCTGTAATGTTCTAGTTTTCTTTATTTTCCATTTTTTTATTTCTGTGATGTTCTAGTTTTCTTTATTTTCCATTTTTGTTTCTGTGATGTTCTAGTTTTCTTTATTTTCCATTTTTGTTTCTGTAATGTTCTAGTTTTCTTTATTTTCCATTTTTGTTTCTGTGATGTTCTAGTTTTCTTTATTTTCCATTTTTGTTTCTGTAATGTTCTAGTTTTCTTTATTTTCCATTTTTATTTCTGTAATGTTCTAGTTTTCTTTATTTTCCATTTTTGTTTCTGTAATGTTCTAGTTTTCTTTATTTTCCATTTTTATTTCTGTAATGTTCTAGTTTTCTTTATTTTCCATTTTTGTTTCTGTGATGTTCTAGTTTTCTTTATTTTCCATTTTTATTTCTGTGATGTTCTAGTTTTCTTTATTTTTATTTCTGTAATGTTCTAGTTTTCTTTATTTTCCATTTTTATTTCTGTGATGTTCTAGTTTTCTTTATTTTCCATTTTTATTTCTGTGATGTTCTAGTTTTCTTTATTTTCCATTTTTATTTCTGTAACGTTCTAGTTTTCTTTATTTTCCATTTTTATTTCTGTGATGTTCTAGTTTTCTTTATTTTCCATTTTTATTTCTGTGATGTTCTAGTTTTCTTTATTTTCCATTTTTATTTCTGTGATGTTCTAGTTTTCTTTATTTTCCATTTTTATTTCTGTGATGTTCTAGTTTTCTTTATTTTCCATTTTTATTTCTGTGATGTTCTAGTTTTCTTTATTTTCCATTTTTTATTTCTGTGATGTTCTAGTTTTCTTTATTTTCCATTTTTATTTCTGTGATGTTCTAGTTTTCTTTATTTTCCATTTTTATTTCTGTGATGTTCTAGTTTTCTTTATTTTCCATTTTTATTTCTGTGATGTTCTAGTTTTCTTTATTTTCCATTTTTATTTCTGTGATGTTCTAGTTTTCTTTATTTTCCATTTTTATTTCTGTGATGTTCTAGTTTTCTTTATTTTCCATTTTTATTTCTGTGATGTTCTAGTTTTCTTTATTTTCCATTTTTATTTCTGTGATGTTCTAGTTTTCTTTATTTTCCATTTTTATTTCTGTAACGTTCTAGTTTTCTTTATTTTCCATTTTTATTTCTGTGATGTTCTAGTTTTCTTTATTTTCCATTTTTATTTCTGTGATGTTCTAGTTTTCTTTATTTTCCATTTTTATTTCTGTGATGTTCTAGTTTTTCTTTATTTTCCATTTTTATTTCTGTGATGTTTCTAGTTTTCTTTATTTTCCATTTTTATTTCTGTGATGTTCTAGTTTTCTTTATTTTCCATTTTTTATTTCTGTAACGTTCTAGTTTTCTTTATTTTCCATTTTTATTTCTGTGATGTTCTAGTTTTCTTTATTTTCCATTTTTATTTCTGTGATGTTCTAGTTTTTCTTTATTTTCCTTTTTTATTTCTGTGATGTTCTAGTTTGCTTGATTTTCCATTTTTATTTCTGTGAAGTTCTAGTTTTCTTTATTTTCCATTTTTATTTCTGTGATGTTCTAGTTTTCTTTATTTTCCATTTTTATTTCTGTGATGTTCTAGTTTTCTTTATTTTCCATTTTTATTTCTGTGATGTTCTAGTTTTCTTTATTTTCCATTTTTATTTCTGTGATGTTCTAGTTTTCTTTATTTTCCATTTTTATTTCTGTAATGTTCTAGTTTTCTTTATTTTCCATTTTTATTTCTGTGATGTTCTAGTTTTCTTTATTTTCCATTTTTATTTCTGTGATGTTCTAGTTTTCTTTATTTTCCATTTTTATTTCTGTGATGTTCTAGTTTTCTTTATTTTCCATTTTTATTTCTGTGATGTTCTAGTTTTCTTTATTTTCCATTTTTATTTCTGTGATGTTCTAGTTTTCTTTATTTTCCATTTTTATTTCTGTAATGTTCTAGTTTTCTTTATTTTCCATTTTTATTTCTGTGATGTTCTAGTTTTCTTTATTTTCCATTTTTATTTCTGTAATGTTCTAGTTTTCTTTATTTTCCATTTTTATTTCTGTAATGTTCTAGTTTTCTTTATTTTCCATTTTTATTTCTGTGATGTTCTAGTTTTCTTTATTTTCCATTTTTATTTCTGTAATGTTCTAGTTTTCTTTATTTTCCATTTTTATTTCTGTAATGTTCTAGTTTTCTTTATTTTCCATTTTTATTTCTGTAATGTTCTAGTTTTCTTTATTTTCCATTTTTATTTCTGTAATGTTCTAGTTTTCTTTATTTTCCATTTTTATTTCTGTGATGTTCTAGTTTTCTTTATTTTCCATTTTTATTTCTGTGATGTTCTAGTTTTCTTTATTTTCCATTTTTGTTTCTGTGATGTTCTAGTTTTCTTTATTTTCCATTTTTATTTCTGTAATGTTCTAGTTTTCTTTATTTTCCATTTTTGTTTCTGTGATGTTCTAGTTTTCTTTATTTTCCATTTTTATTTCTGTGATGTTCTAGTTTTCTTTATTTTCCATTTTTGTTTCTGTGATGTTCTAGTTTTCTTTATTTTCCATTTTTGTTTCTCTGTCCCTGACAAAGACCTTAGGCCTGTAACAATGTGAGACACATCACCTTTTTTTTTTGTCTGACAAAAATTCATTCATAACCCTCCACTCCCAAAGGAGCATAGGCCTTCAACAAACACATGCCAAGTCCTCCTGTCACGTGCCATCATCTCAAGTTCTTTCCACGTTCTCCTCATCATTTTCACCTCTGTTTCCAGCTCTCTTCTCCATGTGCTTCTTGGTCTACCTCTGCCTCTCTTGCCCTGAGCGTGGGGGGGAGGGGTGGGGGGGCGGGGGGGGGGTTTGGGGTTCCAGAACAAGAACTGCCTTGTAATGCTATCAACAGGTTTCCTCAGTGTGTGTCCTATCCATCGCTCAGCCGTCTTCTGTGTCTTGTCTTGATGGTGTACTTTGATAGACTCTTTCCTGTCCATCTCTTCCAATGTCAACTTCCCATGTCTTCCAATTCTATGTTTGCCGTCAACTCTTCCTTTCATTATAATCTTCAGCGAGGCATCATGTCTTATTATATGGCCACAAATATTTTATATATCTACTTTTGATCTCCTTCATTAATTCTCTTTGCATTCCTAGGTTTTATAGCACCTATTTATTTGTTGTCTTCTTTTTGTCCATGAGATGTGCCCCATTCTTCTATATATCCACATCTTAAAGGTCTTAATTCTTTCTTCCAATCACTTGTTCATTGTCCATGTTTCTACACCACACAGTAATGAAGGATATATATATATATATATAGCTTGTGATGATTCTCATGTTTAAAACTTAACTACTGGTGATAGGTGGGTTGCATTATCTTCTTGATGCTTACAGAGCATGGAACAACCACTGTAACTAGTTCCCTTGCAAGAAGCCTGTACCAAAGAAGTCATGTGCTTTGGTAGCGTTAATTCATGTAGCAATTTGTTTCACATGATCAGGCTGACAACCCCAGATACAACCTCATGTATTGTCAGTTGCCTCTTATGACAAGTCAGGGCAGTGGTTCTACACTTTTTTTTTGTGTGTTTCCTAAGACATTCTCCCCCCCCCCCCCTTCCCCCCACCCCCCCAACAGACACACACAAAAACTGTGGGCCAGATAGTGCATATAAAATCTTCAAATGAAGACCCCTTCCAAAAATAAAAAAATAAAATACAGACCTGACAGTGTATACAAAATCTTGAAATAAAGTCTTATTAATATAATTAATATAGAACTAATTTCAAGTTATGAGTATGCTAGAACTCATTTCAAGTTATGAGTATGTTACACTTGTAAAATGGCGATGAGGAAAAAAAACGAACCGTATAAATCGCACAATTCAACATATATTTTAAACTTTAACTAATGTTATCAGGAGTATGCTTGATGTCTGTTGCACGATTATGAATATACACGACTCCCATAAATAAACCAATAACTACAACTGCAGTAAATGAATTTATGAATAATAATTATCTAATAATATCCACCATGTCTAGGTTAAGCTGTAATAATGATACAATTATCAGGTATAGAGATTATACGCTTATAACAGTATGTTGATGTGGTTATGAAGACCATTAAAGAACACTTACATCTGTACGTGGTGACAGATACAAAGTGTACCTCATGCTATGTATCAACAGTAAAGTGAATTTTAACAAATGTATTAAAAACAAAAATAATGTAATACTGGATCACAAAGTATGTAATGCATATGGTAACATTATTGCAACATTAGTATAACGCAGACACAGAACAAGCCCACATTCCTGCCCTGATTACATGAAATAGTACAAAGAATGGCTGAAATCAAGATACACAACTCCAGAATTTATGATCTGATTCAGGGTTAAAGGGCATATCAAGTAATTTCTGATTCCATGAAACAAAGTAAGAAAAACCAGAATTTCATATTTGATTCACTGATACTTGTATCACAGAAAATAGTGATTTCCATAATTTGTTATTCCAAAAAACAAAACATACTAAGCCAGAATTCCAGATTTGATTCAATGATACAGATCACCCAAAAAAAAAATATATATAGAAATTAACAATTTCCGTAATTTTGGATTCCATGAAACAAAACATAAAAAGCTAGAATCCCAGACTTGATTCAATGATACAGGATACAGAACATGATTTCTGTAATTTTTTTATTCCAAGAAACAAAGCACAGAACACCAGAATCCCAGACTTGATTCAGATACAGGACACAGAAAGTTAACGATTTCCATAATTTTGTATTCCACGAAACAAGACTTAAAACTTGATTCCATTCCAAGAAATAAGACATAGAAAACATCATACAACCCATGACTCTTTGTACTTCTCCTGGTGTTTGTATGTTTGATTCTAATCACAGTAAACAGCAGATGGAGTCTCTTTCCCCCTCTTATTATTTTTGTTGTCCCTTTTGTTTGACATAGTTTGCTATTACATTATTATATTGGCATTCTTTCTCATACATTTGCTGAATTTATTTTACCTTATGATGTTTTTCTGCTTTTTTATTTATTATTTACTTTATGATTTACAATGCTTGCCTTCGAAGCCTCACACTTGATAATTTTGACTTCTCCCTCCTACATGCTAAAGATTGCCCTTTTTGAATGCTTACTAATTTATGAACATTTATTTGTGCACTGAACACATTAGCAATCCATCTGGTTTATCTACATCCCCTCTTGTTCAAATAATTCCCCTCATTGCCTATATCTAGCTAGGGATGTGTCAGAGCCATGAAGAATCTCTGTCGAATGCAGATTTCTTATCCTGAAATCCATTGGACTCGGATTCAGAAGTGGATTTGACAAGCATTATCATCATCATCATGTTCCATCGCGCTCCCTACGGAGCATGGACCACCACTGCAGATAGTCCGACAGGAAGCCCACCCACAGCAGTCACATGCAACGGTGGTTTCTGTAGCAATCTATTTTATCTCATGAGGTTGCCAGCCAGCTCCACGCCAACCTCATATTAGTTGCCTTGTATGACATGCCTCAGAGTTCTTTCTTTAACTCTTCACAAATCCCCCCCTCCCAGAACTACACAGGAGCTACAAGTCTTGATCACTTCATCGATTAATTTGGGGAAGAATGCGAGGTGTAAACATTAAGTTCACTCTCAGGATAAGAAATCCTTTTTCCACACCCTTCTGTTTCCAGTAATGAATTACGCAGCATCTGTACAGTCTGGGTTTCCATTACTGATTTCATTCAATGAAGTACATAAAAGTACAAAAGAAGGAGCCAGAAAATTACCAATTAAAATGTACACCTGTAACTTTAAATACCATAAATGAAACAAATCATCTATCACATTAACAATAAAATCATACAATTTTTTTTTTTTTTACAGAAATGTGGTGTTCACGAAGAACCAGAATACTGGACTTTAGTATAATACATATCAAATCTCAGGTTATCTCCAGCTAGTCATCAGAATTGTGTAAAACTATTTTGTTTCAATTATATCATTGATCAACAAGACCAGTTAAGATGTATGACCCTGCATTTGCTTCATTTCTCACTCTCTGATTTGTAAGGTCATAAAATGTCCCAGACTTTGATTTTGCTTCACTATGCAAGGCCGGCTTTAGGAAGTGTGAGGGAACCCTGGAAGGGATGACTAAAAAATAAAACACTTTAAGAATGCTCAGTTCTTAATATGTTTTTCTTTCTTTCCATGATGATATAAATAATAACATATGTATATATTACTTATATTGTAAGCGACTGACTGGCTAAGTGGTTAGAGCGCGGGCATCATGGCAGCAAAGTTATCAGGTTCTGGGATGGAAAACTGGTAGTATCATGGTTCAGCCTACACAGCTGTAAATGGGTACCTGACTCAGCTCTTGAGTTAGGGAAGGCAAAGGCAGCAAGGAAGGGAATTGGTCACCCCACTTAATAAAGCTGAACCTAGTATTGGTGATGTCTCTAACATTTCACTCCCCTACAGCTGTATCTGCTATATACCTTCCACGTATTTTGTGTCATACATAAAGTCGGTTAAGAGGAACTTTACTGTACATCTCACCTATATATTTAAAAAAAAATCTTCCTAGCTGTTTAGCAAAATCTATCTGTATATGTGGCCTAACTCTATGCTTCATTTCTTTGCATTCAATTGACATGATTGCCAAACTGTTTAATCAGTTTTTCTGCATTGTTTATTGCAGATATGTTTTAGTCAGATTTAGCTTTAAGGAGCCTCTCACTCCCAAAGGTACAGTTACTGGAAGAGTCAGGAAGTTTCAAGTAGCTATATACAAATTGGGAAACAAAGCACAGAAAGCTAGAATTGCATACCTGATTCACAGATACATGGAACAGAAAGCTAGAATTGCATACTTGATTCACAGATACAGGGAACGGAAAGCTAGAACTGCATACCTGATTCACAGATACTGGGAACAGAAAGCTAGAATTGCATACCTGATTCACAGATACAGCGCACTGAAAGTAATTTCCGTTATATTTTATTCCATGGCACAAAGTACAGAAAGCCAGAATTGTAGACTTGATTCACAGACACAGCGCACAGAAACAATTTCTATAATTTTTTATTCCATGAAACAAAGCACAGAATTCCGATCATTTATTATATGCAAGAAATGGAGGCACATTAGCGGGTTTTCTACAAAGCGGTGAAAGAACTGGCTTTAACGCTTCCAGTTCGTCACAAAACATGTAGCTATTTATGTCTAGGGATTTTAAAGTTCAAACTTGTTCATTTTTCATACCTAATTTACATCTGTCAATGCCCCTGTGTGAGGTTCTTCTAGGCATGGGGCAAGAATCAGTAAACTTGACCTAAAGCCAGCCCTGCAGTAACATCTCTGATTTATTTGGGTAATTCAGAACTTTGGGCTGATTTTCTCTTAGTTTTCATCTACAAGTATGATTGTGCATGAATGAAATTTTACCCTGAAATTGAATTTACCCTGAAACTTAATTTCTACTGTTTTTATCAATGTGTAATAATTTAATTAAAAAAATATTTATAAATATTGGAATTGATATAAAAATTATACTGATCACAATATTCATTATTGTGAGCAATTAAGCAGGTCTGTACAATACAAATATTGCAGAGCTGTCATTTTAACAAATCTGAAACAATGTACAATATGCAAGAATTACAAAACTAACAAAATCATGTGTGTGATTTCTCAGTTTAAACAAAATACAAAGAGGAAAAGCTTTAAAAACACAGTGCCAAAAAAGTATCCATTGATTAATTTTCAATAGACTCAACATAAAATGTACTAGAATATAAAAAAACAAACTGGAATCCACAGTAAAATAGTTTGGGGTGGACCCTGAAATGGTTGGAGATTACTTTATCTATGAAATAGGGATGTGAAAATATTCACATTGTTTTGTATGTGAATTCGAGGGTTAAATCACTAACCAACAGCCTCAAGCACCTCCATGAGGAGAATCCTGAAAACAGGCAACCTTTGGGTTCTGTGATGGTGAATGTGTTGTCAGTTTTCTCAGGATCAGATGTAACTGCTGTGCTAAATTCTTACAATTCTTAAATGAAAAGAAAAATAAATAAATTTCTTAAACTTCTGCCTATAATATCAACTTAATTAAAAAAGAAAAATACATTTCTTAAACTTCTGCCTATAATATCAACTTAATCAAAAAAGAAAAATAAATTTCTTAAAACTTCTGCCTATAATATCAACTTCATTAAAAAAGAAACACATATAAATTTCTTAAACTTCTGCCTATTATATCAAAGTGTATTTAAAATCTCTAATTTAGAGTGTTCAACACGCATAACATTGTGCATGTTGAATTATCATGGCTGAATGTCGTAAGTGTGGTGAAAACCAAATCTATGAATAGGCAGACTGTAAGAGTTAACCAGTATCCTGATATCACGTCTGCTGGCAGAACTATTATGTGCTACTCAAAATTTGAAAATACACTACAAATAGAGTTGTGAAATTCTCTTTGGTCTTGCAAGGCAAATTATTGAAATGGCAGAAACCAAGTTTGTGAACAATTATATTTGTAAGATGCCAAACATGACAACAAAGTCAGGCTTATGTCACCTTAACTGCCTTCAAAAAATCGTGTGAAAAACTTTGATTTATGCTGAAAATACTGAGAATTTGGTATTTGAAAAAAATAATAAATTAATATCTCTGCTGTCAATTTGTACAAGTTCATCTTCATACTTCAGCTTGCCAAGGAGCACAGGCTGTCAACAAACTAAAGCTGTCAACAAACTAAAGCTGTCAACAAACTAAAGCCGTCAACAAACTAAAGCCATCTACCCTGTCCTGTGCCATCAATTCAAGGTCTTTTTATGTCTTCTTCATGCCTGTCTCCGGTTCTCTAATCCATGTGTTCTTTGGTGTCGCTCTATCTCACGATGTGAGAATTCCAGAACCAGAGCTGATCCTAGGAATTTTTCAAGGTGGTGCAAGGTCTTGTTTTGATGCTTCCCCCTTGACATACTGCACTAAGAGGGTCAATTTTATACTATTCAGTTGGACCTCACTATAATTTCTGCATTAAAAAAAAAAATTTGCCGCCCCCATGAGGACAGCCCTGGTGCAGCTGCTCCCTTTGCACCGCCCAAGAGCCGGTTCTGTCCAGAACTGCCAGGTAATGGTATCAAAAGGTTTTCTCAATGTGTCCTATCCATATCCAGTACCTTATCTCTTGTTCCACTGGCATTTGTCTGGTTCTTATCAGTTCCCCATTAATGACCTTGTCATGCCATTTAAATTATCTTATTCTAAGCAATCACCCAGTTATGAAAGTCTGTAGCTTTGTGGTTGTTGATTTTGTTGTTCTCCATGTTTCTGAGCCATACAATAGGACTGACTTGGCATAAATACAATTTACAATGCCAAAAAATAATCTAAAATCTCTAGAATATGAAACTATATAAATCTTGTTATCGCTGAGCTTGATGTTTCATATATTATCCTTTTCCTTTGCGCTTCTAGCAGAGCTTATAGCCACCATTGTAACTGGTCCCCTTACAGGAAGTCTGCATCAAGCAGTCACATGCTCTTGCAGAAGTGGTTCTGATGGCAACATGTGTTACATGATGCAGTTGGTAGCCCTATGTACAACTTATACTAGCCACCATGAACAACATGCATGAGGTTCCAGTTTTCTTAATCTTTATTTCTCTCTTCAGAGAATCCTGGGAACCATGCAGGGCATGTTTCAGGTGAGCTCTCTTCAAATACAAAACTTCTCATCAATGAGTTTGATTTTAAATACAAAGGTCTATGAATGACTTGTGATTTTGCCGTCTCTGGAATAGTGATCAAGTTTGGTTTTCTGATAACGTGTTAAAGACGTGAAATTTACAACACCAATTAACTTGAGTACATAAAATCAGTAACACTTTACCCCCAGCTTTAGATGTAAAAAATAAAACCATCATCACGTGGCAACAAACTAATCACAGTCTTCTTCATTCTTAAAGTACCATGCCTGGTGGCATAGGCAATCATGTCTCTCCACAACTTCCTGTCTCCAGTACAATTTATCAATTCTGTTGTTGACTTCTGTCCATGCCATGATGCCAGATTGTCCAGTATCTTCTGTCTTTGTCATCCTCTTTCTCTATCTCAATTTTTAAAAGTACCTTTCAGGTAGATGATTAAAAAGAGGCAGATTTATGTATGACACTGAAAATTCTTACAGAAAATTTTCTCAATACCCTTCAGCTCCCCAAGGAGCATAGGCCTTCAACAAACACATGCCAAGTCTTCCTGTCCCATGCCATCTGCTCATGTTCTTTCTATGTTTTCCTCATCATTTTCACCTCTGTATCCAGTTCTCTTCTCCACGTGTTTTTTGGTCTTATTATAGCCTCTCTTTCCCTGTGGATTCCAGAACAAGGACTGCCTTGTAATGCTATAAATAAAATTTTACTAAAACAAAAACCCATCACAAGGTTCAACAAATCTTGCCTGCCAAGTCCCCAAGACACTTGTAACTGTCACAAATCCACAAGTAACCTTTGTTTGTTTGGTTTTTTTTTTAAGAGCAAGGTGTTCCTTATTATATTATTTTCGTACGCTGCTGAGCAGGTTACTGAAAGTAAGAGCTGATGATGGTTACTGCATCTTGAAAACAAACTGGTCATGTCAAAAAATATCATATCTGTATGTGGTATATCCACACACTGAAAATATCCTTTATAATGTTGACGTCACAAATAATTAGCCAGAAAACAAATGATCATAGTCAAATGTCTACAACTATGTGTGTCCAACATTTTCACTGCAGCCTGGTGATCATGGAACAAGACCACAACCTCCTTCTCCTCCTCCTGAAAATATCCTTTCTAATTTTCACATCACAAATAACTATCCAGAAAAATTATTATCAGTCATATGTCTAACTATGAGTGTCCAGCGTTAACACTGCAGCCTGGTGATCATGGAACAAGACCACAACCTTCTCATTCTTGTGGTCAGTATGCATTCTCTAAACTCTAAACCAAGATATCAGTTTCTGTCACATCCTCAAGAACTGCACGGTAGTCTGGAGGAGGTGATGGTTCTCCTGAGCTCAGATCAGAGTTGTAACCACTGGAGGTGTTGGACATAAACCTGCCAGGCCCAACACCGTTCCGAGGTTTGCTCTGCCGTACTCTTACGCCTTCATCCAACAAAGGTTGACTAGCAGCACATATTGCATCATCAGTCTCTGGCTCCTGTGGAGAGCTCTGCTGACATTCTGGGTCTGAAGACTGTGATGGACGAAGATATACCTGGTATCTGGCAAATGGATTTACTGGTGATGTCGCTGATGATGATGGTGATTGTGCAACTTTAGTTCCTCCACCACCACTAGTTGAAGTAGCTCCAGCACCATAAACTCTGGTATTACTCTGAAACCTGGGCAACTCACTAACTTTTGCCTTTGAGGGCACATAGTTCGAACCTGTACTTGATACAGGTTTGGCAGCTAACGGTGATGAGGCACTACTTAAATTACTGACTGCAGAAATGCTGGGTATAAAACCACTTGAATCCCCATGACCTGAATTTCTGTAGTCTTCAGGGTAAGAACCAGTTGATCCCTGACTAAATCTGTTTTTACCTACTATCTTAGAACCTCCACTGTTTCTATTACTACTGCCAGTGCTATCATTCCTTGACGATGAAGGCTTTGATTGTCGAAGCAGAGGTGCCTTGGAGTCTGCAACCCCAAATTTAGATGTACTGACAGAAGGCGAGGCAAGTGTCGCTTTGTTTTCTGCATTTTGAAGGTTCTGTGGCGAGACAGGAATTAAGTATTCATCATTGTCAACTCCACCCACTGGGGCTCGCCCAACTTCATAACTACTGCTATGTCCACTGTCATTGTCCTCCGGTTGATGGACATCTGCAACTGTGTGCACCTAGAAAATGAGACAAGTTTTTGTGTAAGAATTAGGTAAACAAAATTCTCCATAATAAGATCGACAGATTCATTGGAATATGTGGATTGGATGGAAGCTTAGAGAAAGACAAGGAAGTTCAGCATCAGCTAATAAAGGGAAACAACCAGAAGGACACCATTGAAGCAGATGAACAAATGTTAAAAAAAAAAAAGCAACTGTGGTAAATGGTATTACACAATAGTTAAAGCGTGAAAAGGTTTAAAAAATATATATAACATTATATAACAAAACAATAAAAGAAATTCAGAAATGATATAACAAAACCGTTAAAAAATTCACAAATGATATAAGAAAACAGTTAAATAGTGCAATGAAGTTAGAGTGCTTGCCTCTTGTGACAAAGGTGCATTGTTTGAATTATGGTACCGACATGCTCCAGTCTACCCAGCTGTAAATGGGTACCTGACTTTAAGTTATGGAAGGACAAGGCAGCGAGGAAGGGAACTGGTCACGCCACCTCTCTATGCTGGACCTAGTATGGTGAAGTCTCTAACACTTCATTCCCCTACGGCAGTATCTGCTATAGTTTTACTATATAAGACCTCTGTACAATCTCTGCATTATGTTTATCAGCAGAAGATGTAAAGAAAATGAGAACAGAAAAGTGCGGATGAGTCATCAAAAAACAGAGACAGGAATATTACTGCGTTTGTTGAAAACAACTTTAGGGTACTTTGTGCAATGAAGAAAAATATATCTACAAATGGAACAATCAAAAATAAAACCTACACACACATAGAGTCTACATACAAGTTAAGACAATTGCAAAAAAAAAAAAAAAAAAAAAGAAGTATTCCTCTATATCATCATGAGTATCATCACCAGTATCAGAATCATCAATATCATTATCATCATCATCAGTATCATCATCATCCCTATCAGTATCATCATCAGTTCATCATAATCAATCAGTATTATCATCATCTGTATCATCAACATCATCTTCAGTAACATCATCTTCAGTATCATCATCCCTATCAGTATCATCATCAGTTTATCATAATCAATCAGGTTATCATAATAAATCAGTATCATCATCACCTGTATCATCATCATCATCAGTATCATTATCCCTATCAGTTCATCATAATCAATCAGTATAATAATCAATCAGTATCATCATCACCTGTATCATCATCCCTATCAGTATCATCATCAGTTCATCATAATCAACCAGTATCATAATCAATCAGTATCATCATCATCTACATCATCATCAGTATCATCATCATTATTTTGTTGCACTCCGTGAGCCACTACTACAGCTGGTCCACTTGCAGGAAGCCTGCACACAGCAGTCAAATGTTCTTGCAGCGGTGGTTTCTAAGGCAATTTGATTGACATGATGAGGTTGCCAGCCTCATGTACAACCTCATATTAGTCAACCTGCATGAGGGTGCAGTAGTCCTACTCTTTCCTCGTCTCTTCAGGCTCTGAACACCAACCACAACAGCAGCAGCAACAACAACCACCACCAACAACAACAACCAACGTGACCTATAAGGGCCTGCAACTATTAAAAACTGACTGAATTATTAAAACTACAAAAATCTCATGAAATATCTACTGTTCTAAAAACTACAGCTTTTTGCATCAGTTTTCTCAAAAATTTTATTTTGACACAAGATGGTGTTTTACAAACCTACCTAGAGAAAAATAAGTCTTCTATCTTTTTTCTCAGCCATCTAAATATTACCTGATTGTCAATGGTCGGATTAAATCCAGGGGCAATCATATCTGGTATAGACAATCGTCTCCCCTCACTGTTCAGTGGCTCCAGTTCAATTTCTTCTGCCTTTTCATTCTTCCAGCGAGGCGCATTCTGGTATTGATGGCCAGTCTTGTTCACCTGGTATTACAATAAATTATCAAGATTAGATCCCACAATAAAGTATCAAGATTAGATCCCACAATAAAGTAATAAGATTAGATTCCACAATAAAGTACTAAGTTTAGATTCCACAATAAAGTATCAAGATTAGATTCCACAATAAAGTACTAAGATTAGATTCCACAATAAAGTATCAAGATTAGATTCCACAATAAAGTACCAAGATTAGATTCCACAATAAAGTACTAAGATTAGATTCCACAATAAAGTATCAAGATTAGATTCCACAATAAAGTATCAAGATATTATGATACTAATAATAGCCCCTTCAGTCATAACTGACTATGAGAATGCACGCCTGAGGTGACAGCCCTTAGCTGCTTATTTTACTGATGTTCCTTTCGACGTTTTCTCCTCTCTTCTGCTTGCCATGAGAGCTTCTTTTCACTCAATCTGAGGTAGCGCTGTCGACAGCAGTATATTAAGATTAATCATATTTCCCTCATTCATTCATTATCCTTCATTGGGACAATCAGCATAGGCCTTCATCAAGCTTATTTCAAGTCCTCCTGTCCTTTGCCATCAGCTCATGGTCTTTCCATGTACATCAGTACCTTCTTTTTGTCTTGGATGGCTGAGCTGAATTATTCTCTGTTGTGATCTGCCTCAATTTTCCTGCCTCATTCATAGTTCTTACGTTTCAGAATCAAATTCTGGTTTTGTGTTTTGCAATCAGGGCATCCGTTTTCATTCCAAAGGCTTCCTTTCGGCTTTCACCACTGTAAGTCATACGAGCCTCAGACTTCAGATGTCCATCCCACATCAAAGCTTTTTCATTAGGTGCTGTTTCTGTAACGATTGTTTTTTTACATAGACAGGGAAGTCGGCCCTGTGCTAAAACCCCAACCTGAAGGACCAGGGTGCCAGCTTTAGTCTAACTCCTACCCTTGCTTACATTGTTGTTGAAGTTGTGGCTTAAAGTCACAAGATATTATACTTCTAGTTAATGTTTCAAAAGTCTGCATACTAAAAATGCTGTTTTGTTAATAACCTATCTGTTTTGTAGGATGAAAGATGCAAGAATGCAAAATAAAATAATAGAGTAGATGAGGGATGACATGAAAAAGTAAGCCCAACAGTCAGTCTCCTCAACTTTGTTGAAGAAAACAAGTAAATCTCTCCACTATGTTTTACCAAGATGATATAACAAAACCGTTAAAAAATTCACAAATGATATAAGAAAACAGTTAAATAATGCACTAAACTGTATGGCAGACTGGTTAAATAATACAAAAAATGAAAACAAGAGTTTTAACTTAAAGAAAAAAAAGAATAATCTATTATGCTGTACCTCTTTCTCCTTTACTGTGTTTCCACCTTGACGAGGTAGAGGAGCTTGTGTGTCCCCATGACCCAAAGAGCTATGCACTGGGCCAGAGGCTTAGCGAAACAGTGCAACATACATCGCTTAATGATGACATACTTCTTTATCATACTAGTTTTTATGTTTAACATTTGAAAGAAAAGAGTAGATAAGCTGGGGTGATGCACGACAAATTAATGGTGATAATGAAAGACAATATCAGGTATACCATCTTCATACCTCTGTTTGTACATTATTCTCCTTAGCCTTTGGTGTTACATTCATGTAGCTGGCTCCAGCAGATGTCTGTGGCATCTTGAGGTATCCATCGCTGTCAGTGGCAATGTTTGGCCCATTCTGCTCCATGTCTTCCCCTTCTCCTATCGCTTTAAAGTAAGGTGATGACAGGTCCAAATAATACTAAAAAACAGAAGACAGGGAAAACAAATTTTACCTTTAGGAAATAAACAAAAAACACACACACTTATAAATATATATACTCGTACAACTAGATAAAATGAAGCAAGCAAAGTCAACACACAACAATTGTATGTCAAGAAAACAGAAAAAAACTAAACACAACACTTTAAGGAGAGAAATACTAGTGCATTTTAAGACAAAATTAATATATTCTGTGTTACAAGTAATGCCAGTAATATGGCCTTTCTTAATTATGAATGTTCCCATCTTACCTGTCTGACGTCAGCCTCTAGGAAGTTGCTCATTTGGGCCACAAGCTGAGAGAAAGTGGGTCTCTCATCTGGATCTACATTCCATGTCTGCAACATTACTTTGTACCTGTGGAGTTCAGGCAGAGATATCTTTATGAATAGTTTTCCAGATATAAATATCTTCTTGCCCCGTGTGGTTCCTACGGGGAACCTTATGAGACAAGCAAAGAATACGAATTACTGCTCCCTCAGGTGAAGTTGTACCAGGTGACTAAAATGTGGTTGTGTATGAGACTGGCAGCCTCGTTATGTAAAACAAGTTGCTACAGGAACCATCACGACAAGAAAATGTGAATGTTTGGTGCAGACTTCTTGCAAGGGAACAAAGAGCAGGGGTGATTGCATGTTCCATACAGTTCAAAAAGAATAAAATATGAAGAAATACCTTTTTTTTACATTTGATTCTTCTAGTTCTACAGGTTCATATCCTTTCATTGGAAATCGTCAGGGACAGCTATGCTTCGGAAACCTGATTTTTTTCAGTTTCCAGATGTTGCCCAAATTGCATTTCAAAAGTTGCTCAATATATGTTCAAAATTTGCGCAAAGTTGTCCAAAAAGTGTTCAAAAATCACACTGAAATCGCCCAAAGGAACTTTTGATTTTGAGAGTATTTCAGTTTTCGGGTGTTCGGATACAAAGATGTAATGCAAGAAAGAAATGGCAATAGCTGTCACGTTTTCTTTTGTTTCTAAGTTAGTTTCTGTTTTTCAATCTAGCACATGGAATGAGACTATTAAATTTGTTTCTTTAATACTCAGATTATGAGGGACATAAATGTTTACTTTTTTAGACTAACAGGCACTAAGGATATATATATATATACAAATCCTTCAGGTTAACTTATTAATGAAGTAAATGCTTAGTCAGCGTCTCACTGCACTTTTGATTTTTTTCAGTCTCTTAGTGTACAGAAAGCACACCACGATCTCCAGTGAACGAAAACCATAAAAATTACTCTTCAGCTTCTTTTTACTTTTGACCACATGATTGAGTAATGTGAGTTGCAATAGATTTCCCAGACTCAAATGTTGCAGAAATTTTAAATCATGACTCCATTTTTCCCCCACAAGTTAATGACACACACACACACACACGCACGCACACCCCACACACACACACACACACACCACACACACACACAGAGAGAGAGAGAGAGAGAGAGAGAGAGAGAGAGAGTATTTATGATTTTACTGTAATAGTGGGGTCTATGTAGGGTTCGGGCCCCGACGTCCCACCTGTATTAATGGATGTTGATGCGAACACACAGCCTCTCATATCCAGGTGCAGGGATCGCCACAGAAGCTACTGTCTTGCAATAAGTTTCTAACATATGGCCTCTCCTGCACAAACATGTCCATAGCAGCATCTTCACATGGTGACCCCATTTTCACAGTTTGCAATGGGGGCAACTGAGTGCCTGGCGGTATAACCGGGTCAAAAGTAGTTTTGGATCCCTGCTAAGGTGAAGGTGCAAGTGCAATACCCACCGGGAAGTGGACCATGCTCTGGCCAGCACCAACTCAAACCCCACTCATAGGTTAACACATTAACTACCACAAGCCGCTGTTAGCGGCTCACAAAATAATCACATTTGGACCGCAAGCCGCTCAGAGCGCCAATCTAATTTTAGTAATAAAACGAATGAAAAATTTATTGAAACACTTTCTGATCTGGTTCGAGATTTTAAGTTGCCACCGGAAAACAAATTCCCAAAGCATGGTTGTTGTAGAACACTGGAAAATTGATATTATGTTCATATTTTTCAGCGTTTTGGGTTAGTTACCAAATCGTGTAAAACTGTTTACCGTGGCAACTGGTGATAGGACTACAAAAAATGCGTGTACATCTCGTCTAACGGCTGAATAGGATAGAAACGTGTTTCAACAATTGACTGATAGATCTAGCGACGAGGACAAGAGTGAAAACGGTGTGCACATTTATTGAAATTGTGATTTTGGTAGAGATGGGGTGCAAGCAGTTATAATTGTGAAAATATTGCAATTCCTCGGCCATCGGAGGGCCTTGAGATAGCAACAACCTCTATTAGAGTTACAACCGCTGTTTATTGTAATAGTACATTCATTTATCTTTAAAATTACGTGTAATTCATAACAATCTGTAAACAATTACGAAAACTACAGCTTACTTTGTGCAAACACCTACAGGATGAAAATGGGAACAAAATTTAATGCGGCCACAGTGTGTTTTTCAATTCGGTAGTTAATGGGTTAAATGCTCCATTTTCTATTTTCCACTTGCCTACCAAGCTTTCTCTGTCCAATACACACCAAAGATCACGAAGTGGTGATGGTAAAACATAGGCCTTTACCTAGAAGGGATTCGTGCCCTGCCCAATGTCCCAGCTGCAGCGAGATTGCCATGCAACCTGACATTGCACCCATCATCATATTTTGTCCAACTTCTGAGATACGGGAATCGGGCCACTAAATCTCAATGGAAATTTAGAACCACAGTGCTAGGGAAAATCGTGAAGGCATAGGATGCAGGATGTGACACAGCCACAGCAAAAGCTCAACCAAGGAACAAAGAAATGAGGCCCGCATCATGAGCACCTGTGACTAGCGGGGAATGCATGTCTGTGAACCCCACCTGAACCCTCAAAGTGAAGTGATCTTTAGAGCTGAAGAGGTGAGTGGCCAAACAAATCAGCCCAACACTTATGGAGAAAGACATACCCATTGCACTCCTTGGGAGGGAGATGCCTGCAGCAAACATCCAAAACTGTAAAAGTAATATAAAAAATATTGGTACTGGTAAGAGAGGTAGGTTAAAAAATAGTAGTCTGATAGCAGCAACTGCTGTAGGGGAGTGAAGTGTTAAAGACTTCACCAAAGAAAGTCCAGCTTTTTATGAGGCGGGGTGATCAGTCCCCTTTCTCGCTGCCTCTGCCTTCCCTAACTCAAGAGCAGAATCAGGTACTCATGTACAGCTGAGTAGATTGGAATGTGACACTACCAGGTTTTAAACTCAAAACCGAATATCTTTGCCATGAGAGGCAAGTGCTTTGACCACTGTGCCAAGTGGATGCTGAATATTGACTTCATTTTGTCTTTCCCTAAATCAGCATTCACTTGCATACATAATTCTTGAACAAGTGTATCTTTCAACGCACTAATCTTGATGCAGTTATGAAGATATGTTGATAAAGATGACTGTGATGATGATGATATTTAAGCTGATAAGGTAGACAAGGAGTGATAAGGTAGACAAGAGGTATCAGAATACTCACAGCTCATCGCTACAATATGGTGGCTTCTCCATACGGTAACCAGACTTTAAAAGTCCAATAAATTTCTCATTGATCTCAACACCTGGGTATGGATTTCCTCCTGCGTAGAATATAGCAAATGCAGATGTAAGAATCATCATCATCATTACCTTTTAGCTCCCGAAGGAGCATAGGCCTTCAACAAACTTATGCCAATTCTTCCTGTCCGATGCCGTCTGCTCAAGGTCTTTCCATGTCTTTTTCTTCTCTTTCATTTCTGTCTCCGGTTTTCTTCATGTTTTTTGGGTTTTCCCCTACCTTTCTTACTACAGGGATTCTAGGAAAACAACTGTCTTGTAATGCTATCAACAGCGCGTACTCAGTATGTGTCCCACCCATCACCAGCAACTTATATCTTGTTCCACTGAGATAAAAGAATGCACGTTGAAAAAGTTACATCTTTCTTCTGCACACACCTTCAGATGTCATCGTGCACTGACTATTCTTCTCAACAAAAATGGTTGTTCTCAAGTTTTCAGTATCACTATAGCACAGGGTTTCTTAACCATTTTTTGTGCGATGGACCCCAGTGACTGTTTGGAGAAGGCTAAATTTTAAATTGTAGGTTCTGGACATGTACCCCTAGAATCCAGCCATGGACCACTAAGGGGGGCCACGGACAAGTTTAAGAACCCCTGCTATACAGTAAACCTTTAACCAAAATGAAAATATCACATCTAGGCTGAATAACAACCGAACAACCATCACCACATGATCATTAGTAGGGTAAGGATCATTAGTAGGGTAAGGATCATTAGTAGGGTAAGGATCATTAGTAGGGTAAGGATCAATAGTAGGGTAAGGATCATTAGTAGGGTAAGGATCAATAGTAGGGTAAGGATCATTAGTAGGGTAAGGGGTATGGATCATTAGTAGGGTAAGGATCATTAGTAGGGTAAGGATCATTAGTAGGGTAAGGTTCATTAGTAGGGTAAGGTTCATTAGTAGGGTAAGGATCATTAGTAGGGTAAGGATCATTAGTAGGGTAAGGGGTATGGATCATTAGTAGGGTAAGGATCATTAGTAGGGTAAGGATCATTAGTAGGGTAAGGATCATTAGTAGGGTAAGGATCAATAGTAGGGTAAGGATCATTAGTAGGGTAAGGGGTATGGATCATTAGTAGGGTAAGGATCATTAGTAGGGTAAGGATCATTAGTAGGGTAAGGTTCATTAGTAGGGTAAGGTTCATTAGTAGGGTAAGGATCATTAGTAGGGTAAGGATCATTAGTAGGGTAAGGGGTATGGATCATTAGTAGGGTAAGGTTCATTAGTAGGGTAAGGATCATTAGTAGGGTAAGGTTCATTAGTAGGGTAAGGATCATTAGTAGGGTAAGGTTCATTAGTAGGGTAAGGTTCATTAGTAGGGTAAGGATCATTAGTAGGGTAAGGATCATTAGTAGGGTAAGGATCATTAGTAGGGTAAGGATCATTCATTAGTAGGGTAAGGATCATTAGTAGGGTAAGGATCATTCATTAGTAGGGTAAGGATCATTAGTAGGGTAAGGATCATTAGTAGGGTAAGGATCATTAGTAGGGTAAGGAGTAAGGATCATTAGTAGGGTAAGGATCATTAGTAGGGTAAGGATCATTAGTAGGGTAAGGATCATTAGTCGGATAAGGATCATTAGTAGGGTAAGGATCATTAGTAGGGTAAGGGGTATTGATCAATAGTAGGGTAAGGATCATTAGTAGGGTAAGGGGTATGGATCATTAGTAGGGTAAGGATCATTAGTAGGGTAAGGTTCATTAGTAGGGTAAGGTTCATTAGTTGGGTAAGGTTCATTAGTTGGGTAAGGATCATTAGTAGGGTAAGGATCATTAGTAGGGTAAGGATCATTCATTAGTAGGGTAAGGATCATTAATAGGGTAAGGATCATTAGTAGGGTAAGGATCATTAGTAGGGTAAGGATCATTAGTAGGGTAAGGATTATTAGTAGGGTAAGGATCATTAGTAGGGTAAGGGGTAAGGATCATTAGTAGGGTAAGGATCATTAGTAGGGTAAGGTTCTTATAATACACATTACTAAAAAATGTAAAGGTAGTCCCATAGCAGATACTGCCATAGGGGAGTGAAATGTAAGAGACTTCCCCATACTAGGTCCAGCATCGAGGGGTGGGGGTGACCAGTTCCCTTCCTCGCTGCCTTTTCCTTCCCTAACTCAAAAGTCAGGTTTAAAAAATTTACAGCTGGGTAGAATGGAGCGTGTCAGTACTGTGATTCGAACCTGGCACCTTTTGCCGTGAGAGACCAGTGCTCTAACCACTCTGTCAATCGGACGCTCGCATTACTAATGAAGTATAATGAGTAAATTAAATTTCAACCCAAATACTTCAGGCTTTCACACATCTAAACACACACACACCCCCCCACCAGTATGAGAGGACTACCATTTTAGGACATAGGAAAAAACACATGCATGCACATACATACATATGTACACCAGTGGTGGACTAAGGGGGCCATGAGAGAGGCGGTCCGCCCCGGGTGACAACCATGAAGAAGGGTGCCATCAGACAATATTATGAAAGTACTATACTGTTTAAAAATTTACTTACAAGCATACTATATTTTTATGGGGTGTGCCAAAAGAAGTATCTGCCCCGGGTGCTAACAACTTTAAGTACGGCCCTAACATACACAATTTGGAAATATTATTTTACTCTAAACTGATTGGACAGAATAGATGATGCCCCCCCATAGGATCCTGTTACATGCCCATTGAGGCATATTGGGAATATGGTGTTAGGCCCATATTTTCTTGACCATCGGCACACTAGGGATGATGTGGTGAGCATCACGCCGGCCGCCTTAACCTTCCCAGAAGTTGCTCTGGTACCCAATTGGGGCTGGGTCGACCCAGGAGCCGTTTGCAGTCTAAAAAAACCCACATCATCTGGGGATGCCCCCATACCTACTGGTAAATAAATATATTATCTGGAATTGGAGACACTATATAAAAACCATTAGGCTTTTCATTTTTTAAAATTTATTGTTCTATTCTGTTCTTTTTATGTGTTATTTAAGCTCTTGAAACTGTTTCAGAAAAAATATATTTTGTTCTGTCTTGCACACATGTAATGCTGATATTGCACCATTTTGTTGTTTACTTTTGTCCTAATTAAACATTCTAACAAAACTGTGCATGTGATTTCAAACAACTTTTAAAAAAATATTTCTTATTTGAATGAAAAAAATTCTCTTTAACCTCAGATGGGTTTTAATTAGGATATATAAATTACGATATATTTTGTTTTCAATTTCAGACAATATGAATAATTGCTGATGCTGGAAAGTGGCATCACGTCTGTCAAATCATTGTAAATAGGGCAAATCAAAACTACAAATTTTGCGTGTATGTTTAAAAAAAAAACAAAAAACCAAACAAATAAAAACGAGATAAATCAAAACAAAACCAAACGAAAACAATTACACCCATCATGAAGTTTAAAAGACTCACCTAAAGAGAAGAGCTCCCACAGAAGTATACCATAAGACCATCTGAGAGAAAAGAACAATTGGTAACAATTTTTAAAAAAATACCCCATTAACATTTTACTCAGATAACACAGGTCAATAAAATAGCAGTAATGTAAACATAACACTAACTCAAGTGTCTAACTGTAATCATCTCGCCATAAGTTGAGGACTACCTTATCTCATTTCAAGATTGCTGTAAACATAATACTATGACACGTGCATACCTGTAACCATAACACAATCACAAATATGTGTGTGTGTGGTGTGTGTGTGCGTGCGCACACACACATACAAACAATAATGTCAACAACATTAAAGTCTTCATTTATCAAACAAAATATTTCTCTATCTCTCTCACAGACTTTCTGAATACATTGTGAGTACAGATTACATGCCACCCTAATTTAGTTATGGTCCCAAACCATTATATAATATCACATGTAGATTTCAATGATGAATTTTGCCCTTTTCAACATATTTTACTTCTTGATTATGATTAGATATTCTAAATGTGAGTATACTGTCATTGTACTATTGCAATTTTGCATAATTTTCTTTTAACATTAATACTTAAAATGCATGTGAGAATAAATGGAGCCAGTTAAAAAGACAAGAGAAAGGAAGGGCAGAATGTCAGTCAGGCCTGCGTGCCCTATTTTAAACCTTTTGAAAATAAAGTTTGTTTGTTATCTCTCTCTCGATATATATATATATATATATATATATATATATATATATATATATATATATATATATATATATATATATATATATATATATATATATACACACACACACATATATACATACATTTACATATACACACACATGAATGAAAATTGTTAACAATACTACATACTTCATTTTTCAGCAAACACAAATGTACATTTACAGGCAACCACAAATATACTTACACATCACTCTTTGTTGTATATATTCTGTGTGTAAACGACTCCAGCGCCATCCATTTCACTGGCACTGGTCCCTGTTTGCAAGAATAAGCAAGAACGCTGAATATAAATCTGCCGAAAACTTATATGAAAATTCAGGTGTCAAATTTATATGTAGAAGTGAGAATCACTGAAGATAAAAAAACATCAGCAGTTACTCACTACGAGCACATTTAATGCAGATTAGATAAAAAAACAAAACCCAGATTCTGATGAAGAAGGCAAGCATGAACATTTAAGTAAAGTGCAACAGAAAAACAGGAGAAATAAAAAAAAAGGAGAAAAATATAAAAGGCATGACAAGACAAGAGAGACAATTTAATGACAAAAGACATGACCAAAAAAAAAATCTAACTATTTAATGACAAATGACATGACAAAAAAATAAAAACAAACTATTTAATGACAAAAGGCATGACATGGCAAATTATTGAATGACAAAGGACATGACAAGATAAAGGGACATCAGATAACGATTGAAGTAAGAGGTGACATCTCTCGCACCGGCGAGAATCCCAATATGTGTATATACGAATCACACATTCTATAAATATTTTTTTGTGGTAGGTAGGTTTCTAATTTCTTTTTTAATGACAAGAACAAGAAATATTTCATGACAAAAGACATGATAAAACAAACACACAAACTATTTAATGACAAAAGACATGATAAGACAAACATACAAACAATTTAATGCCAAAAGACACGATATGACAAAACTATTTAATGACAAAAGACTATGATATGACAAACAGACAAATAAAAGACATGACAAAAACAGACAAACTATTTAATGACTAAAGGCATGACATGGCAAATTATTTAATGATAAAAGACATGATAAGATAAACGGAAAAACTATTTAATGACAAAAGGCAAAACATGGCAAATTATTTACTGATAAAAGACCTGAAAGGATAAACGGAAAAACTATTTAATGACATGGTAAGGTAAACAGACAATTAATTTAATGACAAAATACATAATAAGACAGACAGAAACTATTTAATGATAACAGACATGATAAACAGACAAACTCATCATCATCAGTTGCCATCTCCACAACGAAGGTTGGCTGTAATGGATCTCCAACGTCTTCTGTCTCTTGTCTTGGTGGTGCACTCTGATAGACTATTTCCTGTCCATCTCTTGATGTTATCTTCCCACTGATAGTGCTGTCTTCCCCTTGCACGTTTGCCTTCAACTCTCCCTTCTGTTATGGTCTTCTGCAAGGTGTTATGCCTTTTTATGTGGCCAAAGTATTTAGCTGCCGAACTTTGACCTCCCTCATTAGTTCTCTTTTCATACCTAGATTTTCTAGGACCTCCTTAATTGTTTTCATCTCTTTCCATGAGATACGCCCCATTCTTCTATATATCCACATTTCAAGAGCCTCAATTCTTTCTTCCAAATGCTTATTCATCGTCCATGTTTCTGCACCATACAGAAATGCAGAATATATATAACACTTTATGATTCTCAGTTTTAATTTGTGAAATAACTGTTTGGATGTCAGTATATGTTTCATGTTGTTGAATGTAGCTTTGGCCATTCCTATTCTCTTCTTGATTTCTGTTTCACATTTGCCATCTTCTGTTATTATATGACCAAGATATACGTAGCTCTTGACTTGTTCCAGGATTTTCCCATTTACGCTTATCTTTAATGTGGGTTTATCGTCTGTTTTGCTAATTATCATAGTTTTTGTTTTTTCAATATTAATGTCGAGTCCATATTCATGACTTATACTGTTCACTTGCTTCACTAGTTCTTGTAACTCCTGTTCGCTTTCAGCTAACAACACGGTTTCATCTGCATATCTAAGGTTGTTTATTGACCTTCCACTGATGTTCAGTCCTGGTATTTCCTGTATCTGTTTGAAAAAATTTTCGGTGTATAAATTAAATAGGCAGGGGGACAGCACACAACCTTGTCTGACACCTCTTTTTTATGTCTATGTATGGTGAATAATTCCTTCCAGATCTTACTGTGGCAGTTTGCTCCCAATAAAGGTTACTGAGTATTCTTATATCTTATATAAGACAAACTATTTAATGTAAAAAAAACATGATAAGACAAACACACAAACTATTTAATCACAAAAGACATGATAAGACAAACAGACAAACTAATGACAAAAGAAACGACAAGAAAAACACAAACTATTTAATAACAAAAGACATGATAAGACAAGGATCCCGTTACACGCCCATTTGAGGCATATTGGGAATGTGGTGTTAGGCCCATATTTTCTTGACCATCGGCACACTAGGGGTGATGTGGTCAGCAGCATGCCGGCTGCCTTAACCTTCCCAGAAGTTGCTCTGGTACCCAATTGGGGCTGGGTCGACCCAGGAGCCGTTTGCGGCCTAAAAAAATCCCACATCATCTGGGGATCGAACCATAGACCACTGAGCTAGGAAGCCAGTGCACTAACCACTATGCTACAGCGGCTCCCCATGATAAGACAAACAGACAAACTATTTAATGACAAAAGACATGGTAAGACAAACACACACACACCCTTTCATGACAAAAGAATGAATTAAAAATATAAGACAAAAAGTATTACATGACAATTAGTTCACAAGGGAATGAATTAAAGACATAAGACAAAAAGTCTTACATGACACATTAATTAGCTCACAAAAGAATGAATAAAAAAACTCAAAAAAAAAGCCTTACATGACATATTAATTAGTTCACAAGAGAATTAAATAAAAGACATACATCTCCCTTCTTGTGATACTCTGGGTCCTTATATAAATCCTTGGCCAAGCCAAAGTCGCAGATTTTGACAACATTGTCCTCAGTCAGCAGAACATTTCTTGCTGCCAAATCTCTATGGATGTACTGTAAAGCATGAAAAAAAAAAAAGGGGCAAAGTCTGTTTATAACTGTAAAGAATGTAAAGATGATGATATTCAGAAGGACAAAAATTTCACTGACTTGCTCATGCATCAAAGCATATCTGGAGTCATCCTTATATGACCACTAGATAAGCACAATGCTATAATATACAGATATGGAAGTTGACTTCTGTCTGTGAGGCTAATTACACCCACATTGACTCTTGAAATCATCTACACACTTCCAGAGATTCCCCCTGTGGTGAAACACGTTGAGAACGCAGCACTGCACACCAAGCTTGGAGGAGTCACTTGAGCCCCAGACGTAACAATGGATTTTACCTGGTTGGGTACAGGCAGGAGGATCTCACTATGGACCCATGATAGGGAAGGGGAGCTAAAGAGTGGCTCTGTGTCATTCATTCATTATAACCCTCCACTCCCAAAGTAGCATAGGCCTTCAACAAACACATGCCAAGTCCTCCTGTCACGTGCCATCATCTCAAGTTCTTTCCACGTTCTCCTCATCATTTTCACCTCTGTTTCCAGCTCTCTTCTCCATGTGCTTCTTGGTCTACCTCTGCCTCTCTTGCCTTGGGGGTTCTAGAACAATGACTGCCTTGTAATGCTATCAACAGGTTTCGTCAGTGTGTGTGCTATCCATCTCTATTGTCTTCTTCTTATCTCTTGTTCCACTGGCACCTGTCTGGTTCTTATCAGTTCCACGTTGGTAACCTTGTCATACCATTTTAATCCTTCTATTCTAAGCAAGCACCCATTTTTGCTCTGTGTAGGATGTGACAATTCCTTGAGACAGCCCAGAACCAGAGCACAGTATTTTAGCTCTGCCTATTTGGAGAGCCCCATTGGAGGCGGGGAATGCACAGTATGCCACATGCTTCTTCCTTCTAGCTTGAGACTAGATATGATGATCCTTTAACACATTAACTACTGAATTGAAAAACACACTGTGGCCGAATTAAATTTTTTTCCCATTTTCATCCTGTAGGTGTTTGCACATAGTAAGCTGTAGTTTTCGTAATTGTTTACAGATTTTTATGAATTACACGTCATTTTAAAGATAAATGAATGTACTATTACAATAAACACCGGTTGTAACTCTAATAGAGGTTGTTGCTATTTAACGGCCCTCCGATGGCCGAGGACTTGCAATATTTTCACAATTATAACTGCTTGCGCCCCATCTCTATCAAAATCCCAATTTCAATAAATGTGCACACCGTTTTCACTATTGTCCTCGTCGCTAGATCTATCAGTCAATTCTTGAAACACGTTTCTATCCTATTCAGCCGTTAGACGAGATGTACACGCATTTTTTGTAGTCCTATCACTAGTAGCCACGGTAAACAGTTTTACATGATTTGGTAACTAGCCCAAAACGCTGAAAAATATGAACATAATATCAATTTTCCAGTGTTCTACAACAACAATGCTTTGGGAATTTGTTTTCCGGTGGCAACTTAAAATCTCAAACCAGATCAGAGAGGGTTTCAGTACATTTTTCATTCGTTTTATTACTAAAATTAAATTGGCGCTCTGAGCGGCTTGCGGTCCAAATGTGATTATTTTGTGAGCCGCTGACAGCGGCTTGCGGTAGTTAATGTGTTAAATGCAAGCCAAGCTGGAGAAACTGGAGCTCATGACTTCAATTCAAATCATTTGGGAATAGTAGAAAAAGCCTAGATCTACAGTGTAGAGAAAACCAAGGAGTCTTCAATCTGGTATTGGCTGCAAAACGGCGAGAAGCTCAGCAGCCCTAGTTAAACAACATTACGTGGGCATCTAGTCTTTGATTTCTTATATATGTCACAGAGTACTGCTCTTTTTTTCCATCTTTCTTTAAACAACTGATTAATGAAAGTGACTGAGCACAGCTGTTACCTACGATTTTTATTTAAATTTAATAACTCTCATCCCAATAAACATGCTCAACGCCCCCCCCCCCCCCCCCCCCCCCCCCCCCCCCCCCCATGTTGAGCCACATGTTTCAAAAACAAAAACATTTCAATATCAATTTTGAGCATTTTTTTCTATGTATCTTCTGACTGTTGCTGTCATCTACATTTTGAGTGCAAGATATGTTTCAATGATACCGACTATCAACAAACCTACCAACTATTCTTAACTGTTGTCATCTAATCATCTTCTACAATTTACTAGATACAGCATCACAGTCTTGTCTTGTGCTGTCTGGTCTATACTGGTGAATAAGAAAGCTATAGAAGTGACTGCATATTTAATTAGTCTGGGTCATTCCTTGGTGTGAAATTCCAGTTACGTTGGGCTGTCATGCTCATGTCCACGAAGCAATATTTACAAAAGTGGGGTTAGTCACGATTCACTCTTGTAGCGAGGTGATGTTGCCACTCGGATGGTCCTGGGTTCGAGTGCCTGGTAAGCCTGTCACTCCTGTTGGTAATATGTCGTCTAGTTTTCTACTTCTTTACGACTTACAGGTGCCTTCAACTTGCCTATTCTGTGTGTTTGGTTTAGTTTGGTTTGAAGGACTTTCTTCATTGCACACGGAAAACTCCATCAGTGCTCCAACCTCCTCCCTTAGATCACACAAGGAGGATCTCAGCACAGTGCACGAACTCCGTAGCACTGGCAAGAATCCCAATGTGTGTACATAGGAATCACACATTCTATAAATATTTTTTTGTGGTGGGTAGGTTTCTAATTTTTTTAAATTTTGCCAGGGCAGAGACCTGATAGGCCTACTCTTTACAATGTCCAACTGCTGTGGGATTTTTAACGTGCACAACTTGCACACGGGACCTTCTTATCCGAGAAGGTTAGGCATCCGATCTCACTACCCAGGAGACCAGGGGGGAGTATGACATCATTAGGACCACTGGTTGTGAAAAAAAAATTTCCATAAATTATATTCCCTCATCTAGAAATCAGACTGGTACCTCTAGAATTCGAGGCGGACGCCATACCTCTTAGCCACTCAGACCATTCTGTGTGTATTATTTATCAACTCTCATAATAAAACTGTCACCAAGCAACATAATTACTACTAAATAAACAATTCCCCCATGTGGTTACGAGGGGATTGGGGGGGGGAGGGGAGGGTTGTCTCTGAGGAGACCTAACAAGAATAAAACTACTACTTACTCAGGTATGTCACATGATGATGATTAATATGAGGTTCTGCATGGGATAGACAACCTCACCATGTAAAGTAAATAGCTACAAAAACCACTGTTGTACGAGCACATGTAATGGTTTGGTGCCAGCTTCATGCTCCACAGGAAGCAACAAAAGGGAAACGAATGAACATACACTACACATACGAGTATATGCTCTAGGTGGATTCTACACATATATGCTCTAGGTGGATTCTACACATATATGCTCTAGGTGGATTCTACACATATATGCTCTAGGTGGATTCTACACATATATGCTCTAGGTGGATTCTACACATATATGCTCTAGGTGGATTCTGCACTCAAACATGAAAGCAAAGGAGCACTGTGCCTAACACCACACATTTCACTAAAGGCAGCTAAATAAGCCTGTGCATGGTGCTATTCAGCCTTGTCATGTCAAACAAAGTCATACCACAACCATCACTACAAGAGCACATGCTTTGGGGGAAATTTCTTTCAATGGTGTTAAATTTTGTTTATTATATTTCCTCAACTAGGAATTGAACCAGTACCTCTAGAATTTGAGGCGGACACCATACTTCTTAGCCACTCAGACCATTCTGTGTGTACTATTTATCAACTCTCATAATAAAACTTTCACCTACCAACATAATTACTACTATTATAAACAATATTATAGGATTCCTCAGCAAGAGAGAGGTTGGTAAGAAAACGAAGATGGCTGTATACCGCTCCACCTATGTCCCAGTCTTGACATATGGATGCGAGTCATGGGTAATGACTACAACCCACAAAAGCCAGATCCAAACCTCAGAAATGAGGTATCTGAGGAAGGTGGTTGAAGTAACAAGAAGAGACATGGTACGCAACCAGATGATACGTCAAGGCCTTAAATCCTACCCCCTGCAGACCCAAGTAGAACAGTCCCAATTAAGATGGTTTGGCCATGTCTGCAGAATGGGAGAAGATCGGCTACCACGACAAGCATGGGAAACAAAGAGCCAAGGAAGGATCCAGACCCCCAGGACGACCCAGAGTCCGCTGGGAGGACAACATTAGACAATCTTTGAAGGAGGACTAGAATGGAACCAGGCCAGGAGGAAGACAGCCGCTGGATAGTTTTCGCTATAAATACTGTATATATTTTATCCGTGGTGACCTACTTCTGGACCTTGCAAAACCTCAAACTGACCTCTTCCAAAGTTGCTTTAGTTATGCAGGTGCTTGTAAAATTGAATGCTTTACCCAAGTCTGCCAAAACTGATAATTACACCGCATTCAAAAGACATCTGCATTCACGTCATGAAATTTTGTACACAACATTTAACGACAATTCTGTTTGTTATTACGTTTCCATCAGCATTTACTTGTCAATGTAATATTTTCCATTTTAATTTTAAATATGAAGTAGCTTTATTGCTTGACCTCTCTCTTTATCTCTATCCCTCTCTCTTCTCAGTGTGCGTGAATGACTGAGTAAATGTACTTATATGTGCTCGGTTACTGGATGTGATGATGATATTGATTAATTGTGATTGAAGTTATTAATATTTTTATTTTAATTTGTAAAGACATTGAGAATTGTATTGCAAGGCAGAAATGTAAAAAGGTAATAATGCCTATTTCTTTACCCTGATGAAATAAAGATTTCAATCGTTTGTTCATATACATAAATTATTATTCACCTTTTTAGAAGCCAGATACTCCATGCCCCTGGCCACCTGGAAGGCCCAGCAGTACAAATTCCTTGTGGTCAGACTAGGACCCAACATGTCTGCGCTGCCCTTAGAACCACCAGCTTTATTGACATAATGTGGATCCTTCTTGAAGTCCTTGCCATCAGCTTTTGCGAAATCCTTGTAGTTCGTTTCTGAAGCTGAGTTTTCTGCATCATCCATTGTATCTCTAAAATAGTCTTTGTTTTTGATCAGGTAGCTGCGTAAGTTGCCAAAGTGGCAATACTCCACAATCACATAGAGCTCACCTGCAAGAAGTTAAGAAATGAAGTCATTAATGAGCATACTGGAATTTCACTCAGTCCTTTAAGGTATCCCATTACATGCCCATTGAGGCATATTAAGAATATGGTGTTAAGCCTATATTTTCTTGACCATATGGCACACTACGGGTGATGTGGTCAGCATCACACCGGCCGCTTTAACCTTCCCAGAGTTTCTCTGGTACCCAATTCATGAGGTTGGGTTGACCTTGGAGCCATGGGAGGTCTAAAGAAATTCCACCTCATCTGGGGATCGAACCATGGACCACCGAACTAGGAAGCCAGTGCTCTAACCACTGGACTAACGTGGCTCCAAGGTCCTTAAAAACCACAGTATTTTCTGGGGCTTCAAAAGGGACAAAGAAAGAACAAGATTACTGATCCCTCAAGAGGTGACTAATAAAGAACTGGCAACCTCATCACGTAAAACAAATTGCAACAGAAACCACTGCTACAAGTGTACATGAATACTTTGGTGAACCAGCAGACATGGGTGATTCTATGCTCCATATGGAAAGAAAAGGGAAATAATCATTATGAAATCCTTCAAAGAGTCATGCTTTCTCCCGATAAACTAAGGCAGCCTTTTAAAACAAATAAAATCACAGACTGTTTTCATGATCATATATGGAGGAGAAAGTCAGGATTTACATAACAAAACTTTATTTGTGTGAGGAAGTCAGGATTTATATAATAGAACTTTATTTGTGTGAGGAAGTCAGGATTTATATAACAGAACTTTATTTGTGTGAGGAAGTCAGGATTTATATAACAGAACTTTATTTGTGCGAGGAAGTCAGGATTTACATAATAGAACTTTATTTGTGTGAGGAAGTCAGGATTTATATAACAGAACTTTATTTGTGTGAGGAAGTCAGGATTTACATAACAGAACTTTATTTGTGTGAGGAAGTCAGGATTTACATAATTTATGCGAGGAAGTCAAGAACATATTGATTTGTGTGAGGAAGTCACGATTTAACAATAACACAAAAGAGAATTTGTGTGAAGAAATCAGGATTCACATAAATGAACTTAATTTGACCCACCAAAACTGGTAATGAAGATTTTAAGGAAATTTAAACAAAAGAAGTATTAGAAGCAGTGGTGATATCAGACGCAGTAGAAGTAGTAATGAGAATAACCTAAGCCAAAGACTGGACAAAGAATGCCGAAAAAAACATGTAAAATATAATCAGATTATTCTGCTAACAACTACAAACTTTAGGAAAATAACTGTAGAGAATATTATCTAAAACAATGTTTCTCATTGTGTTTGGTCTCAAGACCCCTTTACACTCTTACAAATCATTGAGGACCCCAAAAAGATTTCGATTATTTGAGTTACATCTATCGATATATACTGTATTAGAAATTAAAGCAAAGACATTTTTTAATATTTATTTATTAGTTCATTTAAAAATAACAATAATAAACCAAATGCATATTAACATAAATAACACATATTTTATGAAAAATAACTATTTTCAACAAATATACAAAAAATCAGTGGGAAGAGTGTCAATGTTTTATGCTTTTGCAAATCTCTTTAATATGTGGCTTAATAGAAGATAGCTGGATTCTTATATCTGCTTCCACATTCGGTCTGTTGTGGTATGTTGCTTTGGTAAATGAAGTATATGAAGAAAATTCGGCTTTACACAGATATGTAGTTGGAAAAGGGAGGGGTATTTTAATAGACTTTTCAGATTATTATGGATATTTTTTTTCTCGACAAATGGTGGTCTCTTAAAGGTAATTGAAACATAAGAATACACAAGCATACATTCCCCTAGCTGTCATAGCGATGATGTCATCACACGTCATGTAGCCTCTGGAAAGCTCCACTGTACACAGAGAATGAGAGTTTAAAAAGGCATAACGTCTTAGATTATAATAAAATAGTTTTGACTTTGTGGACCCCCTGACAGAGTCTTGAGGAACCCCCAGGGGTCCACGGACCACACTTTGAGAACTGCTCATCTAACACAATGATGGGGAAGGCTAACAATCTGGATCCAGGGAACTATTTATCTATAGCTGGCTTCAGTTATCAGTCCTAGACGTAATTTACAACTGCCTGTTTGGCAGAAATATGACTGAGACATAAAAAAAGTACGAGAAATAACTCACCAAATCTAATATTCTTTGTGACTGCACCCAGAAGATTGAGAATATTCAAGTGCTGACCCACATGGATTAGAATCTTCAGCTCTGAAAGTAGTGCCATCATTTGGTCTTTATCTGTGCAGTCTGGAATACAAGACATGAGAATTGAAATGGAAAAAAATTCAATTCACAATGTTTAGTCAGTAAATCAGGGATTTAGTGACTAATTAATGAATTAACCCCTTCTGAACCCGCGATCTCACTTAAGGGGGTTGGTGAGATTTCCCTAAACCCTTTGTCCCTCTGCGATGAGGTCAAAGACAATGACAGCTATAATAATAATAATAATAGCCCCTTCAGTCATAGCTGACTATGGGAAACTTCTCCAGGGCACGAGCTTGGGCACAGTTATATTGAGATCAAAGTGTTTGCCCATGCAGCACGTTTCCCCTCTCCACGCTGCCGGTAGATCCAAAGGAATGGCAGTAGTCGATAGTTTGGTACCAGCCACGTCGCATAAGCTGCCAGAATAATGTTGAATCAAATTAGACTGCCTAAGGGACTCTTGACTCCATCCTCAGGGTTTACTCCTGAAGCGTTTCCCACAAATGGATATTCCCGCAAGGCAGCGGTGGTTTGAAGTCAGAGTTTTACCTTCTCTTAGATAGGCTACCAACCAAGGATCATGAGCCCTATCTGCCCAAAGCTACTGGTTTTAAGGCACCAGTAACTCGCCTTTGCCCCTTCTCCCGTCAGTGGAAACAGTTCCGCTGGGCTCAAATTGAGCCATACATGACGGCACACCTATCCAAGATTCTGTTATTACGTATGAATCACAGGTGTAGTTCAAATTTTTTGGAATTCTACAGGAAGAATGAATGAATGAAATGACAAACATTCTTTTTTCTACACTATTCTACTTCTGCCATGAACTGGTAAATTTAGGCCTTTCCCCCTTAATCCTCCACCCTGATTTCATCATCATATAAATAAACAAATAATACCATAATGGTTTATTGTTTAGATTTGACACTGCACTCTAAGCAAACCATAAAAAAAAGTGTCCTGTCTCCTTCAGCAAATGTAGAAGAGTATGAATATTAATTGTTCCTATTGCACGCTGGCTATATAGACCTCTCATACATACATCCAGTGTCACAAGTGCAAAGACACATCCTGGCGCCGACATAAACTCAGATCACAATCCAGTCGTCATCAAAGTAAATATAAAGCTGAAAAGAGCAGGAAACAGAAGACAGGAGGAACCCCAGATAGAAATATCAGCGCTGAAACAACCAGATATAAAACAGAAATATTTAATCGACGTCAAAAATAAATATCAACAGTTATTGACAGAAAGCATGGAGCAGTATAGAAGAGAAAACCCAGAAGAAAAAGCAACCGCAAAATGGGAATGCTTAAAAACAAGCATACAATCAGCAAATGCAAATTTACCTAAAAAGGAGTCTAAGAAAAATCAAATTTGGATGACAGATGACATCTTGAATAAAATGGCCGAAAGAAAGAAAGCAAAAAACACTCCAGAATATAAAACAATAGACAATGACATACGTACTATGTGTAGAGAAGCAAAAGAACGGTGGATAGAAACAAAATGCAAGGAAATAGAAGACTTGGAAGCAAAGCACTGGACAAGAGATATGCATGAAGAAATAAAGAAATTATCAAATCGGTCACGGTTTGCACAAGGAGGAAGCTGTATCTATCAAGAACAAAAATGGTGTAATATTACTTGATGAGAAAGACATATCAAACAGATGGGCAGAATACGTAAAAGAATTATTCGAGGACAACAGAGGTAAAAAAACCATCACCAGATTCTAATGAAGGCCCAAACATTCTCAGATCAGAAGTAGAGAATGCCATTCATATGATACAAAAAGGAAAATCAGCAGGCATGGATAACATAAAAATTGAAATGATAGAAGCTCTGGAGAGCTTTGGTATAGATACAATCACAGAAATATGCAACGATGTATACAATACAGGATATATACCACACGACATGAAGACATCAGTTTTTTATAACATTGCCCAAAAAAACCAAATGCAACAGAATGTTCAGACTTCAGAACAATCAGCCTGATGAGTCATGCAATTAAGATACTGCTCAAAATCATACAGGAAAGAATAAAAAGTAAAGTAGACAGCGAAATCCAGGAAGAACAGTTTGGTTTTAGACGGAACAGTGGAACAAGAGAGGCAATATTTTGCCTAAGAATATTAGCAGAAAAATATACAGAGGTCCAAAAAAGTATGTATATGTGCTTCATTGACTATAAGAAGGCTTTTGACAGAGTCCATCATGAGAAAATAATTGAATGCCTCGAAGACATAGGTATTGATGGAAAAGATATAAGAATACTCAGTAACCTTTATTGGGAGCAAACTGCCACAGTAAGATCTGGAAGGAATTATTCACCATACATAGACATAAAAAGAGGTGTCAGAAAAGGTTGTGTGCTGTCCCCTTGCCTATTTAATTTATACACCGAAAAAATTTTCAAACAGATACAGGAAATACCAGGACTGAACATCAGTGGAAGGTCAATAAACAACCTTAGATATGCAGATGATACCGTGTTGTTTAGCTGAAAGCGAACAGGAGTTACAAGAACTAGTGAAGCAAGTGAACTGTATAAGTCATGAATATGGACTCGACATTAATATTGAGAAAACAAAAACTATGATAATTAGCAAAACAGACGATAAACCCACATTAAAGATAAGCATAAATGGGGAAATCCTGGAACAAATCAAGAGCTACGTATATCTCGGTCATATAATAACAGAAGATGGCAGATGTGAAACAGAAATCAAGAAGAGAATAGGAATGGCCAAAGCTACATTCAACAACATGAAACATATACTGACATCCAAACAGTTATCTCACAAATTAAAACTGAGAATCATAAAGTGTTATATATATTCTGCATTTATGTATGGTGCAGAAACATGGACGATGAATAAGCAGTTGGAAGAAAGAATTGAGGCTCTTGACATGTGGATATATAGAAGAATGGGGCGTATCTCATGGAAAGAGATGAAAACAAATAAGGAGGTCCTAGAAAATCTAGGTATGAAAAGAGAACTAATGAGGGAGGTCAAAGTTCAGCAGCTAAAATACTTTGGCCACATAAAAAGGCATAACACCTTACAGAAGACCATAACAGAAGGGAGAGTTGAAGGCAAACGTGCAAGGGGAAGACAGCGCTATAAGTGGGAAGACAACATCAAGAGATGGACAGGAAAGAGTCTATCAGAGTGCACCATCAAGACAAAAGACAGAAGACGTTGGAGATCCATTACAGCCAACCTTCGTTGTGGAGATGGCAACTGATGATGATGATGATGACATCCATCCCTGCTAGTTTAATGGTGAACCCTTCTAATTCATTCATTCATAACCCTCCACTCCCAAAGAAGCATTGGCCTTCAACAAACACATGCCAAGTCCTCCTGTCACGTACCATCATCTCAAGCTCTTTCCACGTTTTCCTCACCATTTTCACCTCTGTTTCCAGCTCTCTTCTCCATGTGCTTCTTGGTCTACCTCTGCCTCTCTTGCCCTGGGGGTTCCAGAACAAGGACTGCCTTGTAATGCTATCAACAGGTCTCTTCAGTGTGTGTCCAATCCATCGCCATCGTCTTCTTCTCATCTTTTGTTCCACTGGCACTTGTCTAGTTCTTGTCCTCAGTTCCACGTTGGTAACCCTTCTAATACTGTAATCCAATTATGTACACAATATGATTTCAACATTGGAATTACACTGGTGTTCGCTTATTTCTTCAGCAACCACCTATTCAAAATTATTTTAATATTTTTCTGCATATAGCTTGGCACTTCAGTTAATCCACGTCCTGGTTAATGCCTGTTCTTTCTTTGATCCTTAACCGCCAGCCGCCAAAGCAGTCAGTGGCCATCACGCCCGGTGGCGTCTTGTAGGGCAGCAACAAATTGATTCCACTTTGCTCGTCGGCGGCCATCCTTCGTACAGTGCCCCAACTCCGGTTCATTCTTTGCATCTCAGCTTCCACAGTTCTCCGCCAAGTTGTTTTTGGTTGGCCTCTCTTTCGCTTTCCCTCGGGGGTCCATAGCATAGCTGTTCTTGTGATGGTATCAGGGTCCCTTCTGAGGACGTGGCCAACCCAACTCCAGCGTCTGCCAGCTATGATGGTGTGCATGTCCTCCTGGTTACTCTGAATAAGTAGTTCTTGGTTGCTGATGGTGTTTGGCCAAAAGATTCGGAGAATTTTCCTTAGGCAGATTGTGTGGAAGGAGGACAGTTTCGACATTTCCTTCTCTGTTACTCTCCAATATTCCGCACCATAGAGAAGCACAGAAAGTACACAGCCCTCATATAGTCTTAATTTGGTGTTTGTGCTGTACTGGGAAGACTTCCAAATGTTGTTGAGAATAGCAAAGGCTGTTCTCGCTTTATTCATTCTGTTGTTAATGTCCTTGCTTGTTCCGCCGTCAGGTGTTACTATGCATCCTAGGTAAGTAAATGTGTCTGTCTGTTCTAACTTCTGGTTCCTTACTGTTATTGACTCAGGGTTGCCCACATTTAGTGTCATGACCTCTGTCTTCTTCAGATTGATGTTCAGGCCAACCTGCTGACCATACTTATTCAGAGTTGCCGTCAATTTTGACGGTGGGGAAAACGCCAACCTAATGTATGTTTGGTTTAATGTGATCAAAGAGAGATAAATGTTTATTATCTTTCTGTGACAGGTTTGACTGGTGATTATCTTCCCCTGTCTTATGTTGTCCTGTCTCAGGCATGTCTTAGAGTTGACATGTCTTAAGTCTATTTATAGGATCATATACAGAGTATCTTTATTCTGGTCCATGCTCTTTGGGCATGCGCGGGTCTTGGTGGCAAAAGCCGGGAGACTGATTCAGAAAGAGTGTACCTGAGGCTTAGAACGGATGTACCGATCCGTAGATTTCTCTCTGCCAAGTTTTCGATAGGGATTGGAAATTCTGGGAATGTCAGTCTTGTCATTCTTCCGTCCCTGAGTGTTTCTTTATGCCAGTATTGGCTGTGTTGTGTTACCTTAGAGTGTAAGGATTCTTTAAGAAGGTAACTGAAACATTATTCGATCTTTTCGTCTCGTCTAGATCTTACAGGTACATTTATCGCTGATGGCGACATAGTGAGCAAAGCTCACAAGGAGTTATTATACTGTACCCCAGTATGGCTTCATATTTGGAAGACTAGGTCTAAGTTGACCTGTTACACACATAAGCCTAGGAATCATCTTTATGGACCCACAATGTAGGCGGAATATGGTTTGGCAAAAAATATATTTATCTCAGAAGCTTGTGTAAACTGAGAGTGACCTGATTATCGAGGCCTGCGACCTGCGGCCTGATTTCGTTGTCATCATATTGGTCCGTGTTTATGGCCAATATTCTTCACCAGAATGAAGTATCTGGCATGTGAGGCCAGTCTGAAGTTTTTTGCTAATTGTAGGACAATGGCATTGACTTTGTTTAAATAACTGATATCGCCCGGACTAAGCAATATATTTGCTAGGGCTTACCTGACGGGGCTCAGTCAGGGATTAGAGCTATTGCATAAACAATAAACATTGGTCAAGACATTGTTACATGTCTGGGATCTGTGATGCCTGAAGCTGACCTTTGTAACTACACATATTATATATACGATCTTATACTATTGACTGTTTCGTCCATCATCATCGTATTATCGTACAACATGAATAAATATTGTAAACGTCAGCAGCATTCCCTACTTCACTGACTTCTACTTGTGGTTGTGTGAGTTAATGTGAAGTCGTCCAAGAGCCTATACGGCCTTCATGTTATCAGCACTGTTATTTACTCACCTACACAATCAACCACATTGTTATACAAGTACTACACATCTGAATCTACAGGAATACTGACATTATGTATGTGTCTACTACACCCTGGCGGCACCTCACGCTAGTGACCTAAATTCTCGCTACAACTTTGTACTGTCCAGGACAACACGACACGCTCAACGTACTAACATTCATAACACAGAAAACAGTACGTTACATCTGGGCATTTACACTGAACAACCTTATACATCTCCAGCGTTAAACAGAACAGTCAAACAGACTTTTACATTCAGTCTATCGGTTTTGTCTTGAATGTGTTGATGTGAATGCGCGAGTAGTGCAATTTCGTCTTGAATGTGTTGATGTGAATGCGCGAGTAGTGCAATGTCATCTGCATATTCCAGGTCTTCCAGTGTAGAAAACGTTGTCCATCTAATTCCTCTTGGACTGCCTTCTGTTGTCTGGCGCATCACCCAATCTATGGCTGTCAAAAATAATGTTGTTGATAAGGGGCATCCCTGTCGTACTCCTGTTTTCACTTCGAAAGTTACAATACCCAATCCAACACTGCACGTAAAGTTAGAATAGAGGCTTTTTATGATGGAAACAATGTGGCTGGGAATTCCATAAGTCCTCAGAATTTTCCATAGGCTGTCCCTGTGTATGCTGTCAAAAGCCTTTTCAAAATCAACAAAGTTAATGTACAGCTGTCTCAGTTTCCCAGACTTGTGCAAATAGTGGTTCTAATAGTTCTGCTGCTAGTTCAGGGTCTGCCTTGAATAACTCAGCATTTAGATTGTCGTGACCAGGCACTTTTCTATTTTTTAACCCTTTGATAGCTGTGATGATTTCTTCTTTTCGTGGAATGTCTGTATTTACGTCTAAGTCACTTTCAGCCTCAGGAACATTCAGCTTAGTCTCTGGTGGTTCTTTATTCAGGGTTTCTCTGAAGTGCTCTGCCCATCTTGTTTCCTGCCCCTGTGCTGTGGTGATGTGATTTCCTTGCTTGTCTCTTACTAACGTTAAGTTGTTTGCACCTCGTTTTCCACTGATAGTTTTAGTTATTTTATAAACTGTGCTTTGTTCATTTCTCAGTGCTGCCTCTTCTGCCTGTCTTGCAAGGTCATCCAGAAATGCCCTTTTGTTAGCACGGGTTTGACATTTTACTTCCTTGTCCAGCTGACTGTACTGTTCACTATATATTGCCTTTAACCTGGGAGACTTAGCTTCTGTTTTCTTTCTTTTCATTTCCTTTCTCTTCGCTATGGTGTTTTAGCGTTTCTGGTGTTATCCAGTCTTGGTTCTTTCTTTCCTGGAATCCCAAGCATGACTTGCTGCTTTCCTTGTATATTGTTGAGATGGTGTTGAATTTCTGGTCGACATCATTGGTCTCTGTTCTTTCCTGGCTTTTGGTAATCTGATATCGTCTCTTTACGTCGACCATGAACGCTTTTCTGGTGAGGGGGTCCTTGAGTTTCATGATGTTATATCTCTTCTGTTTGACTGCGACTGGTCCAGCAGCTCTGAGTTTCACCTTCAGTCTTGCTACTACTAGGTGATGATCACTTCCCACATCTGCGCCTCTTCTTACTTTCACGCCTTGTAGTGCATGTCTCCATCTGCCATTGATCATTATGGGATCTATCTGGTTTCTATCTCGTCCGTTTGGTGGTTCCCATGTTAACTTGTGCACTTCTTTGTGTTGAAAAAGTGTTCCTCCAATGACCAGGTTGTTAATACTGCAGAAGCTTATTAATTTGTCCCCATTCTCATTTACTGTTCCACTGCCGCATTTCCCCATTACTCTTTCGTTATAATTATTGTGTGATCCAACTTTCGCATTTAGGTCTCCCATTACTATAATAAGATCGTACCTGGGTACAGTTTCCATTTCCTTTTGTACCTGTTGATAGAACTCGTCCTTGATCTCTTCATCGCTGTCGTTTGTTGGTGCATAGCATTGTATAATTGTGGTGTTGGTGAATCTCCCTCTCAGTCTTGCTCTTATCAGTCTGTTGTTAATGGGTTTCCATTCCAGTAAAGACCTTTCCATTCCTTTCTTCAGGATAATGGCTACACCTTCGTTGTGCTGACCATCCTCTCTACCAGAATAAAGTACTGTTTCCCCTGTAGCTGTTTTTATTCTCCCCATCCCTGTCCATCTGCTCTCGCTTATTCCCAGGATATGTAATTTGTAATTCCTCATCTCTGCTGTAATTTGTCTCAGCTTTCCTGCCTCATTCATAGTTCTGACGTTCCAAAAACCAACTTTGGTTTCGTGTTTTGCGGTCAGGGCATCTGTTTTCATGCCAGTGGCTTCCTTTCGGCTTTCACCACTGTCAGTCATACGAGCCTGAGACTCCGGATGTCCGTCCCGCATCAAAGTTTTCTCATTTATTGCCGTTTCCGTAACATGTGCGATTTTTTACATAGACAGGGGTGTCGGCCCTGTGCTAAAACCCCCAACCTGGAGGACCAGGGTACCAGCTTTTGTCTGACCCCTACCCATGCAGACAAGTCCAGCTTGATTGAACCTACCAGGAGTAAAACTCCCACTGGCATAGCTCTGGGGATTGTCAGGGTACACAAGCTGCCATACCGCTACAAGGTATAGGTACCATTGATGGCAGCCTGGTTAATGCATTCCAGGATAATCAAAAGTCTACTATGATGATAGGAAACTCTCTATACACAGCAATGCAACAGGAGGCAATCTGATCATCAGAAATTGTCCCCCGCCCCCGCGCCCCCCCCCCCCCCTGCTGATCAAGTGTTTTGGCCCCTTAATTGCAATACTGCTTACTCAAAACATAAACATGTTTAATACAAAGACAACTAACCTTTCACCATTTTAACAGCAACCACAGTAACATCTTCCCCCTCAACTAGTCCAATGGCTTCTGCCTTCATAACTCTACCAAATGCACCCTGACCAAGGACCATTCCTGAAACAAAAATTGTAGAGCAAATTTTCAAAATAGATTCCACCCTTCAAAGCTTGACAATATGAAGATGATGGACATAGAAAAAAATTAAAATTAAAATATGAACTCATTACACAAAACATTGTGAACTTCTCAATTAATAAAATGAAAATATTTCACACAAGTTCAAGTAAAGAAGACATTACATTTCTATTACACCTCATGTAAAATTTCAAAAATGAAAGAAACACACAAAAGAACTCCCCCTTCTCTCTAGACAATTAACAATTATGGTATACTTTAGGTTACACTTTTTTATTCCCGTACTCTCCTTTCTCTCTGGACAATTAATAATTATGGTATACTTTAGGTTACACTTTTATAATCTCATACTGTCCATTCTCTCTAGACAATAATTAAGGTATACTTTAGGTTACACTTTTATATTCCGTACTCTGCTGGCAAAGACAATGGTACTACTATATTACATACAATTTTTTATTTCTAAACTGACAATGAAGAAACTGTCAATAACAAAATCAGAAATATTGGAGAAAACAAAGGGTAAAACAAAATTCTAATGCCTGAAAATCTTACAGGTGAATGGATATAGGTAAGAGACTAAGTATTAGTCGGAGTGACTAAGAGATATGGTGTCCGCTTTGAGTTCTAGAGGTACTGGGTTCGATTCCTAGTTGAAGGAATATAATTTATGGAAATTTTTTTTCAGAACCAGTGGTCCTAATGATGTCACCCCCCCCCCCCCCCCCCCCCCTCTTGGATAAGGGCGAAAAAATAGAAGGTCCCGTGTGCAAGTTGCGCACGTTAAAAATCTCACAGCAGTTGGAAATTATAAAGAGTAGGCCTATCAGGCCGCTGCCCTGGCAAAATTTAAAAATTAGAAACCTACCCATCACAAAAATATTTATAGAATGTGTGATTCCTATATACACACATTGGGATTCTCGCCGGTGCTACGAAGTTCGTGCACTGTGCTGAGATCCTCCTTGTGTGATCTAAGGGAGGAGATCGGAGCACTGATGGAGTTATCTGTGTGCAATGAAGATAGTCCTTAAAACCAAACTAAACCAAAGCAAACTAAGTATTAGTAATTAAAATAAGTATCAAAATGGCAAGAGGAGCTTTCATTGCATTGGGAAATATGAGAATTTAAAAAAATCCAACACAAAAATCAGAATATTCAACTTACGTCAGTCCTATTGTGTGGCTCTAAAACACGGAGAACAACAAAACCGACAACCAACAAGTTACAGACTTTCATAAATGGGTGCTAGCATAATTTCGCAGTTTTGAAATAGTATGACAACATCATCAACGAGATCTGATAAGAAGAACCACACAAGTGGTAGTAGAATAAGAGATGAGAAGAAGATGAGGGCAACGGATAGGGGACACCTGAGGAAACCTGCAGATAGCATTACAAGGCAGTCCTTGTTTTGATATCCCCAGGGCAAGAGAAGTAGAGGTAGATCATAAAACACATGGAGAAGAGAACTGGAGACAGATGAAAATGATGAGGAAGACATGGACAGAACTTGAGTTGATGGCACAGGACAGGAAGACTTGGAAAGAACATGAGTTGATGGCACGGGACAGGGAGACATGGAAAGAACATGAGTTGATGGCATGGGACAGGAAGACTTAGAAAGAACATGAGTTGATGGCATGGGACAGGAAGACATGGAAAGAACATGAGTTGATGGCATGGGACAGGAAGACATGGATAGAACATGAGTTGATGGCACGGGACAGGGCGAATTGGAAAGAACATGAGTTGATGGCATGGGACAGGAAGACTTAGAAAGAACATGAGTTGATGGCATGAGACAGGAAGACATGGAAAGAACATGAGTTGATGGCATGGGACAGGAAGACTTGGAAAGAACATGAGTTGATGGCATGGGACAGGAAAACATGGAAAGAACATGAGTTGATGGCAAAGGTCAGGAAGACATGGAAAGAACATGAGTTGATGGCATGGGACAGGAAGACATGGAAAGAACATGAATTGATGGCATGGGACAGGAAGACATGGAAAGAACATGAGTTGATGGCATGGGGCAGGAAGACATGGAAAGAACTTGAGTTGATGGCACAGGACAGGAAGACATGGAAAGAACATGAGTTGATGGCATGGGACAGGAAGACATGGAAAGAACATGAGTTGATGGCATGGGACAGGAAGACATGGAAAGAACATGAGTTGATGGCATGGGACAGGAAGACATGGAAAGAACATGAGTTGATGGCACGGGACAGGAAGACATGGAAAGAACATGAGTTGGTGGCATGGGACAGGGAGACTTGGAAAGAACATGAGTTGATGGCACGGGACAGGGAGACTTGGAAAGAACATGAGTTGATGGCATGGGACAGGAAGACATGGAAAGAACATGAGTTGATGGCATGGGACAGGAAGACTTGGAAAGAACATGAGTTGATGGCATGGGACAGGAAGACATGGAAAGAACATGAGTTGATGGCATGGGACAGGGCGACTTGGAAAAAACATGAGTTGATGGCATGGGATAGGAAGACTTGGAAAGAACATGAGTTGATGGCATGGGACAGGGCGACTTGGAAAGAACATGAGTTGATGGCATGGGACAGGGAGACTTGGAAAGAACATGAGTTGATGGCATGGGACAGGAAGACTTGGAAAGAACATGAGTTGATGGCATGGGACAGGAAGACTTGGAAAGAACATGAGTTGATGGCATGGGACAGGAAGACTTGGAAAGAACATGAGTTGATGGCATGGGACAGGAAGACTTGAAAAGAACATGAGTTGATGGCATGGGACAGGAAGACATGGAAAGAACATGAGTTGATGGCATGGGGCAAGGAGACTTGGAAAGAACATGAGTTAATGGCACGGGACAGGGAGACTTGGAAAGAACATGAGTTGATGGCATGGGACAGGGAGACTTGGAAAGAACATGAGTTGATGGCACGGGACAGGGAGACTTAGAAAGAACATGAGTTGATGGCATGGGACAGGAAGACATGGAAAGAACATGAGTTGATGGAATGGGACAGGGAGACTTGGAAAGAACATGAGCTAATGGCACGGGACAGGAAGACATGGAAAGAACATGAGTTGATGGCACAGGACAGGGAGACTTGGAAAGAACATGAGTTGATGGCATGGGACAGGGAGACTTGGAAAGAACATGAGTTGATGGCATGGGACAGGGAGACTTGGAAAGAACATGAGTTGATGGCACAGGACAGGGAGACTTGGAAAGAACATGAGTTGATGGCACAGGACAGGAAGACATGGAAAGAACATGAGTTGATGGCATGGGACAGGGAGACATGGAAAGAACATGAGTTAATGGCACGGGACAGGAAGACATGGAAAGAACATGAGTTGATGGCACAGGACAGGGAGACTTGGAAAGAACATGAGTTGATGGCACGGGACAGGGAGACTTGGAAAGAACTTGAGTTGATGACATGGGACAGGAAGACTTGGACAGAACTTGAGTTGATGGCACAGGACAGGAAGACTTGGAAAGAACATGAGTTGAGGGTGCGGGACAGGGAGACTTGGAAAGAACATGAGTTGATGGCATGGGACAGGAAGACTTGGAAAGAACATGAGTTGATGGCATGGGACAGGAAGACTTAGAAAGAACATGAGTTGATGGCATGGGACAGGAAGACATGGAAAGAACATGAGTTGATGGCATGGGACAGGAAGACATGGATAGAACATGAGTTGATGGCACGGGACAGGGCGAATTGGAAAGAACATGAGTTGATGGCATGGGACAGGAAGACTTAGAAAGAACATGAGTTGATGGCATGAGACAGGAAGACATGGAAAGAACATGAGTTGATGGCATGGGACAGGAAGACTTGGAAAGAACATGAGTTGATGGCATGGGACAGGAAGACTTGGAAAGAACATGAGTTGATGGCATGGGACAGGAAAACATGGAAAGAACATGAGTTGATGGCAAAGGTCAGGAAGACATGGAAAGAACATGAGTTGATGGCATGGGACAGGAAGACATGGAAAGAACATGAATTGATGGCATGGGACAGGAAGACATGGAAAGAACATGAGTTGATGGCATGGGGCAGGAAGACATGGAAAGAACTTGAGTTGATGGCACAGGACAGGAAGACATGGAAAGAACATGAGTTGATGGCATGGGACAGGAAGACATGGAAAGAACATGAGTTGATGGCATGGGACAGGAAGACATGGAAAGAACATGAGTTGATGGCATGGGACAGGAAGACATGGAAAGAACATGAGTTGATGGCACGGGACAGGAAGACATGGAAAGAACATGAATTGGTGGCATGGGACAGGGAGACTTGGAAAGAACATGAGTTGATGGCACGGGACAGGGAGACTTGGAAAGAACATGAGTTGATGGCATGGGACAGGAAGACATGGAAAGAACATGAGTTGATGGCATGGGACAGGAAGACTTGGAAAGAACATGAGTTGATGGCATGGGACAGGAAGACATGGAAAGAACATGAGTTGATGGCATGGGACAGGGCGACTTGGAAAAAACATGAGTTGATGGCATGGGATAGGAAGACTTGGAAAGAACATGAGTTGATGGCATGGGACAGGGCGACTTGGAAAGAACATGAGTTGATGGCATGGGACAGGGAGACATGGAAAGAACATGAGTTGATGGCATGGGACAGGAAGACTTGGAAAGAACATGAGTTGATGGCATGGGACAGGAAGACTTGGAAAGAACATGAGTTGATGGCATGGGATAGGAAGACTTGGAAAGAACATGAGTTGATGGCATGGGACAGGAAGACTTGAAAAGAACATGAGTTGATGGCATGGGACAGGAAGACATGGAAAGAACATGAGTTGATGGCATGGGACAAGGAGACTTGGAAAGAACATGAGTTGATGGCACGGGACAGGGAGACTTGGAAAGAACATGAGTTGATGGCATGGGACAGGGAGACTTGGAAAGAACATGAGTTGATGGCACGGGGCAGGGAGACTTAGAAAGAACATGAGTTGATGGCACGGGACAGGAAGACATGGAAAGAACATGAGTTGATGGAATGGGACAGGGAGACTTGGAAAGAACATGAGCTAATGGCACGGGACAGGAAGACATGGAAAGAACATGAGTTGATGGCACAGGACAGGGAGACTTGGAAAGAACATGAGTTGATGGCATGGGACAGGGAGACTTGGAAAGAACATGAGTTGATGGCATGGGACAGGGAGACTTGGAAAGAACATGAGTTGATGGCACGGGACAGGGAGACTTGGAAAGAACATGAGTTGATGGCACAGGACAGGAAGACATGGAAAGAACATGAGTTGATGGCATGGGACAGGAAGACATGGAAAGAACATGAGTTAATGGCACGGGACAGAAAGACATGGAAAGAACATGAGTTGATGGCACGGGACAGGGAGACTTGGAAAGAACATGAGTTGATGGCACGAGACAGGGAGACTTGGAAAGAACTTGAGTTGATGACATGGGACAGGAAGACTTGGACAGAACTTGAGTTGATGGCACAGGACAGGAAGACTTGGAAAGAACATGAGTTGAGGGTGCGGGACAGGGAGACTTGGAAAGAACATGAGTAGATGGCATGGGACAGGAAGACTTGGAAAGAACATGAGTTGATGGCACAGGACAGGAAGACTTGGAAAGAACATCAGTTGATGGCACAGGACAGGGAGACTTGGACAGAACTTGAGTTGATGGCATGGGACAGGGCGACTTGGAAAGAACATGAGTTGATGGCATGGGACAGGAAGACTTGGAAAGAACATGAGTTGATGGAACGGGACAGGAAGACTTGGAAAGAACATGAGTTGATGGAATGGGACAGGGAGACTTGGAAAGAACATGAGTTGATGGAACGGGACAGGGAGACCTGGAAAGACCATGAGTTGATGGAACGGGACAGGGAGACTTGGAAAGAACATGAGCTAATGGCACGGGACAGGAAGACATGGACAGAACTTGAGTTGATGGCACGGGACAGGGAGACTTGGAAAGAACATGAGTTGATGGAACAGGACAGGGAGACTTGGAAAGAACATGAGTTGATGGAATGGGACAGGGAGACTTGGAAAGAACATGAGCTAATGGCACGGGACAGGAAGACATGGACATAACTTTGAGTTGATGGCACGGGACAGGGAGACTTGGCGTACATTTGTTGAAGGCTTATGCATGAGTTGATGGAACGGGACAGGGAGACTTGGAAAGAACATGAGTTGATGGCACGGGACAGGAAGACATGGAAAGAACATGAGTTGATGGCATGGGACAGGAAGACATGGAAAGAACATGAGTTGATGGCATGGAACAGGGAGACTTGGAAAGAACATGAGTTGATGGAACAGGACAGGGAGACTTGGAAAAAAACATGAGCTAATGGCACGGGACAGGAAGACATGGACAGAACTTTGAGTTGATGGCACAGGAGAGGGAGACTTGGCGTACATTTGTTGAAGGCATATGCTCCTGCAGAGCTGAAGGATAATGATCCAATGAATGGACAATGAAGAAACTGTCCCACACAACATCATAAATTCTAGAGAAAAAAAAAACACCGAAATATTAAAAGACAAAATGTGCTGCTTAAAAATCTGGGAAGTGAATGGAAAGTAGGTCACAGGCAAAGTACTACTAAAGTAAAGTAAAAGGTAAAGGTAGTCCCATAGCAGATACTGCCGTAGGGGAGTAAAGTGTTAGAGACTTCACCATACTAGGTCCAGCATCGAGAGGTGGGGGTGACCAGTTCCCTTCCTCGCTGCCTTTTCCTTCCCTAATTCAAAGTCAGGTACCCATTTACAGCTGGTTAGGCTGCAGCGTGTCGGTACTGTGATTTGAACCTGGCACCTTTGCCACGAGAGAACAGCGCTCTAACCACTCTGTCAATCGGACTTTCTCAAAGTACTACTAAGACGCTAATAAAATACAGCCCATGTTAAGACTATGATATTTTTGTCAGGGACAAGTCTTGTGAAAATAGGGCAGGTTGAAAAAGTAAACTGAATTACATGTTTACAATGAGAAGACACAATTAAGTTTTTCCTTTATTTGCTACTACAGCTAAAAGAAGTGAAAACTGTACTGACCAAGACGTAGCCTGTCCTTGGGAAACTCCCATTTTGCATCATAGGGTAAGCAGCCTGTTTGTTCATCAATTGGTAGGTCAGGGTTATAGTCCCCTTGTGGCTGGATGAGGTACTGCTCAAGCTCTTTATGCTACAAAAAATAAAATGTTTAAAATATGAACAGATATAAACTTAATGTTTAAAATATGAACAGATATAAACTGAATGACTACAATATGAATAGATATAAACTGAATGATGAAAATATTAACAGGTATAAACTGAACATCTAAAATAAACATATAAACTGAACATCTAAAATATTAACAGACATATAAAGTGAACATCTAAAATATGAACAGACATATAAAGTGAACATCTAAAATATGAACAGACATATAAACTGAACATCTAATATATGAACAGGCATAAACTGAACATCTAAAATATGAACATACATATAAACTGAACATCTAAAATAGAAATAAAATGAGTATCTAAAATATGAACATATATAAACTCACTCAAACATACAAAACAAGATATCATTAATGTGTTAATAGATGTAAATGATGAATATGCCAATTTATCTTTCATTCACAAACATGTTATGATAAAACAAGATAAAAGCAGTCAGAACATTCAGTGACAGATGACCTGATCATTCTTTTAACAAATTCAGTGACATATGAACTGATCATTCTTTTTCAACAAAAACTTCTTTTCTGCACAGCTTGACCTGTCAGATAGATTAACCTGTGAAGGACAGGTCTTTCCCCGATCACAACAAACCTTCCAGTCAGAAGAAGTTCATCCCACTTCATTTAATATTCAAACTATACTTTTGACTTCTGTCTTAATTTTCTTCTCCGTGAACTCCCTTGCTTTCTTTTACCTTGAGGCTTCCAGAAAATGTGATGCTATTAATTGGTTTCCAAAATGTGTGTCTGACCTGCTTCCAACATATTTTCTTCACGTTTTGTTATTGCACCCATAAAAATAAGGGAACAAGAGCTAGAAAATACAAATGCATTTACATACTTAGGAAGCAAAGTAACACCAGATGGCAGGACAAGAATAGTAACACCAGATGGCAGGACAAGCATAGTAACACCAGATGGCAGGACAAGAATAGTAACACCAGATGGCAGAACAAGCATAATAACACCAGATGGCAGGACAAGCATAGTAACACCAGATGGCAGAACAAGCATAGTAACACCAGATGGCAGAACAAGCATAGTAACACCAGATGGCAGGACAAGCATAGTAACACCAGATGGCAGGACAAGCATAGTAACACCAGATGGCAGGACAAGCATAGTAACACCAGATGGCAGGACAAGCATAGTAACACCAGATGGCAGAACAAGCATAGTAACACCAGATGGCAGGACAAGCATAGTAACACCAGATGGCAGAACAAGCATAGTAACACCAGATGGCAGAACAAGCATAGTAACACCAGATGGCAGGACAAGCATAGTAACACCAGATGGCAGGACAAGCATAGTAACACCAGATGGCAGGACAAGAATAGTAACACCAGATGGCAGAACAAGCATAATAACACCAGATGGCAGGACAAGCATAGTAACACCAGATGGCAGAACAAGCATAGTAACACCAGATGGCAGAACAAGCATAGTAACACCAGATGGCAGGACAAGCATAGTAACACCAGATGGCAGAACAAGCATAGTAAAACCAGAGGGCAGGACAAGCATAGTAACACCAGATGGCAGAACAAGCATAGTAACACCAGATGGCAGGACAAGCATAGTAACACCAGATGGCAGGACAAGCATAGTAAAACCAGAGGGCAGGACAAGCATAGTAACACCAGATGGCAGGACAAGCATAGTAACACCAGATGGCAGGACAAGCATAGTAACACCAGATGGCAGGACAAGCATAGTAACACCAGATGGCAGAACAAGCATAGTAAAACCAGAGGGCAGAACAAGCATAGTAAAACCAGATGGCAGGACAAGCATAGTAACACCAGATGGCAGGACAAGCATAGTAACACCAGATGGCAGGACAAGCATAGTAACACCAGATGGCAGGACAAGCATAGTAACACCAGATGGCAGAACAAGCATAGTAAAACCAGAGGGCAGAACAAGCATAGTAAAACCAGATGGCAGGACAAGCATAGTAACACCAGATGGCAGGACAAGCATAGTAACACCAGATGGCAGGACAAGAATAGTAACACCAGATGGCAGAACAAGCATAATAACACCAGATGGCAGGACAAGCATAGTAACACCAGATGGCAGAACAAGCATAGTAACACCAGATGGCAGAACAAGCATAGTAACACCAGATGGCAGGACAAGCATAGTAACACCAGATGGCAGGACAAGCATAGTAACACCAGATGGCAGGACAAGCATAGTAACACCAGATGGCAGGACAAGCATAGTAACACCAGATGGCAGAACAAGCATAGTAACACCAGATGGCAGGACAAGCATAGTAACACCAGATGGCAGAACAAGCATAGTAACACCAGATGGCAGAACAAGCATAGTAACACCAGATGGCAGGACAAGCATAGTAACACCAGATGGCAGGACAAGCATAGTAACACCAGATGGCAGGACAAGAATAGTAACACCAGATGGCAGAACAAGCATAATAACACCAGATGGCAGGACAAGCATAGTAACACCAGATGGCAGAACAAGCATAGTAACACCAGATGGCAGAACAAGCATAGTAACACCAGATGGCAGGACAAGCATAGTAACACCAGATGGCAGAACAAGCATAGTAAAACCAGAGGGCAGGACAAGCATAGTAACACCAGATGGCAGAACAAGCATAGTAACACCAGATGGCAGGACAAGCATAGTAACACCAGATGGCAGGACAAGCATAGTAAAACCAGAGGGCAGGACAAGCATAGTAACACCAGATGGCAGGACAAGCATAGTAACACCAGATGGCAGGACAAGCATAGTAACACCAGATGGCAGGACAAGCATAGTAACACCAGATGGCAGAACAAGCATAGTAAAACCAGAGGGCAGAACAAGCATAGTAAAACCAGATGGCAGGACAAGCATAGTAACACCAGATGGCAGGACAAGCATAGTAACACCAGATGGCAGGACAAGCATAGTAACACCAGATGGCAGGACAAGCATAGTAACACCAGATGGCAGAACAAGCATAGTAAAACCAGAGGGCAGAACAAGCATAGTAAAACCAGATGGCAGGACAAGCATAGTAACACCAGATGGCAGGACAAGCATAGTAACACCAGATGGCAGGACAAGCATAGTAACACCAGATGGCAGAACAAGCATAGTAACACCAGATGGCAGAACAAGCATAGTAACACCAGATGGCAGAACAAGCATAGTAACACCAGATGGCAGGACAAGCATAGTAACACCAGATGGCAGAACAAGCATAGTAACACCAGATGGCAGGACAAGCATAGTAACACCAGATGGCAGGACAAGCATAGTAAAACCAGAGGGCAGGACAAGCATAGTAACACCAGATGGCAGGACAAGCATAGTAACACCAGATGGCAGGACAAGCATAGTAACACCAGATGGCAGGACAAGCATAGTAACACCAGATGGCAGAACAAGCATAGTAAAACCAGAGGGCAGAACAAGCATAGTAAAACCAGATGGCAGGACAAGCATAGTAACACCAGATGGCAGGACAAGCATAGTAACACCAGATGGCAGGACAAGCATAGTAACACCAGATGGCAGAACAAGCATAGTAACACCAGATGGCAGAACAAGCATAGTAACACCAGATGGCAGGACAAGCATAGTAACACCAGATGGCAGGACAAGCATAGTATCACCAGATGGCAGGACAAGCATAGTAACACCAGATGGCAGAACAAGCATAGTAACACCAGATGGCAGAACAAGCATAGTAACACCAGATGGCAGGACAAGCATAGTATCACCAGATGGCAGGACAAGCATAGTAACACCAGATGGCAGAACAAGCATAGTAACACCAGATGGCAGAACAAGCATAGTAACACCAGATGGCAGAACAAGAATAGTAACACCATATGGCAGGACAAGCATAGTAACACCAGATGGCAGAACAAGCATAGTAACACCAGATGGCAGGACAAGCATAGTAACACCAGATGGCAGGACAAGCATAGTAACACCAGATGGCAGGACAAGCAAAGACATCAGTAGCCGAATGAATAAAGCCAGAATAGTCTTTGCCAAATTAAACAACATCTGGAAATCCTTCCAATACAGTACAAACAGTAAATTAAACATATATGAGAGCTGCGTAATCTCTATACTACTGTACGATGCAGAATTCTGGATTGTAACAGAAAAGGACATGTCCAAATTGTCCTCTTTCCACACAACCTGCCTAAGGAAAATTCTTTGAATTTTCTGGCTGACCACCATCATCAACCAAGAACTGCCACCAAGAAGACATGCACGCCGTCATAGCGGGTTAGACGCTGGAATTGGATTGGCCACATCTTCAGAAGAGACCCTGACACCATCACTAGAACTGCCATGTTATGGACTCCAGAAGGAAAGCGAAAGCAAGGACAGCCAAAAGTCACCTGGCAGAGAATGGTGGAGGCAGAGATGCTAAGCATGAACCAGAGCTGGGGTACCACATGCAGGATGGCTGTCAACTGAGCAAAGTGGAGACATTTTGTTGCTGCCCTACAAGGTACCACCAGGCGTGACAGTCAATTAATACATCATTAGAAAAAGAGGCTGCAGTGTGAGGCTAGTGTGGGTTCAAGCACACATAGGTATAGCTGGTAACGAGTTAGCAGACCAGACCGCCAAATATGGAAGAATAAGTAAAAACAATTTAAGAGCAGGGCTTGGAAAATCGAAGATTAAGAGTCAAATGAAGCAAACTATAAACAAGGAATGGAAGACAACATGGAAGGAAAGTAGTAAAGGCAGACACTCGTTCAAACTTTTGAAAGAACCAACACGGATGTGCCAGGTCAGAGAAGAACTTAAGGTACCACTGAACAATAAGTTGTGGCATCTCTGTCTAGGTGAAGCATACTTTATGATAGAGGAACCACTCTGCCAAGAATGCCAGGAAGAAAATAATATAGACCACTACCTGATACACTGCAAAAAATACAAGCAACAGAGGCATGAATTAAAAATGTACTTTAGAAACCACAATATTACAGGTGATAGGGTGTTAAGTATAGATGCCCCATGGGAAGCCCAATTGATAATAAAACGTTATAAACACAAAACAAAGGAAAGACGGATAAGGTTATTAACAGCGACAATTTTAGTAATAATAATAACAATAATAATACAACTTTAGAAAAAACGATTCAAACCAATAATAATTAATCAACAAAAACTAACAAACCATTAAAAAAAAAATTACTGACTACTCATAACATAAGGAAAGATAATGAAGTAACGAAAAACATGACTTAACACATTAACTACCGCGAACCGCTCTGACCGTCGTCCATCATATGAATTTCACCACTATGGTCACCGGCCACTTGGAGCGTCAATCTCTATTTAGTAATAAAACAAAATAAAATGTACCAAAACACTTTCCGATCTGGTTCGTGATTTTAAGTTACCGGAAAACAAATTCCCAAAGCATGGTTTTTGTCGAGCACTTGAAAATTGATATTATAGTTATATTTTTCAACGTTTCAGATAAGTTACCAAAACATGTAAAACTGTTTACCATGGTAACTAGTGATAGGGCCACAAAAACGATCGTACACCTCGTCTAATTGCTGAACAGGTTAGAAACTTGTTTCAACAATTAATTGTTTGATCTAGCGATGAGGACGAGAGTGAAAACGGTGTGGACATTGATTCAAATAGTGATTTTGACAATAGTGGTAACAATTATAGTGATGATAGTGAAAATATTGAAAATCCTCGGCCATTGTTGGGTTGTAAAATAGCAAAGACCTCGGTGTATTTCAATTCGGTAGTTAATGTGTTAAAAAGAACAAATTCTAATATAAATTGACACCATCAATTGCAAAAGACAATAGTTATCTGAATATGACACAAAACTGAAATTAAAATGACACTAAATACACTAATTATAACCGACTATTACAACATTGCCAACTTTACGTGCAGCATTGGGCAGAGCAACCTAACCTTTGAGGTGAAGACAGGAGTATGACAGAGATGCCTTTTATCAACCACTCTATTTTTAACAGTCATAGACTGGGTGATGCGCCAGAAAACAGAGGGCAATCCAAGAGGAATAAGATGGACTACATTTTCTACATTGGAAGATCTGGAATATGCAGATGACATTGCACTGCTAGCACATTCACATCAACACATCCAGGAAAAAACGGATAGACTTAATAAGTATAGCCAGCAGGTGGGCTTGAACATCAACCTAAAGAAGACAGAGGTCATGACGCTCAATGTGAGCAACCCTGAGCCCATATCAGTAAGGAATCAGCAACTGGAACAGACAGATGCCTTCACATACCTAGGATGCATAGTAACACCAGACGGCGGAGCAAGCAAAGATATCAACAACAGAATGAACAAAGCAAGAACAGCCTTTTTTAGTCTAAACAACATCTGGAAGTCCTCTCAGTACAGCACAAGCACAAAATTAGGATTATATCAGAGCTATGTGCTTTCTGTGCTTCTCTATGGCGCGGAGAGCTGGAGAGTTACAGAGAAGGAAATGTCAAAATTGTCCTCTTTTCACACAACATGCCTAAGAAAAATTCTCCGAATCTTTTGGCCGAATATCATCACCAACCAAGATCTGCTTACTTGGAGCAAGCAAGAGGACATGCACACCATCATAGCTGGCAGACGCTGGAGCTGGGTTGGCCATGTCCTCAGAAGAGACCTCGATGCCATCACAAGAACAGCTATGCTATGGACCCCTGAAGGAAAATGAAAGAGAGGCCGACCAAAAACAACCTGGCGGAGGACTGTGGAGGCTGAGATGCAAAGAATGAACCAGAGTTGGGGCACTGTACGAAGGATGGCCGCCGACCGAGCAAAGTGGAATCAATCTGTTGTTGCCCTACAAGACGCCACCAGGCGTAATGGCCACTGACTGCTTTGACAGTCGGCGGCTAAGGATCAAAGAAGAAGAAGAAGATTACAACATCAAAGAATGGACAGGGCACGGTTTTTCCACACCTGTTTGCATTGCTGAGGATAAAAAGCAGTAGAGGACCCTGTCTGCTGATGCTTCCACCATAGCACCCCTACGACCCATGATGGGTTACGGGTTGATAATGATTAGGTCAAGCATCCACATGACCCTGCAATGGTGGTTTTTGTAGCACTGTTTTACATGATGAGGTCACCAGCTGCATGCATGCCTTGTATAACATGTCGTTGTTCACTAATAGGCAAACATTAATTGCCCTTATCCATATCCAATGTCCCCACTATGGATGCTGCCAAAGTTTATCAGCTCTCTCATTGCTGCGTACTTCTGCATGACCAGGACAGCAAATCTGCACCAGTTCTCAAAGGGAAAACTTCTAATAACATATAACTTATGAATGCCATTACTTTTTCAGAAAAGCTCATAACAAATATAAACAAATTCACATATAATGTGAAAGATGAACCTGTACTTACAAAGCCTGACTTGGACCGCTTGATTTTGATGATGATAAAGACAAAGACACTTATGGTGATGACAAGAACACCAACAATAATACCAATGTATACAGTTGACAATCCAGCTTGACTGGCCTCAACTGTCATGGAAAAAATTAAAGTAACATTATTAATTTGTAATAAGTCTTTTTCATCAAAACAAAACTATGAGTTTTTAATGATATAATCTGTTACTTATACATTATCAACTCTAGTTCTGGCTATACCTTGTAAATTAAGTTATCTCCTATGTACTAATTACACTGACTAACAAAAAAAAAATTTTTTTTCTTTCTCTAACATTTCTATGTTTTTCTGGTCAATTTTAATGCGCTGTTTTTAAATCTGCAAACTGTTTTTCTCTATCAGGTCGGGATCTCTAGAAATACGCAATTGAAGTTTTTTAACAACGCATACAGTATTACAACATCATTTGTACAAGAAGTATAACAGTTATGTAGGCTTGAATTTCTTTGCAGTCGACTTTCGTCGGTGAATGGCATGTGGTACATCGCGATGAAGCATCCAACAATAATCGGCAAGCATGGTCACACTCCACCGTCCTTGATAACGTGACTCCATTACGGCGATATCTTGAAGGAATCGTTCTCCATGTTCATCGCTGACTTCGCCAAGGTTGTCAGGGAAAAAGTCAAGATGCGAATCGAGCAAATGGATTTTGAGGGACATGTTACAGCCCATAATTCTGTATGCATCTATGCACTGCTTAACAATGTGCACATAGTCGACAGATTTGTGATTTCCCAGAAAGTTATCGACGATCGATTTGAATGCCATCCATGCGCGAAGTTCAACTACCATGTAACAAGTTCTCGAATTGTTTGTCTGCAATAACTTTCCTAATCTGAGGTCCTACAAAGATACCTTCCTTTATCTTTGCATCGCTAATTTGCGGAAACTTTTCTCGAAGATAAGTGAAAGCTTTGCTCGTTTTATCTAACGCTTTTACGAAATTCTTCATAAGCCCCAACTTTATATGTAACGGTGGTAAAATGATGCTGTCTTTGTTACTAATGGCTCGTGTATTACATTTTTATGCCCGAGCTGCATACGATCCCTGATAGGCCACACCTTTCTTGCATAATGTTCCTGTCCGTTGCGGCTGTCCCATTCACATAGGAAGCAACAAAATTTAGTATACCCAGTCTGCATGCCCGTGAGAATGGCAATGACCTTTAGGTCGCCACAAATCCGCCATTGGTAGTCATTGTACTTTATTTTTGTCAAAAGTATAGCCATATTGTCATAAGTTTCTTTCATATGAACAGAGTAGGCGACTGGAATTGATGAAAATAAATTTCCATTATGCAATAACACGGCTTTTAGACTAGTCTTGGAAGAGTCGATGAAAAGTCGCCATTCGTTGACTATGTGCTCATGACCGAGGTGCACCATTAGACCTTTTACATCTTTGCAATAGCAAATGTCATCATCCATCTCAAAGTATGAACAAGTTCTCTGTGTCTATGACGAAATTTAGATATCGGAGTATTGGGCGCTAAAAGATTCCATTCTTTGAGTCGCGAACCGAGTAATTCCGCTTGTCCTTTGGTGAGAGCGAGATCACGTATTAGATCTGAAAGTTCTGAATGGTTAATTAAGTGAACACCATCATTCACCGGTACATAATCCGAGTCAGAATTAGTTTCTAAAGCAGGTAAACTATCACTTTCTGATGGTTCATTCACGTCCAACGGATATTGTTCTGGTGGAACTGGGATCGGACACGTAATTGGATCATGAGGCACTGGTTTCGAAACCGATTCAATATTTGGATAAACCACAGACTTTCTAGTTTTAAAAGTGAAACCATATATATTTGTCAAGCAGAAGTAACAATCAGTAGCGTGATTTGTCGGTTCACGCCATATTACTGGCACTCCAAAAGGCATCGACGTATGCTTCGGCGATTTTCGTAACCAACCTGCCAATGTATTTGCACAAGTCGAACAAACTGCATTTGGCTTCCAAGATTTATTTGCATCATCAACTTTCGAATCGAAATAAAGTTCATATGCTTTCTTTAGCAATGGTGTAAAGTTTTTCTGGTGAACACGATCGGTAAAATATCCGCACACGTAACAGAACAGATCAGCCGAATTTCTACAACTTCTAGAAGCCATATTTCACTCAGAATTATTTCAAAATACAGTAACTATTTGAAATATAACGTAACATATGTCATGCATCTTTTAGCAGTATAAAAAGTAGAATTATTTTGCATTTTATTAATTTTTAAAAAGTTATATAGTAAAAATGAAACGGAGCAAATAACGGTTTCCCAAAAAATATATTTATTCACAAATATCTTAAGAACCCGACGTGATAGAGATAAACGGATTTCAAATTTGAAATCAGCGCAAGAAACTGACCTAAGAACACTTATTCTTAAATAAGAAAGAAAAATGTTGTTTGTCAGTGTTATTAGTGAAATGCCTGTAACCAAAATGAAGCGGAAATGGCGTGCATTGCCAAATGAAAACTAAACTGAACACTCACTAAAAGAATGCAACATGACTTTCAATCTTTTCATGGTGCATTTTCAGGAAAATGTGCACTGCACCAAGAAAGACTGATTCAACACCCATTAAAGAACATGCACACCTTTCAATTTTTTTTTTCATGGTGCATTGACCATTGACATGAAAAGCTTGACTACAAAGATGAAAGGAAGTTGTTCACAATGATCTGTCTACAGGTCTCATGAAAGATCTAGTAATACATATTCATTCATTCATTCATAACCCTCCACTCCCAAAGGAGCATAGGCCTTCAACAAACACATGCCAAGTCCTCCTGTCACGTGCCATCATCTCAAGTTCCTTCCACGTTCTCCTCATCATTTTCATCTCTGTTTCCAGCTCTCTTCTCCATGTGCTTCTTGGTCTACCTCTGTAAATAAATTAAGGGGCTGCAGTAAAACTGGTAAGGAATATAAGTTTATAAACTAATAAAACGGTATAGAATCTATACCGTTTTATTAGTTTATAAACTTATATTGGTCTACCTCTGCCTCTCTTGCCCTGGGGGTTCCAGAACAAGAACTGCCTTGTAATGCTATCAACAGGTTTCCTCAGTGTGTGTCCTATCCATCGCCATCGTCTTCTTCTCATCTCTTGTTCCACTGGCACTTGTCTTGTTCTTGTCATTAGTTCCACGTTGGTAATCTTGTCATACCATTTTAATCCCTCTATTCTACGCAAGCACCCATTTATGAAAGTCTGTAGTTATACATATTATCAGTGTCAAATTAAGAGTACATGAAATATAAATTTATTCCCCCCAAGATTTCACGAACAAACACAAACATAACACACACACACACACACACACACACCCCCCCTAATATAAGTATGAAGAATCTACAATTTTAGAACACATGGAAGGAAAAAACACGTACACATATATCTTGAAAATTTTCATTAACCCTATGTACAATAACTGACCAGAAGGGATAATGCCATAAGCAAATTGTAAAATTCGAACATACTATCTAAAATTATAACCATTATATACCCTAATTACAACCAATCAGAAGTTGAATATGATATTTTTGTGCATTAAACTTTAAAATTAGCACAATCAATAAGTCATACGTTACTTTAATATAAATTTATTCAACAACTGCCTGTATTGGCACTTGTCTTACATACCTCCAACATGGAGGGTCATGTTTGAGCTCCAGATCTTTCCACCATAGTTACTTCCCATGCACTGATAGTTTCCCTGGTCAGCAAGTGTGGCATTTTGAATGGTCAGGCTGAAAACAATGGTTAGTTTATTTGATTTTGTCTTGTTGTTGCTTAACTAGGACTGCTTAGCTTGTTCTTTTGCAACCAATGCCAAGTTGGCTTCCTTTGCATTATCTGCATCAGGGGTCTGCAACCAGGTAATCTTGATTTTCCTGTAGATCCCAAGACACTATTTGGTAGTAGATATCTAGGTGGTTGGGGTAGTACATATCTAGGTGGTTGGGGTAGTAGATATCTAGGTGGTTTGGGTAGTAGTAATCTAGGTGGTTGGGGTAGTAGATATTTAGGTGGTTGGGGTAGTAGATATCTAGGTGATTGGGGTAGTAGATATCTAGGTGATTTGGGAAGGATCCCGTTACACGCCCTATTGAGGTATATTGGGAATATGGTGTTAGGCCCATATTTTCTCGACTGTCAGCACACTAGGGGTGATGTGGTCAGCATCACGCCGGTCGCCTTAACCTTCCAAGAGTTGCTCTGGTACCAACTTGGGGCTAGGTTGACCCAGGAGACGTTTGCAGCCTAAAAAAAATCCCACCTCATCTGGGGATGGAACCACAGACCACTGAGCTAGGAAGTCAGTGCACTAACCACTATGCTACCGCGGCTCCTTTGAGTAGGTGATTTGGATAGAAGTAATCTTGGTGATTGGGGTTGAGGTAATATTAGTGATTGGGGTAGCATATATCTAGGTGATTGTGGTAGCAGATATCTAGGTGATTGTGGTAGTAGCTATATAGGTGTTTGGGGTAGTGGATATCTAGGTGATTGGGGTAGTAGTAATCTAGGTGATTGGGTAGTAGTAATCTTGGTGATTGGGGTAGTAGATATCTTCGTGATTGGGGTAGTAGATATCTTGGTGATTGGGGTAGTAGTAATCTTGGTGATTGGGGTAGTAGTTATCTCTTTGTTTGGGGTAGTAGATATCTTCGTGATTAGGGTAGTAGATATTTTCCCGATTGGGGTAGTAGATATCTTAGTGATTGGGGTAGTAGATATCTTGGTGATTGGGGTAGTAGTAATCTTGGTGATTGGGGTAGTAGTAATCTTGGTGATTGGGATAGTAGTTATCTTGGTGTTTGGGGTAGTAGATATCTTCATGATTGGGGTAGTAGTTATCTTGGTGTTTGGGGTAACCGTGATTGGGGTAGTAGTAATCTTGGTAATTGGGGTAGTAGTAATCTTGGTGATTGGGGTAACAGTTATCTTTGTGTTTGGGGTAGTAGTTATCTTGGTGTTTGGGGTAGTAGATATCATTGTGATTGGGGTAGTAGTAATCTTGGTGTTTGGGGTAGTAGTTATCTTGGTGTTTGAGGTAGTAGATATCTTCCTGATTGGGGTAGTAGTAATCTTCATGATTGGGGTCATAGTAATCTTGGTTTTTGGATTAGTAGTAATCTTGGTGTTTGGGGTAGTAGTTATCTTGGTGTTTGGGGTAGTAGTTATCTTGGTGTTTGGGGTAGTAGATATCTTCATGATTGGGGTAGTAGTAATCCTCATGATTGGGGTAGTAGTAATCCTCATGATTGGGGTAGTAGTAATCTTGGTGTTGGGGGTAGTAGATATCTTAGTGATTGGGGTAGTAGTAATCTTCATGATTGGGGTAGTAGTAATCTTCATGATTGGGGTAGTAGTTATCTTTGTGTCTGGGGTAGTAGTTATCTTGGTGTTTGGGGTAGTATATATTTTCATGATTAGGGTAGTAGTTATCTTGGTGTTTGGGGTAGTAGTAATCTTCATGATTGGGGTAGTAGTAATCTTCATGATTGGGGTAGTAGTAGTAATCTTGGTGTTTGGGGTAGTAGTAATCTTGGTGTTTGGGGTAGTAGATATCTTCATGGTTGCAGTAGTAGTTATCTTGGTGTTTGGGGTAGTATATATCTTCATGATTAGGGTAGTAGTTATCTTGGTGTTTGGGGTAGTAGTAATCTTCATGATTGGGGTAGTAGTAATCTTCATGATTGGGGTAGTAGTAATCTTGGTGTTTGGGGTAGTAGTAATCTTGGTGTTTGGGGTAGTAGATATCTTCGTGGTTGCAGTAGTAGTTATCTTGGTGTTTGAGGTAGTAGATATCTTGGTGATTGGGGTAGTAGTTATCTTGGTGTTTGGGGTAGTAGTAATCTTGGTTTTTGGGGTAGTAGATACCTTAGTGATTGAGGTCATAGTAATCTTCATGATTGGGGTTGTAGTTATCTTGGTGTTTACGGTAGTAGTTATTTTGGCGTTTGGGGTAGTAGATATCTTCGTATTTGGGGTAGTAGTAATCTTCATGATTGGGGTAGTAGTAATCTTGGTGTTTGGGATAGTAGTTATCTTTGTGATTAAAGTAGTAATCTTGGTGATTGGGGTAGTAGTAATCTTGGTGCTTGGGGTAGTAGTTATCTTGGTGTTTGGGGTAGTAGTTATCTTTGTGATTGGGGTAGTAGTAATCTTGGTGATTGGGGTAGTAGTAATCTTAGTGATTGGGGTAGCAGTTATCTTGGTGTTTGGGGTAATAGTTATCTTTGTTATTGGGGTAGTAGTAATCTTGGTAATTGGGGTAGTAGTAATCTTGGTGTTTGGTGTAGTAGATATCTTCATGATTGGAATAGTAGTAATCTTGGTGATTGGGGTAGTAGTAATCTTGGTGACTGGGGTAGTAGTTATCTTGGTGTTTGGGGTAATAGATATCTTGTGTTTGGGGTAGTAGTAATCTTCATGATTGGGGTAGTAGTAATCTTGGTGTTTGGGGTAGTAGTTATCTTCATGATTGGGGTAGTAGTTATCTTCATGATTGGGGTAGTAGTTATCTTGGTGATTGGGGTAGTAGTAATTTTGGTGTTTGGGGTAGTAAATATTTAGGTGGTTGGGGTAGTAGATATCTTGGTGGTTGGGCAGTAGATATCTAGGTGATTAGGGCAGTAGATATCTATGTGATTTGAGTTGGAGTAATCTTGGTGATTGGGGTAGAGAAAATTTTAGTGATTGGGGTAGTAGATATCTAGGTGATTGGGGTAGTAGATATCTAGGTGATTGGGGTAGTAGATATCTCGGTGATTGGGCAGTAGATATCTAGGTGGTTGGGATAGTTGTAATCGTGGTGTTTGGGGTAGTAGATATCTTAGTGATTGGGATCATAGTAATCTTCATGATTGGGGTAGTAGTAATCTTTGTGATTGGGGTAAAAGATATCTTCGTGATTGGGGTAGTAGTAATCTTCATGATTGGGGTAGTAGTAATCATCATGATTGGGGTCATAGTAATCTTGGTGTTTGGTGTAGTAGTAATCTTGGTGTTGGGGGTAGTAGATATCTTAGTGATTGGGGTAGTAGTAATCTTCATGATTGGGGTAGTAGTAATCTTCATGATTGGGGTAGTAATCTTTGTGTTTGGGGTAGTACTTATCTTGGTGTTTGGGGTGGGATATATCTTCATGATTGGGGTAGTAGTTATCTTGGTGTTTGGGGTAGTAGTAATCTTCATGATTGGGGTAGTAGTAATCTTCATGATTGGGGTAGTAGTAATCTTGGTGTTTGGGGTAGTAGTAATCTTGGTGTTTGGGGTAGTAGATATGTTCATGATTGCGGTAGTAGTTATCTTGGTGTTTGGGGTAGTAGATATCTTGGTGTTTGGGGTGGTAGTAATCTAGGTGTTTGGGGTAGTAGTAATCTTGGTGTTTGGGGTAGTAGTTATCTTGGTGTTTGGGGTAGTAGATATCTTCGTGATTGGGGTAGTAGTAATCTTCATTGTTGGGGTAGTAGTTATCTTGGTGTTTGGGGTAGTAGTTATCTTGGTGTTTGGGGTAGTAGATATCTTCATATTTGGAGTAGTAGTAATCTTCATGATTGGGGTAGTAGTAATCTGGGTGTTTGGGGTAGCAGTTATCTTCGTGATTGGGGTAGTAGTATCTTGGTGTTTGGGGTAGTAATCTTCGTGATTAGGGTAGTAGTAATCTTGGTGATTGGGGTAGTAGTAATCTTGGTGTTTGGGGTAGTAGTTATCTTCATGATTGGGGTAGTAGTAATCTTGGTGATTGGGGTAGTAGTAATCTTGGTGATTGGGGTAGCAGTTATCTTGGTGTTTGGGGTAGTAGTTATCTTTGTTATTGGGGTAGTAGTAATCTTGGTAATTGGGGTAGTAGTAATCTTGGTGTTTGGTGTAGTAGATATCTTCGTGATTTGGATAGTAGTAATCTTGGTGATTGGGGTAGTAGTAATCTTGGTGATTGGGGTAGTAGTTATCTTGGTGCTTGGGGTAGTAGATATCTTTGTGTTTGGGGTCGTAGTAATCTTTATGATTGGGGCAGTAGTAATCTTGGTGTTTGGGGTAGTAGTTATCTTCGTGATTGGGGTAGTAGTTATCTTCATGATTGGGGTAGTAGTTATCTTGGTGATTGGGGTAGTAGTAATCTTGGTGTTTGGGGTAGTAAATATTTAGGTGGTTGGGGTAGTAGATATCTTGGTGGTTGGGGCAGGAGATATCTAGGTGATTAGGGCAGTAGATATCTAGGTGATTTGAGTTGGAGTAATCTTGGTGATTGGGGTAGAGGTAATATTAGTGATTGGGGTAGTAGATATCTAGGTGATTGGGGTAGTAGATATCTAGATGATTGGGGTAGTAGATATCTAGGTGATTGGGCAGTAGATATCTAGGTGGTTGGGGTAGTAGTAATCTTGGTGGTTGGGGCAGTAGACATCTAAATTTGGGGGGGGGGGGATTGTTAACCTAGGGAAATTTCAGACTAACCCTCTCCCACCGGCACTTAATAGCGCTGTGTTCCCAGGTTTAAAGGTACTTTCACTGTATTTTCAGTGGAAAACCTGCAGTTACCTTACTAAGATTCATTTTGTACTGTACTGTGTAAGACAAAGTGATCTTTTCTTTGAAATGAAGTTAACTTTTGGTAAAATATTTAGTTTTAATTTCCCATCACTCAGGAAGCAGAAAGTTGTAACAGATAAAACTTACATTTAGGTTGGATTTATTCCAAATTTCAGATACTCTGAAATCTTAAAACAGATTTGCTTTGATCAAGGTAGATCTTAGGACAGCTCAGCATTTTTTTTTAAGTAGATCCCCACAGCTCCTGGGTTACCTACCCCTGATCTACATTACACAAGCTCAGCAAGGCCTGGTTAAACAACAACAAACATCTCAACAGTGATCTTCCTTATCAGTCATTTCTGACCAAAGGAGCGTACCTCCCGAAATAACTTTCGGTGGCACGAGGTTGGGCAATGTTAGATCAAGCTGTTGCCCATGCAGCATGACCCGGCCTGGACGTCAGAGGAACGGTCTAGCCGATACAGTCTGACACCAGTAGCAACAGCCTATTCACTAGTAGGATACGGAACTTGCCCTCCAATTCATCTTCCCATTTAGTCATTACTGACTGTATTAGGGATACAGACACCTCGAGAGCAGAGGGTCTGGGAGCCGGACATTCTACGTCCCCGAGTCATTGCTGACCATATATGGGAACGCAGACACCTCGAGACCCGTAGGTCTGAGGAAAATGCCGGACTGCTCGAGCGCTATCTGGAAACGGACACGACTCTCTGCCTCGTTTTCTGATACTGGGAGGGCCCGAAAAAGGCACCACACACAGTCGTTAGAGGCAGAAGTTCGCCGGTAAGCATGTATTAGCTCTAGAATTGCCACAGTTATCCAAGTAGGATCGTGTCATCTAAGGAACCTCGACTGATTTAATGAGCCATTCGCGGTTTCACCGTGAGACAGTGTGAACTTAGACATGCATGGCTTAATCTTTGAGACAAGCAACAACAGTATACTCACATTTACAGTACAACAACAAACATCTCAACAGTATACTCACATTTACAGTACAACAACAAACATCTCAACAGTATACTCACATTTACAGTATTCAAACATAATCAAGAAATAAAATGTGTTGGAAAAAAAAAAAAAAGCAAAGAATCATCAACCCGTACATAAAGTATATCAGATATTGACGTGGAAACATAATCATATTAGGAAGGCATTTAATCAGCACTAATGAAGTATTTGAAAAGTTGTTCACGCCTTATGGAAGAATTTCTGACAGATGAACAGCAGAAGTAAACTAAGCTTTTCTTGAACAAGTCAAGCCCAAGCTTGGGAACTTGCAAGATAGAAAAATAAAGTATTTAAAATTACAAAAAAATTATGAAAAATGTCACAAACAAGGTGAAAAAAAAAACAAAATAAAATTACACCAGGGTTAGTGGTCTACAAACCCTTTGGAGGTCCATAAATGGATTCTAGGAGTTGCATGTACATAACTCAGACATTTGACTTTTATTTTCACTAAAATGTTTACTCAGAAAATTATCCTAGTTTTTTGCATTTATTCAACTATATTATTTTTACAGACCATTTTTTTATATATCATTGACTAAATATAAGCTTAATGATTTTTCTTTGCAATAAAATGTATTGTCTGTATGCAAAAATTATTCTTCTATGTACATTTTTTTCTAAGAAGGGGTCTGTAGACTTCATCAGATAATCAAGAGGGGTCCATAGCCTTCAAGACAATCAAAGGGGTCCGCAGCCTTCATCAGACAATCAAAGGGGTCCGCATCTTTCATCAGACAATCAAAGGGGTCCGCAGCCTTCATCAGACAATCAAGATAGAAAAATGATTCTACCAGGTTTTCCGATATTGATGATATCTTTCGTCGTTTTGGCAAACGTAAACTAGACTGGACTCCAGCTCCAGGAGCTTCTCGTGCTCTGGATTTATATATTGCCAATACTGTACATGACATTGACCAGCTCAATCTACGCCGTCTCCGTCGATCTAACCTCACGTCTTCTGAATGGCGGGCATTGTCACGCCTTAAAAACTGTGATATTGTTATCAAGCCGGCAGACAAAGGTGGTGCTGTGGTTGTTTGGCGTAAGGACTTATACATTCACGAAGGAGTTACACAGCTAGGTAACACCACCTTTTACTCACCTTGTTCTGGTGATGCTACAGTCCGGAATAATCTTACTGTTTATGAGACTAACCGGGGCCTTGTCCATGATGATCTTCTCCCTTCTGGTGCTTTATCTCTCCATATTTTTGATAGTAGTCTTGGTAAGCCTTCCTTCTACATGCTTCCTAAGGTGCATAAAATTGCTAACCCTGGTAGGCCTATTGTTTCAGCCTGCTCTTGTCCCACTGAACATATTTCTGAATTCCTTGATAGTATTTTCCAGCCTTTGGTCGCCAATCTGCCTTCTTATTTGAAAGACACTACTCATGCTATCACTACCTTTGATTCTATCAGATTCACGCCTGATCGTACTTACTGTCTTTTCCTTCTAGATGTTTGTTCCCTTTATACTTCTATTTCACATGCTGATGGTCTCAAGGCACTCCAATTTTTTCTCGACCAGCGTACTGATCTTACTATAAGTACAGGTCCACTTCATCGCCTTGCTGAGTTGGTTCTTAATCTCAACTCTTTTGAGTTTAATGGCCAATTCTTCAACCAAATCAGTGGCGTTGCTATGGGTACTAAGATGGGCCCTAGTTACGCTTGCCTTTTTATGGGCCACTTTGAATATTTGGTCTTTCAAAATTATGATGGGCCAATACCCGAGTTTTACCGCCGCTACATTGATGATGGTATTGGCATTACTGACATGTCTGAGGTAGACCTCCGTCGATTTATTGACTATATTGGTAATTTCAATCCTGCCATCAAATTCACTTCTGAAATTTCTACGACCTCAGTGAACTTCCTTGACATCACTGTGACTATTAGCCCTACTGGTCTTAAAACGTCTGTCTATTATAAGGCTACGGACGCTCATGGTTTCCTTCTTTATACTTCATCGCATCCTCTTAGTTGTAAAAATTCCATTCCCTTTTCTCAACTTCTTCGCTTGCGTCGGTTATGTCACGATGACAATGATTTTCATCAGCGAGCTCAAGAGATGCTTGAGTTCTTTCGCCGACGTCTTTATCCAGAACATGTGTTATCTGATGCCCTTAATCGTATCACACGCGTCACTCGTCAGACGGCACTCACTACTAAACCTTCTGTCCAATCTGACAGACTCAAACTGGTTCTAACTTTCCATCCTCACTGTCTGGCGGTAAAGAGAATTCTGTTTCGACATCTGCCTATTCTCAACTCTGATCCTGATACCAAAGAGTTGTTTCGTGATACACCTTTGGTAGCTTATCGTAGGGATGGGAATTTTAGGGATATTCTTGTACACAGTCGCTTGCGACATTCTAGCCCATCTTACTTTGGTACTAAACCGTGCCAACGCCGGATATGCAAGACCTGTCCGTTTGTACTCCAAACTCAGACAGTCACTTTTCCGAAAAGAAAATTTATCATTAGAGAGTCTTTTACGTGCGAATCCAGAAACCTGATTTATGCCATCATCTGCAAGAGGTGTGGCATGACCTATATTGGTGAAACAGGTAGGCGTTTGGCAGACAGGTTTCGTGAGCACTTGAATTACATCTATCATGACAAACATTTCAATAGGCCTGACCATTCAGGTAATTCTGATATACATGTTACTGCCCTCCGTTCATGTGCCGGTAATGACAAGACTCGCTTTTCGTTGGAGAATCGCCTTATTTTTAAAATGGGTGTTCTAGCTCCCGATGGTTTAAATATACAACATCATTTTGCATAAATTCTGGTAGCTTTTCTCTTTTTCATTCTTTATTCGTTGTCTTTTAGATCTATCTTCTTATGTTTTTGCTTTTGTTCGTTTTGTATCTTTTTATATCTCTTGTTTTGTCACTATCGTACGTCACTTCCTTGTGATTTCAGTGACAAGAGACTACCGCTTTCTTCCACAGATTCATTGGATCGAGCTAAGCTTTATTTTACTAGTTCCACAGTTTTGTTTATTCTTCTTTTTTTTTGTTTCGTTGATTATTTACTTTCTTGTTTCAGTATTTCTTTTAGATTTTATGGTTTTCTTGTATTGTTATTGTTCTTTTTTTCTCTCATCACTGTTGTTTACTTTTTCCATCTGCTTGTATCACCCTTTTGTTGTATATTTCTCATCATCGTATAGTTTTGTAGTACCTATATGTAATTTTTGTCTTTGTCACTTGTTTGTGGCTGATGAAGGGTAAAACCCGAAACGTCCCTTGTCTCATGTGAACTGTTATTTGTAAAACTGATTCAATACCGTTTTATTAGTTTATAAACTTATATTCCTTACCAGTTTTACAGCAGCCCCTTAATTTATTTAATCAGACAATCAAAGGGGTCCGCAGCCTTCACCAGACAATCAGAGGAATCAGTAGCCTTCACCGTACAATCAAAGGGGTACATGGCACAAGAAAGGTTAAGAACCCCTGGGGTAGACTAACACGTCTTGAAACAACTGAAAAACAACTTGTGTTTGCACCAAAAAATGATGCAATTTAAAAGTTCCGTAAAAATGTTTTTCATATCAAAATTTACCTGTAAGGGTTACTGTCAGAAACCATGTAATGAGATGTGTTGTTAACGATAACTGGTTGCTCATCTTTAAACCATATGACAAGTGGTGGAGGATACCCTGTGATGTTGCAAGTGAAGATGGTGGAGGATCCAATGCTTACTGTGCTCACACGAGAGCTTGTTGCAGGTCCATGCAGAACTGGCGCAATTATTTCTGAATAACAAAATATAGAGATGGGTCAGCACAGTGATGAAATAAATTTGCTATAATTATTAAAACATTCCTTGTTCTGCAATCCCTGGGGTAAAAGAGGTAAAGAAAGATGAAAGAACACATGGAGAAGAGAGCTGGAGACAAGACATGAAGGGAACAAAGAAAAAATGGAAAACAGAACTGGAGACAAGACATGAAGGGAACAAAGAACACATGGAAAAGAGAGCTGGAGACAAGACATGAAGGGAACAAAGAACACATGGAAAAGAGAGCTGGAGACAAGACATGAAGGGAACAAAGAACACATGGAAAAGAGAGCTGGAGACAAGACATGAAGGGAACAAAGAACACATGGAAAAGACAGCTGGAGACAAGACACGAAGGGAACAAAGAACACATGGAGAAGAGAACTGGAGACAAGACATGAAGGGAACAAAGAACACATGGAGAAGAGAACTGGAGACAAGAAATGAAGGGAACAAAGAACACATGGAGAAGAGAGCTGGAGACAAGACATGAAGGGAACAAAGAACACATGGAAAAGAGAACTGGAGACAAGACATGAAGGGAACAAAGAAGACATGGAGAGACCTTGAGCTGATGGCATGAGTTTGGTGAAGACCTATGTTCCTTGAGGAACTGAAAGAATTAAAATACTAGCACGTAACCAGCCCAGAAATGATGGCAAAGAATTATGGTGTGCGATTTCTGTCTTCTTCTACTTCTTCATTGTTCGCCCTCAGACTTCCACATTAACACATTAACTACCGCAAGCTTTTGAAATCCTATCATTTGGACCGCGAGCCGCTCAGAGCGTCGATCTAATTTTAGTAATAAAACGAATGAAAAATGTACTGAAAAACTTTCTGATCTGGTTCGAAATTTTAAGTTGCTACCGGAACACAAATTACCAAAGCATGGTTGTTATAGAACACTGGAAAATTGATATTATGTTCATGTTTTTCAGCGTTTTGGGTTAGTTACCAAATCGTGTAAAACTGTTTACCGTGGCAACTGGTGATAGGACCACAAAAAATGCTTGAACATCTCGTCTAACGGCTTAATAGGCTAGAAACTTGTTTCAACAATTGACTGATAGATCTAGCGACGAGGACAAGAGTGAAAACGGTGTACACATTGCATGAAATAGGGATAGAGATGGGGCGCAAGCAGTTATAATTGTGAAAATATTGCAAGTCCTCGTCCATCAGATGGCCGTTAAATAGCAACAACCTCTATTAGAGTTACAAATGGTGTTTATTGTAATAGTACATTCATTTATCTTTAAAATGACATGCAATTCATAAAAATCTGTAAACAATTATGAAAACTACAGCTTACTTTGTGCAAACACCTTTCAGGATAAAAATGGGAAAAAAATTAATTCGGCCAAAGTGTGTTTTTCAATTCGGTAGTTAATGTGTTAATGACTATAATAAAGGCAGTAGTCAGAGCTCAAGGTTCCTGACATCTCCAAACAGTTTTTCGTTGAAAGAAGTGGGTTGTTGCCATATACCACTCCGTTCTCTGTTGTAAGTTGGGCAAGACTGCAGCAGATATTCGGCTGTCATGGGGCTGGTGCCACAAGAGCAGATATGTTGGACCAATCCTGTAATTGTGATATAGGTGGTACATCAACCTATTGTGACCAGTACGTAAGTAGAAAATGATGACCTGGTCTCGCCTAGATAGCTAGTGGATAGGCATCATCTTTTATATGACTTGGGTGTTCTCTGTCCCATTTGAACTTGAATATGGCTTTTATAGATGCTTTAGCCATTTCATAAGTTGTCTCTATCGCTTTGTCGCAGGGCTCTCCCTTCTTTAGCAAGTTTATCTGCCTCTTCGTTGCCTGGAATGTTTCAATGGGCTGGTATCCACTGGACTGTGCATTTGTCGAAGCATTTGGCCAGGCTTTCAAGTCAGTTTATCACATCTTTCAATCCTTTAGCATGGTGGCTCATCAGGGCTGTTATGACAGAGGGCAACTGTAAAGATCACTATCTGTTTTTCTGCATGTGCTTTGTACTCAATAAGAGTTCCCGCTAAGGACCTAAGAATAGTATCCTATTTTCAGTTTCTTCTCTTCTATTTTCTTCCATATTCCACCGAGCAAGTAAGACTGTTTACATACAAACACACTTGGAAACTATCAGTAACATAGAAATATGACTGAAATATGACTGAATTATAATAAATAAAAATTGCATGGATATTAATAAGAAGTTGCTCTATATCTTCTTGGATCCTTAGTCCCTGACTGACAAAGCAGTCAGTGGTCATCACGTTTAGTGGCGTCTTGTAATATAACCTATAGCTCCCTGAGGAGCATAGGCCTACAACAAACACATGCCAAGTCTTCCTGTCCTGTGCCATCCACCCAAGTTCTTTCCATGTTCTCTTCTCCATGTGTTTCTTGGTCTACCTCTGCCTCTCTTTCCCTGTGGATTCAAGAACAAGGACTGTCTTGTAATGCTATCAACAGGTCTCCTCAATGTGTGTCCTATCAATCGCCAGCGTCTTCTTAACTCTTGTTCCACTGTCACTGGTCTGGTTCTTGTCCTCAATTCCACATTTGTGACTTTGTCTAACCATTTCAGTCCTTCTATTCTACGCAAGCACCCGTTTATAAAAGTCTGTAGCTTTTTGGTTGTTGTTTTGGTTGCTCTCCATGTCTCAGAGCCATACAATAGGACTGACTTGACATTTGAGTTGAAGATTCTTATTTTCGTGTTGGACTTGATTTCTCTTGTTCTCCATGTGCTTCCCAGTGCAATGAAAGCTCCTCTTGATTTTTGTATTCTTATTTTGATATATCTTGTACGCAAGCAACAAACTGTCTCCACTCTGCTTGATCGACAGCCATCCTTTGTGCAGTGCCCCAACTCTGGTTCATGCTTTGTATCTCTGCCAGGTTGTTTTTGGTCTGCCTGTCTTCTGCCTACCTTCTGGGGTCCATAGCATAGCAGTTCTTGTGATGTTCTATATCTGTCGAAGCTACATTCTCTATTGGATAAATTGCAAAAAAATTCAGTATATCTTCATGAAAAGTTCCTAAACAAATTTCAATACGAAGGTGCCAAAAAACATTCTGTCAGGTTCACACAAACAGGCTCTTACAATTAGCATTCCAAAGCATTTGTAGCAAAACTTCTCAAAGTACAGAGCAGGGTGTTCTGGGAAATACTGGACATCTTCATCATTTTATGGAGAATGGGATCACCACTACAGCTGGTTCTCCTTGCAGGAAGCCTGCATAAAACATTGACAAGCTTTAGCAGAAGTGGTTTGCTGTTAGATGAACACATCTACGTCTGCTTGTACTAAGACGCCCCGTGTAGTTCCCAGAGGTCTCTTCCATGTGAGACAAGGAAAGAAAAGGACTAATGCACCATCAGGCATGTCATACAAGGCAACTAATTTGAGGTTGTGCACGAGGCTGCCAACCTCATCACATAAAATAGAACTGCTACATAAACCACAGCAGCGAGAGCATGCTAATGTTTTGTGCAGGCTTCCTACAATGGGGTCAGCTGTAAATGGTGACTCTATGCTCCATGTGGAGCCTAAAGGAAAATTATGACGACAAGTGTATCCTTCCATCCTTCAGTGTCCCTTCTCATGGTGTCCCTTCTCATGGTGTCCCTTCTCATGGTGTCCCTTCTCATGTGTCCCATCTCATGTGTCCCTTCTCATGTGTCCCATCTCATGTGTCCCTTCTCATGTGTCCCATCTCATGTGTCCCTTCTCATGTGTCCCTTCTCATGTGTCCCTTCTCATTGGCCTGTCCCACTTTCTTTTGCCTCACAAGTGTCATGTCAATGTCTGTTAGAAATCATTTTCTTCAGTCACTGTCCCATCCAACTGCACTTTAGTTTTCTTATCTGTTGCTCGCTAGTATCCTATTAATGATCCTCTTCCCATAAGACTTCATTTCTGAATAATACTTTCAGGATATCTTTTCATGGATCTATTTATCAGTGTTTGATTGGCAGAGTGGTTAGAGCATTTGCCTATAGCTGCCCAGTTCCAGATCAACACCTTGTAGCGCCAGACTCCAGTCTACCCAGCTGTAAATGGGCACCTGACTCTGCTCTAGAGTCAGGGAAGGCAAAGGCAGAGCGGAAAAGATCTCACAAAGCTGAGCTCTAGATAATCTTTACCTTTAGTGCCATCGAGTATGTATAATATGTGTATTTTCATACCATTTAGAGTTAGGGTTGGGGTTAACCCTAACCCTAACTCAATACACATATTATACATACTCGACGGCACTAAAGGTAAAGATTACCGAGATCTAGTATAGTGAACCTCTAACACTTCACTTTCATAAGGCAGTATCTGTTTTTAAGACTACCTTTACCTTTTCACATTTTGTTTGGTGTCGTCTATGCTGCACCCGAACCAAGCTTCTGTACCATATATCACTACAGCTCTACAAAGCAGCTGCATGTTCTTGTAGTGAATGTGGTTTCTGTAGCAATTTTTTTTACACGATAATATTGCCAGCACACCATGCACAATCACCTTGTATGACATGCCTTAGGGTGCATTATCCATGCACCAGTTAAAAAAACAAAGCTGTTTACCTTTTAGAAGGATTGAAATGGTATAACAAGGTCACCAATAAGGAATTGATGACAAGAACCAGACAAGAGCCAGTGGAACAAGAGATGAGAAGAAGATGCTGGCGATGGATAGAAAACCTGCTGATAGCATTACAAGGTATTCCTTGTTCTGAATTTCCAGGGAAAAAGAGACAGAGGTAGACCAAAAAAGCACATGGAGAAGAGACATAGAGACAAAAGTGAAAATGATGACATGGAAAGAACTTAGGCTGACGGCACATGACAGGAGGACTTGACATGTTTGTTGAAAGCCTATGTTCCTTTTGGAGCTAAAGGTATTGACTGATTGATTACCATTTAAAGAAAGATTGTAGATAGCAGTGTGGCCGGCATTATCAAAGGAGGTTCTGCCCTCACAAATATACTGTCCAACATCAGAGTTCCGCAGACTGACCCACTCCAGTGACACCTCAATCCGATTGCCAATTCTGAAATGAGAAATGATTTATTTTTTAAAATTAAAATTTATTACGGAAAATTTTTTTTGCCATGTAATTTTTAAACAGTGGAGTTTGCAAATTAGCCCCAGCATTGCAATGATATACTGATGATGCATATTCATACCAACTCATTGCTACCAATGTGGTAATTGTCTAAAACACTACAATGACTCATTCTCACCGGTGATCTCACAAAACAACAAAAAACTGCTACATCTATCACTGATTTTCATGAATAAAAGATATAGAGGATTACTTTTTTTCGGATACTGCAAAGAAACATACCATGGTAAGAGAGATATAGGGAGACAATGAACACATAGAGAAGAGAACTGGAGACATATGAAGGGGATGACAAAGAAATGGAAAAACCTGCAGCTGACGGCAGAAGACAGGAAGACATGTCATAAGTTTGTTGAAGGCTTATGCTCCTTGGGAAGCTGAAAAGTGATGATGATGATAATGATGATGATAATAAAGATGATAATGCAACGGAATGTGTGCATTCCTTAAAAAAAACCATTGAAACGATACCTACAGGCTGAATGAAAAGTCACTCCCTATTTTAACAATTTTGTATCCTCACTTATTGGATATACACAAAACAAATGTGAAAACAAGGAGCACTAACAGCCATGTGACTAAAGTTTTATTTTTTATTTCCAGAAACAAAATCCAAATCTAAAATGACTAGTAAAATAAGTAAGTAACTCAAGCTTAATGAACTTCACTTAACAAGTGCATTAGGCTTACCTGATAGTGAATTTACTTAACTCGAAGGAACTCACAAATGCTTAGCTGTCAAGACTAAAATATTCTTAACAGATACAAGTTCCCTTACATGATTTCAACAGGCCGAGGTCCATTTCCTGACACTGCAGTTGTGGCCATCATTTTGGATGATTCCTGGTTCGCGGCGGTGAATCTGTCACCATCTGTTGTGGTATATGAAGACTCCATGTTGGTAATAGTGGTGGTGGTGCTACTACTTGTGGTCGTGCTACTGCTTGTGGTGGTGCCGTTTTGGTGTGGTAGATCAGTGCTATGGTTCAGCCTGTGGTCTGGCGTGAACAAGTATAATTTCACAGAACTGTACAACCACCTGTTGGCTGAGCATGTTATCTTCAGACTGTCTCCTATTACAGGAACTCGCATGGCACTGCTAGTTACCGACAGGAGATTTATGTCATCTGTGAAACAGTAGACAAGTGTTAGTAAATTTAGCATATTTATTTAGATTAATAGTTCAAGTACCTAGGATGCATTTTAATGAAAACAGAAGACTTGACAAAGACACAGAAACAAGATGTCAAAAAGTGCCGTGACTAACCAACTGTCACCGTTACTCAAAAACCTGAATTTCATTATGGAAACTAAATAAAGCTGACAAGCGGTATATTCTTACCAGCTCTGTGCTATCAGTGTCAAACATAATTCCTAACCAGAGCACAAGAGAGGACACTTATATCTTGTAAGATGAAATGATTATCCCACTGTGGAAAACCAGATGCTTTCCTGAGCTAAAATCTGATATTCCAGGCACTGAAAGTAAGGGAACACAGACAGAAACACAAAGAAAGTGTATAGCAACCAAGTATATTGATAAAAAATTCCCAGCAAAGCTTTGGACACATGCATATACTGATGGTTCAGCAAAAAATGCAGTTGAAAATGGGGGTGCCGGCATCCTCATAAAATTAAAGAATAGAATCCACTCTATGGCAATTGCCACTGGCAAATACTGCAATAACTTCAGTGCTGAAGCAGAAGAACTGAAACAGGCAGCGGAAACTCTTATTGAATGCAAAGCACAGGCGGAAAAACAGATAGTAATCTTTACAGATGCCCTCTCAGTAATAACAGCGCTGAAGAGCCACCATGCTAAAGGATTGAAAGATCTGATAATCTCCCTTGAAAGACTGGCCAAATGCTTCAACAAGTGCACAATCCAGTGGATACCAGCCCATTGCAACATACCAGGAAATGAGGAGGCAGACAAACTTGCTAAGGAAGGAGGTGCCTTACAACAAAATGATATAGAGACAACTTACGCAATGGCAAAGACTACTATAAAGGCTACATTCAAGTTCAAATGGGAAAGAGAGCACCAGGGCCATTTGAAAAATGACGCATATCATCAACTATCCAGGAAAGAACAGGTCATCATTTTTCTGCTACGGACTGGACACAACAGATTGAGATACCATCTATACCACAAATACAAAATTGGTGCAACAGATTTCGGCACCTGCATTACCAGCCCGATGACAGTCGAACAATTGCTGCAATACTGCCCAACCTACAGTAATGAACGGAGTAGCATATGGCAACAACCAACTTCTGTCAACGAAAAACTGTTTGGAGATGTCGGGAACCTAGAGTTGACTACTGCCTTTATTAGAGTCATAAATGTGGAAGTTTGAAGGCGAACGAGGAAGAAGGAGGAAGAAGGAAGAAGAAGAAGATATCTTGTAAGATGAAATGATAAAGAAAAACCATTAACGTTACCATGAGAGAAAGAATGACAGAAAAATGTAGGAATTACTTCCTGCATGAAGTAAATAGAGAGACAGAAAATTAAGTGGTTTGGCCATCTCATGTGAATGGAGCCATTTAACTCTTAATATATGTGTGCTCAATAACCACGTTTTGATGAGCTCATTGTAGGGAGTAAATCTTGAGGAATGACTGCCGTTACTGAATTTGCCTAAATTTATTTATAATGATAAGATAAAATTTTATATATCAAAATATACAGAAATGACATTTCTATTATGTAAACATTGTCAAACAGTTCAGTAATTTAAAAAAATGCATTAAACATATACAATAATAAGTACAGAAAAATTAACAATTATAAAAATGATTAATAAATTTTGCGCCCATCATAGTATTTTAAACATAATGCAAAACTGAAACTCCTAAAACCATTTTCATTTTAGGTTATATTACAACTATGTCACCAGACCTAAAGGTCTTTTATATTTGGACATGCGCCCAAATATAACTGACTAGGTTGAGCGTGACGTACCTCACCAAAAATGAGGCAAAATAAAAATAAAAATTTTTTTTTTTTTTTTACGTTATGTTCATTTTCGCATAACATAGGAAAGTTTCAATTGCTTTTTATCATAAATACATTATTTTTATCATGATTTGAAATGTTATCACATGTAAAATGCATTCCGAGTTTAACCCTGATCATCTTCAATAATTTTAGCCTGAATCTCAACATTATCAGCAGTTGTTGTTCCTGATCTAAGTTGTGATCTGGATCTATCTGTTGTTTTGTTTTTTAATAGGGCCTTTATTTTGTCCTTTTTATCACTTCCCTTCTTCTACATGTAGATCTAGCTCTCGAGCTGACTGGCCAGTGGTCGGGGATAAACTTACCACACCAGAAATATTCCCCCAGTGGTGTAACTTGTTAAAACCAGCATTGCACAAGTAGAAACAGTTCTAGAGGCCACAGAGATGTGGTTTAACAGAAGAATGTTTAAAATACCATGGACAGCTAAAAAGAGTCATGAGGATGTCTTGAAAGAGGCTAATGTGCAAAGGAAACTTATTCCTCATGTTAGAAGGCAGCACTAGATTTTCTTTGGGCATGTTATGAGAAGCTTAAGGGAATCACTTGTCCCAGACTTAGTTTTGGCTTTTGCCTTGTTGGCTGTATGCGGGAGGATCTTACAATGAGAAGATGACAGGCGAGGAAGCTGGGAGCTGGTCCTATGCAGGAGATCTCACAATGAGAAGATGACAGGTGATGGGTGGGGAGGTGGCCCTGTGCAGGAAGATCTCACAATGAGAAGATGACAGGTGAGGAAGCTGGGAGGTGGTCCTGTGCAGGAGATCTCACAATGAGAAGATGACAGGTGAGGAAGCTGGGAGGTGGTCCTGTGCAGGAGATCTCACAATGAGAAGATGACAGGTGATGGGTGGGGAGGTGGCCCTGTGCAGGAAGATCTCACAATGAGAAGATGACAAGTGAGGAAGCTGGGAGGTGGTCCTGTGCAGGAGATCTCACAATGAGAAGATGACAGGTGATGGGTGGGGAGGTGGCCCTGTGCAGGAAGATCTCACAATGAGAAGATGACAGGTGAGGAAGCTGGGAGGTGGTCCTATGCAGGAGATCTCACAATGAGAGCATGACAGGTGATGGGGGGGGAGGTGGCCCTGTGCAGGAAGATCTCACAATGAGAAGATGACAGGTGAGGAAGCTGGGAGGTGGTCCTATGCAGGAGATCTCACAATGAGAAGATGACAGGTGATGGGTGGGGAGGTGGCCCTGTGCAGGAAGATCTCACAATGAGAAGATGACAGGTGAGGAAGCTGGGAGGTGGTCCTGTGCAGGAGGATCTCACAATGAGAAGATGACAGGCAAGGAAGCTGGAAGGTGGTCCTATGTAGGAGATCTCACAATGAGAAGATGACAGGTGATGGGTGGGGAGGTGGTCCTGTGCAGGAGGATCTCACAATGAGAAGATGACAGGTGAGGAAGCTGGGAGGTGGTCCTGTGCAGGAGGATCTCACAATGAGAAGATGACAGGCAAGGAAGCTGGTCCTATGCAGGAGATCTCACAATGAGAAGATGACAGGTGATGGGTGGGGAGGTGGTCCTGTGCAGGAGGATCTCACAATGAGAAGATGACAGGTGAGGAAGCTGGGAGGTGGCCCTGTGCAGGGCAGGATGATCCTGCATATTTGGAGGACCCCTCAGATGTTGGGGAATGCACAATTTGCCTCCCCTCCCCCTTTCTAGCTTAAACCCAGATGTGAGGGTCCTGTAAATGCTTGCCAAGCCAGGATAGAATAACCATGGAAACAATTAGAGCTCATGACTCCAACCCCAACAAGTTTTGGAATGGCAGAAACACCAATAGGAAAATTGCCTACATCTGCAAAGTCAATAATACATAGGATTCTTCAACCTCTGGCATTGACTGTGAAACAGCAACAAGCTCAGCAGACCTAGTTAAACAACAACATAATAAACATGACAAGAACTTCAACTAACGAGCCATGCTCACCTGTAACAATCGTCAACAAACTCTGGCTGTCATTTCCGTGTGTATTTACAGCTTGGCACTTGAAGTAGCCAGTTTTTGTTGGGTGGTAGATAAAGTATGCCACATGGTTGACAATTCCCTTTCTCACAACTCCTTGCCTGCCGTCATTTTCAGAAATCTGCTCAAATTCACTTTCCCTCAGCTCACATTTTGTGGCATGGCAAGGCTGAGAAAATATTTTAAAAAATCCCCTCCAGGCGTTAAAATTTATACCAGCCATAAAACTCTAGGATATAAAAATTTATATTCAACGGTCTTAAAACTCTGGGATATAAAAATTTATATTTACTAGTCATAAAACTCTAGGATATGTGACGGTGCGAAGATGATGTGTGAAGGAGAATAAGGATTTGTGTGTAATGTTGTCATCACTCTCTCTGGCCTACTTTCACACACGTTCCGCAGTCACAGAAAAACTCTTGATGACAGGGGTCCCACTTTTATTAATGAAACCCTATCAGGTAGCACAAGAATCATACAAAAACAATGTTGTCCGCAAGTTTACTTTGAAGACAATTCCTAAGCAACACCATATAACCAAGCTATTTAGGTAACACCATCTAATAACCCAGCACAGACTGCTGGACTCTCTGAAATAAAATGAAACAAAATAAACTAGCATCGTACTAATGGACAAACATCATCTACTTAATAATACATACATATGTGTGAAATTATGCAAGTACATGCACTTAAATGACCATGTGTGTGTGTGTGTGTATTCATGCAAGTCTGTATGTATGTGTAATCAATAATAAACATATCTCAATCAACAACAATGCCTTCATACGCATATTAGATACTAACTCCATCATCACGCGAGATAAAACTTAAATGAGGCACTTCTATCTATGATGAAATATTCCACACAGCGCATTGGTCTAAATGACATCAATTTATCAGTATCTTAGAGGTCTAGCTGCTCTAAAGAAAAAGGAGATATATACTCTATTCTTACAGCTCTGTGCTAAATGTAATAGGCATAGGCTACTCACGGAGCTAGAGGGTACGCTAATCTTTCTCTCACAATAATCACTGATGTAACATTAACCACACTTACGGCTCACAAGAATGCAATATAACCATTATTTAACACTACACAACTAATAATAATAATGGTAATAAATACACACTTGTATACAGCGCAATGCGACACTAGAATTCCTCTTATAAATTCACTTAGTACTTTACACATTTAACACACAGTCTCACTGTTGAAAATAGCGATGAGATATATGTGAAATTACACTTAAATACACATAAATCGCCAGTCAGCTTCTATCAAGCTATAGATAGACAAACGCTACAAAGCATTAACTTTTAAACCTGAAAGTCTAATATTACTAAATCTAAAGTATTATAAAAATGTACTTATATGCAAGCATACCTCTATGTTATTAGTTCTCTTAGCACAGACGCAACTATGCAAAAGCCCAAACCCCAGTTGGTTATCGTACGAGGGCGCATTTTGCACAAGAACGATCTTGCTACACACACCTCACGGTTTTAGTGCTCAACAAGATGTGTTATCAGACCGCGCCAGGATGTCTAACAACCGATGTCTGTCTCCTGTTACATCTGCGTCTCACACGTTTGTCTACTTCACGGATGGCAAAGGAGTGTTTCGTTTAAATCGCCCATTCCCGTGTGAGAATGCCAACATGAGCACAAATATACACCGTTGACAAGATCGACAACTATTACTCAGTTAAAAATTACACCTTTCTGGCCACACGGTTACATGTTCCGCCCCTAAATTTTTTGTGGTCCCCACAAACCTACTCTGCTCCATTATCAGTTCTAAGTTTGTCTTTTTCCGTGTCGAGGTCTGGGAGAATTGTCCGCTCGCACAGCGTCGCAACTTGGTTGAGAGTTCAGCGAGTTAGTGCCTGCAGTTGTCGGCCTTGGCGGGGGATTGCCTCTAACGTGTTTTACGTTTGTGTTCAGTCGATGTCCGAGTGCATTCCCCCCAATCTGATCTAGATTGGTGTCCTCTCCGGAGCGTTGGCGTATATTCCCTCCTATCTGTTTAAGATGAGTTTCCTCTTCTGAACGTTGACCGCTTCTCTTGGCGCCCTTAGGGTAACAGTTGTCGCGGCCATCTCTTGGCCTGCACCCTGAAGACAACCTAGATATGTCGGTACGTTTAGAGAGGATGCTCTTTGAGGGACAAACCAATATCAAATGCTCTAGGGACTTACACTGAAAACATCGCTTCGGAAGCGGGCCATGAGGGCACTTGGCTGCCATGTGGTCTGAAAAGTCTCCACAATTGTAGCATCTTATTTTTTCTGGGCTTCCTGTGTGCCATGGGTCGCCTCCTGCTACCCTTACATTCCTGGCCGCCAATGCTGCATACAAAGACCGCTTCAATGCCCTGAACAGACGGTTTGCTGTCAAATTCTACTCTCTCATTTCTTTCCAGACTACGGAATCCCCTTCTGAAAATTTTTGTCTGATGTACAAAAACATCAACACCTCCATCATCCGGTGTAATGAATCCCCAACCTTTGTCGACATTATATCATTTACAAAATCCTTGTCGCCTTGTTGGTGCATCTGTGTTTTTACTAACCTCTAAATCACTGCATGCACTATCAACTGCCTGACTCTCACCTACAGGAAGGTCTAGTTTTGGTTCCAATTGATCCACACCTTGGTTCTGCTCTAGGTTTTCACGCGGTTGGCGCTGTTTCCTTCTTCTTCTCGTCTCCTTTTGTGCTGGCGAACTGGTCTGTGATATCTGGGACTTTAGGCGAGCTACTTCAGCTTCGAGTTCGTCCTTTTCAGTGTGGGCTTCTACACTGGCTACCTGCACTGGTGCATCATGCTTTTTGCCTTCCCAGAAAAGGGCGTAGTCCCTAACTTCCCTAAATGAAACACCAGGATTCTTTAGCACATGTTCCTTCACAAATGTCCTGCTCAGATCATTACTAAGCTGGGCAACAAAATGATCTCTGAGCATGAATTGGTCTGCGGGAGTTACCTCCGGCACTGTTATGTAAATCACCTTCACATGCGCATTGCTCGGGCTCTCTCCTGGTGTGAGGATTTCTTCACGGGAGCCACCTTCAGCTGTCGAGGTGCTCCCAGGCTCTGACCGGCATGTTGCGTCTGCGCATTGAGTTGACATCACTGCTCTAGCCCTAACCTAGCAAAATACAATGCAAAAACAGATGGAAAGAAAACACTTATTATAATATTGCAATAAATAATAGAAAGTGTCTCTTTTTTTGTGTGTGTGCTTGCTTCTGTCTTCTCTTCGCTGTTGTGGCCTGTAGCAGTTTCAGGTGCTGCCTGGTGATACGATTGAGTCTCTGGCTGGATGTCAATCGTGGTAGGTAGGCCACTGGTTTGGCATAATAACACTGGCGTAGCAATAGTGTTCCTGTTTGTTATGATGGAGTATCATTAGTGAGGATACTATTGCAGGAAAATTGATATAACTGCAAACGGCGGGTCCTTGGCTTGATAAGATATTCAATGGATGTACGGTGGTATGATTCTTCTCTGGGCCTGCGATGGTACAACTCTTCACCTGGCCTACGTTGGTGCGACTCTTCAATGGGCCTATGGTGCTTCGAATCTTCATGCGGTGGTGCGATTCTTTGCTGGGCCTATGGTGGTGCGAATCTTCACTGGGGAGATGTACTGGGTAGATGTGCTGCTCCGTCTGTGCTGGATGTTGTAATACTCTTGCAAGGTTTAACACGGGTATCCTTGGTGCTCACTGGTTGTAGTGCTCTCTTGCAACACTGAACATTTCGCGTATGACTCTATACTACACTGTCTGTCAGTATCCTGTCGACGACGCCATTTGAGACGGTGCTAAGACGATGTGTGAAGGAGAATAAGGATTCGTGTGTAATGTTGTCGCCACTCTCTCTGGCCTACTTTCACACACGTGCCGCAGTCACAGAAAAACTCTTGATGACAGGGGTCCCACTTTTATTAATGAAACCCTATCAGGTAGCACAAGAATCATACAGAAACAATGTTGTCCGCAAGTTTACTTTGAAGACAATTCCTAAGCAACACCATATAACCAAGCTATTTAGGTAACACCATCTAATAACCCAGTACAGACTGCTGGACTCTCTGAAATAAAATGAAACAAAATAAACTAGCATCGTACTAATGGACAAACATCATCTACGTAATAATACATATATATATGTGTGAAAAAATGCAAGTACATGCACTTAAATGACCATGTGTGTGTGTGTGTGTGTGTGTTCATGCAAGTCTGTATGTATGTGTAATCAACAATAAACATATCTCAATCAACAACAATGCCTTCATACGCATATTAGATACTAACCCATCATCACGCGAGATAAAACTTAAATGAAGCACTTCTATCTATGATGAAATATTCCACACAGCGCACTGGTCTAAATGACATCAATTTATCAGTATCTTAGAGGTCTAGCTGCTCTAAAGAAAAAGGAGATATATACTCTATTCTTACAGCTCTGTACTAAATGTAATAGGGATAGGCTACTCACGGAGCTAGAGGGTACGCTAATCTTTCTCTCACAATAATCACTGATGTAACATTAACCACACTTACGGCTCACAGAATGCAATATAACCATTATTTAACACTACACAACTAATAATAATAATGGTAATAAATACACACTTGTATACAGCACAATGCGACACTAGAATTCCTCTTATAAATTCACTTAGTACTTTACACATTTAACACACAGTCTCAC